>JADWOT020000003.1:10586022-10626022 GCA_036345935.2 Taenia hydatigena
CGAATTAGCATGGCTACCAAATAATAAAAAACATTTCGACGGCCTGGGTTAAGCAGCTATCATGCAATTAAGGCGTGAGACCACGACATTAACACGCCCTGTTGAACAAGGATTAAGGTCTGTGAAACTTCCTTTCCCCCCAGCAGCCATGCCAAAATGGATGAAGTTAGCACGTCTGAGCCGGGGTGTTGTGTGTTGGGCAAATTTCAATGTGTCCGTGTGTTGCAATCACACCATTCAACCACGAAATTAAAAGAGCAGTTTAAAGTAAAAAAGATTTTGAGGTACTCACTAAACAATGAAAATGCTATGTTTGAAAGATCTGAAATGCGCAGAAGGCGGAACAGTGCAGTTGTGAGAGCAGCAACTCGCATTGTGAAATGACTAGATCTTCAGAAAGAAGGATCAAAAGAGTGGCCCATGCTAATGAGCTAGGACGACTTCTCAACCACACCTAACGGTCCCATTTTAAGGCTCTCTGCGTTTCAGTCCGAGTTAGGCAAGCTTCCATTTTCCCATCCTGTTTGCTCCAATCGTTTACTATCTTTCATGCAGATGCAGTAACACCTCCACCCTAGTCCGTCCTCAACTCAGACGCGATCCTCTCACTCTTTGTGCTGAGAATAGCATGCTTTCACCATTGAACAGACTGAGTTGATGAGAAGAGGAGGAGACGGCAACAAGGTGTAATTTGGAATTTGTGTGGTTTGAAGTGACAATGTGAGTCTTGACTTCTTAATTCCATCCGCGATTGTGAAGAAGGATCCATCTCTGCCCCCCAAGACACTGCAGGCTCGACAGCCAGCTCAATACCCACGTCATCGACGACAAAATGAGCGAACTGGAATATTGTGGTGAAGCTGCAACGAACATGTATCAGTGAAAATGCAGCAGACATTAGTGAAAGTAGACCAATCTGCCAGTCTGTCTGATGCAAAGCATGCGCACTTTAAGAGGAAGTGTCATTTGGGAGAAGAGTTGGTCAAAGACGGGGTCATGGAACCATCAAAGTCGTTATGGGTCTTACCGACTACTCTAACAAGAGAGAGGCCAGTGACCAACGGTTACTGCAGGCAGATGGAATTTGTAACGTAAAAGGATGGCCCTCCGTTACCTCATCTAGCTCATTCAAAACCACTGTCGCGGTCGCAGGAGATCTCTCTAATCGACTCGAAGTTAGGATTCTGGCAAGTTGGCTGTTGAAAATGGGCATAAGGTAGACCACATTATTGTGGCAAATGCTGAATGACAAAGGTTATGCTCGGTACAAATGTAAATGCGCGTGGATCTATGGCTAACTTTCTGTTGTTTTAATTACTCAGCTTTTCTGCATTAAGATTGCTTAAAGACCCTCGATTTCATTCTACTAGCCGTGAAAGCCTGATCGGCTACTAAATAACACACCTCCTCACTCAAGCCATTGTAGTTTAGTGACATTTACTCAGTGCCTGGTTTTGATGCAAATAGGCTTCACTCTCCTCCGTTGATGCGTCCAGGTTTTGTGTGTTTGCTGAGCTTACCAAATGTTCAGGGGATCATCGGTACCTGCTTCAATGCCTCAGCGACTGGCCCTGCATAAAGTGGATCTTAAGTTATTATTATCATTGAGGTTTGATACCACTACCCTGTGTTTATTTAGTGCATATAACTTTCGTAATTGGCGATTTGCGCGTGTTGCATCAAACGAAGTGCTAGTTGGCAAAATGGGCTCAAATCATGGAAAAGCTTTGAAGCGCAGTTCTAAGTAAGAATTTAAGTCGATGAAATGAGGCCCTTTCATTGCACAAACCGTCCCTTAGAATGATAGAATTAAATTGGCATGCCAACATTCCATGATTTTGACAGGAGGTTAGGCGCTATTTCAAAATAATTGCAGGTGCGATGGGAATCATCTAAGTATTTTTAAAAAGTCTTCAAAAGGCTTTTCTCATGTTTAACTCCTGTAGTAACTTGAATAGGATTTCCTTATGGATCCTGGTGCTTTTAGAATGCAACTTAGGTCCTAACGACTTTATCACGCAGAATGCGTAATTTCCGAATGTTACGCAATGCCTTCTCACGGAGAATACCACAAATGCGGCCACACATGGCTTCGGATCACCGACAATGGTGATAAGTTTTCCTCCCAATATCCGTTTTAGCATGTTTTGAATAAGAAAATTAGGGCATGAAGAGAAGTGCTGCGTTGAGTGATCTGATATAGAGTAGTCGCATTGCATACCAATAAGTTCTGCGGTACATATGCGGTGCACTAATGGATTCCATACGATATGAAGCACGATGTATTGATTTAACACGGCAAAGCGTGTAATAAATTTCGCAGAAATGTAGTTGTTTATACAATGCGCAAGCATAACAGGGTCCATTGCCAGTCAGGGATGGTGTTGCACACTTTCGCCAAATCCTCCACACTAAGGTATTTGCATATTCTAACGCCAGTTCGGGTGGAAGTTCAGTGATTCGGAGTTGTTCCTTGAGCGAAGCGAAAGTGTCCATCATCAGAAGCATGGGAGTGTGATGCAAGAATAGTGAAGTTGTGTGAGACAAGCCAGGGAAGATAGTAGAGGTGGTAAAGATAAGTAAGATGCAAACAGAGGCTACTGGAGCCCACCATGGTGGAAAGTTGATAGGGTTGATTGACGGTGTGAAAGTGACGGGTTATAAGTACTGCGGCTTTGAAAAAGGAAGGAAGGAAGGAGGATCGGATTGACATTACAATGGAATTGACACATCGAGTCGTTGCGTGTCGTATGGTGTAAAAGTCACGCGACCGCTCTACCTCGACCAATCGTCCTTTGCCATCCAATGGTAAAGAAGGATGCAAGCGGAGCAGACTTGTTGGGCAAAACATGGACGCTTGCTAGTGCGGCATAAGTGACACAGAGGTAGTCTATAGGTGTCAAATGAAGGCAGAAGTGGTTCATTCTTCTGTAAGAAGTTAACAATCACCGCAATATTGCTAGGGAAGTCAGTAGGTCTTTTGACACTGGAAACAGACGTCAGCAGTTATATGCTTTTCCCTTTCAACGACACTTGCCTCCATTGCATGTCAGAAGCATTTATTTCTAGATTATACTAGAATCGGAGGCCTAAAATATTTGTTTTATAAAAGAGAGCGTTCAGATCTAAATGTGACCGTTCATTGAATACCTTACAGTGTGCTGCTGGTTGTTTCTCTTGAGGATGGGCAGATTTAATGAACTATTTTTCAGTCCTCTTCGTGATGAGTAGTGCTTGGTCTCATGCATGCGAATCGATGTTGCGTGACTAACCTATGCTTGATGGGGTAAAGCCCTTTTAAAGACGATTTCTCTGGCGCATTAATCGCATCCATTACTGTTCACCCAATCGGTAAGAGCTTAGCAGCTTCATGGATTCGTGTCACATGAGGTGCGAGTGGTTTGCATCACGTTTCCCACCTTGATTTTGTGTCGATATTTCCTTTGTACATATCGCATTTTGATCTACTGACATGCTTACCTGTTCACTTGTGTGGGTGATTGGGGAAGGACAGTGAGGAAGGATGAACTACCTCTAGTTTGGACCATTCGTGGATTGCGTATATGGAGGTGCAGTCACGCGGTGGGATTCATGATTGACTGCCGTCGCTGCCGAAATGGAAAAATTAAAGCCCGTAGGGCATGTGGGAGCTCTACACCCACTACACAGGTAAGAAAGCTTTGAAAGGATTTCTTTTTCTGTGCCACACAAGTTTGATATTGATAGATTAGTGAGGAGCACAAATCTACTTGCTTTTTGAATTGCTCGAACCCACTTTACACCTTTCTGTTTAGATCCTCTCCTTGCATTTAATTGACCAAACTACAACGCAAGATGTAGTTTCGTGATTTTGCAACTTTTATTGCATTTGCAAGCATTAGAGTATTTCAAGAGAGCATTGTATTCATCCTTTCATGACGCCGTCAGCACATAGTTCGCCCCATTTCCATGAGCGTTGTTACCTTCAAAATTGTCTCAGAAACTGCGATAGCGAGTGAAAAAGGAAGAGTATGTTGCTGTAGACAAAAAAATTTAATTTGTAGGGAAGCTTAGGTGGCTGTGAAGTACATAGAAAGTTTTTTACGAAACTGTTTTCAGTACCTAAATGGAAGTGACAAGCAAGTAAACAGGCAAATGCTGTGTCCGCACCAGAGGGCGAACCACACATCCATTCCTATGTAAGTTTGCATTTGAATGGAATCATGCGATTTGATGAGCATGATAAATGGCATGTGAATTCTCCTGCCAAAACATTGCTGTGAATACCATTAATGCCTACACAACTTCGGCTTAGTTTCGAACCTGCGTTTCAGATCAGTGTTGAGCTCAAGATCAACACCCATCGCAAACATGAAAGCTAACAGGGTATCGCATACAATGCTTCGCATGTAGCCCGATCGGTGCGGCTCTCACATAGCTGCATAAAATGGCTGCTGCACCACAAAGCCCGAGGGGCATTGGGTTGGATTCGTAATGATTTTCAAAAATCAAAATAACCTGCCTCTCCCGCTCATTTCGACCATCCCTACTTGCCAGCATCTATTATAGAAAACCACCGTGACCGTGACAGTGGTTTATAGACGGATCTAGATGAGATAACTAGAGGTCATCCCTCTACCTCACAACTTCCGTCTTCCTGTAGCAATCATTGATCTCTGACCTTTCTCGTGTAGGAGTAATTGGTTAGACTCTAAGACGACTTTGATGGCTCCACGACCTCGTCGCTGACCAACTCTTCTCCCGAATTCCACGCCTCCAAATGTGCGCACAATTTGCATCTGACTAACAGATCGCTTTATTTCGCTAAAATTTGCTGCATTCACAAAGACCTGCGTTCTTGGCAGCTTAGTCTTAACTAGGAGACTACGATTGTGTACCTAACTGTTGACATCCAAGTTCTTGCATTCTGTTTTTGATGGCATGGGTGATGAACTGGCTGCCAAGATTCCAAGGTCTTAAAGGCAATAGACAGAGCCCTCTAGAAAGTAGAATGTGGGTTTGAAAGGCCAAAATTTACATCCTCACTCCAATCTACACACATTTCAAATTCTACTACCATGTTGTGGTCTGCTAATCTTTTAGTGAACTCAGTCTGTTCGACGGTGAAATCGCGCCATTTTTAACATAAAGTGTGAGCATCGCGGCCTAGTAGAGGGTGAGCTTACGTGTAGGTGTTTCTGCACTTACAGATTGTAGCAAACAGGCTGAAAAGAGGGAAGCTTGTCTAACTCCGACTAAGACACAGAGAGCCATCAAATGACACTGGTGGATGCGTTGCAACATGGGGTTGTCGTAGCTCATAAGCATGGGTGGTTCCTTATCCTCTTTCGTTGGGAAACTAACCAACTTACAATGCGAGTTGGTGCCTGTGATGCTGGTCTTCTCCATTCAAACATTTGGGCAGAATTCGTGTCTAGGCTATTCACAACTACAATTAATCCTTTCTCATTTGGTTCAACCAAATAGGAAATGCAGAATGGGAGCACCCTGTTCCGCTCTCTGTGCATCCGATGTCTATCTAAAATAACACTTGCCTTCTGATTAATGAGCGGCCCAAATTATTTTACTTTGAATGGCTTCTTTGATTTCGTGGTTGGGTGCGATCAACGTGGCCCACCGGCACATTACATGTTGTCCAGCATACAACACACGCACACACGACTCCAGACGTGCTAAACCCGTCCATTTTCGTGGCTGTAAGGGGAGAGGGAAGGTCTCGCAGGCCTCAAACCATGTTCGTCGTGGCGTGTCATTTTCGTGGCTTTCACGTCCCCGTCGCATTCTTGATGCTGCCCCAATAACACTGAAATGCCTTTGTAAGCTTAAAGCCATGCCGATTTGTTTGGGTGAATTGTCGCTTAAAAACATTAGAGAATGAGTAAGGTTCCATATAACTTAAAATTCGAGGGTTCGCACATCGTGAGAGGGACGTCCAATTGTCAGACCTGACAAATAGCGCATACATTGATGAGGAAGCTTGTGACATCATCAGTGTGTGTAGGAGCGTCGGTCGTATTCTAAAAGAAGCGTTTCGGTAAATCAGAAGTTGTCATCGCTACTGCTGCGGTGCCTTGCTTCCCTGTGCCATGGATCGAACTTGATGTCCGCAATGCCACGTCCGTAAATAAGCCGAGAATAATGGCGTGATCCAGTATTTGCTAGAGTTCCATACCTCTAATAACTACTATATACGTGTTAGTTTTGCCACCGTGAAAGTGTGTGAACATACGAACCTTTGATGGTGCAGCCGCTGCTTCATATCTTAAAATAGGTGTTAAGCTCATGCAGGATCGAAAGAACTTAGAAACGGGCACTCTGTCTAAAGATGTAGCGTATACCGAATTACAATCTGATGTAAAGGCAAATCATTGCATTGCATCAATTTTTACATATCGAGTGAAACGCTGATCTTGGAAATGAAAATAAAACAACGAGGACTAAACAACATGCCCTTCGGAGGAGGGATCAGGCTGATCTCACCACGACGTCTACACATGCTACCCAGATTTAACCACGCCTTCAATCTGCTACTTTAACACCCTGACGACGTGATTCCCGGATTTCTGGCGATGCTTTCTCGTTGCAAATGCCACATCAGAGGCATGACCAGGACTCTGACCACCAGACGTGTTGATCACTCGTCTTTGCACATCTGCTCTAATATCTCTTGACTAAGAAAAATAAGGCAAAATGGGGATTGTTGCGTTACTGTCTTGGCAATTCTAAACACAACAATTCAAAGATATCATTTTTCTACCTTAGAATGGAAGCACATGCACTAAAATAAAGTGGGTTGTGGCCCAATGCTTTTAGTGCTCGAATCATTATCTTACTGCTCTTTCGCATGCTTCACCTACAGTCATTCTGATGCAGAAGCTGAAGCGAATATTTGCCGCAGCAGGAAGTGGAGCAAGAAATGATGTGATATTCGCAAAAAGAAGGCGCTGCACCAACCAAATCTCTGCCGCATTTCATGTAAGTTGCGGATGCTACTCGCTTTTTGCCACCCTGCTGTCTCATAGACACTACATGACTCTACGACGGTGCCTACAACAAATTTGCCTTTTTACTTCTTCAAGTATGGTGTGCGTGCCCTTTGAATGCTTCCTTGACAAGCATGATGCATAAGCCATCAAAGAAGCCTACGCTAATTGTTTTTAAATTAAGCGGAAAAGAAAAGAAGGATGCTTTAGAGGAAAGGGAGTATATTTCAGTTGGTGAATTCAAAAAAAATTAACGTTTGTTCCCTTGATTCGGAGATCGCAGTAGGCAAATTGTGACAGCTCCTTCAAATTGTAGTTCTCAACTGCATGAAGCTTGACACAGTACATTCGCTAATGTGGGTCCAATCATGCATGCGCAGCAGTCGTATTACATACTAATGAACTCAGCCGCACTCATGTAGCATAGCGGTAGGATCTAGACGACAGGAAGCAAGATTAAGTAATTTAGCAAGGTATAAAGTGTAATAGATTTTGCGGACACATTGTTGTTTACAGAGTGTGGAGACACAAATTGGGTCAGGATGCCATTGTGCCATGATGCTATCGTGTAGCTTTCCGTGTAAAGACAATTTAAGAGTTGGATGCTTAGAAGCTACTGCACAGTCTATCATATTTGAGCAGGACCCACACGAGGTGAAGTTGATGACTTTAGCTAGTGCTAAGAGAGTGTTTCTTCAGCCAAGCCATCGTCTAAATTGCTGACAGAACAACTTATTACCTCCGTTGCTCTCGGCAGCACTATCGCTATGAGAAGCCAGTTTTAATCCATTAATATTACTGTCAAAATACAAAATTATTATGTTTACCGTTGTTGTCATAATTGCAAGCGTTGACGGAAATGAATCGCAAGTACGCAGAGGGGAAAAGCATAGGTGTTTGAGCTCAAGTCTGAGTGGGAGCACGAGTTCGTGCTCTGCTGAGCCGAATGTGACCAGCATTAGTGCTTCATCGTTACTCTCAGGGTTTAGCTCGCTAAATAGTTGTCAGTAGACTTGCATTCCTCATCTCTGCTCATCGCAGTCTAATCTTGGAAGGGATATGATACATTCTGCAGTGCTTAAAAAGGGGTTGAAACAAAAGTCCACTTAAAATAAAGATGTAAACAGAACATGGAATAACCTTTGTGCTTGAATACAAAAGAATTTTTGCGTTTAAATCAAGTTTGTCTGCCTTCAATGCAAATGATAGCTGAGGTAAGTTTAAACTACGGCACTTGGACATCCCGAATGAAATGGCTAAGCTAGTCGCATCACATTCTAATCTCTAGACTCGAAGAAAGGAAGAGTCTTGTACGCGTAACCTCCGTAAAGACCGATTTGATTTTCTTAATTTTTGCAACTGCCAGGTATTTAATTTTTATTGTGTGCGCAGCAGCAATACAAATCTCTGTGCTTGCAACAATAGTAACCGCGTTTAAGTCGTTAATTTGGTATTGTTGACCAAAGAATTCTATTATTTCAATGGGATGAGATGAGAAGACGCAAGCATAAGTTAATTTGTCCCAAGATGTTTTACTGGCAATTCAGCTCGTCAATCTTGATGCACTCCATCAAAAATGCTTTCCTTTAGTTTGGTATTTTAATGCTATCAGTGAGGCTCAATGGCCTTCTCGAAGCTGACTAGAACCAACACACATGCTCACACTTGTTAACTCGGTCCTTTTCTGACTTGAACATGGTGTTATTGATTTCGACAAAGTTAAGGCATTCATTCCACCATTACGTCTATTTTCACATAAGCCTATTTCAAATACTAAATGCACAACGCCAAAAAGCTTTGCGAAGCGACTTAAAATCGCAGACATGCAATGTCTCACTTTTGCAACTGAATGAGATGCTTGTCCAGATGAACCCAACGACTACCGTGCTGGTCCACTCCAGTGGAGAATCGGCGCTATAAAGGCATTCACTCCTAATCTGACATTCCCAGGCAGAGTATCACCACTTTCGATACATCGACGATTTTACAGATATTTAGTGCCAAAAAGGTAGAAAATGCAGATTTTACTTAATTTATTGTGTGCTAAAACAGATGCCACCGGGAGCGAAATGAAAAGCAATTAAATGGACCCGGATAAAGAAATGAGGAAACGAATAGTTTTGGAGCAATAATCGCGGGGAAAGAAGAAGAAGTGTGTAAGGACATTCAAAGCTAGCCGTTGTCCAATTATGTGCCCACGGATATCCTGCGCAAAAGATGGGAGGGTTAATGGATTGACAAGTCGAGGAGTGAAGAGACGGGCTCACGCTACACTCACGTCAACGCATTTATTCCTGACATGTCGTCCAGTGTAATCGACGCTTTCAAATTGCAACCTGCAACACGTGAACCACAAATTTTCCGCGACTGCCTGCCAATCCCTTGTAATGAATGATATCAACACTGTCTTTCAGGTCATCCTCCCGACAAGGTTGGTGATGTAACATGGGAACATTGAAACACCCATCCATCGAATTAGCTTGAGCATGTGAGCCAATATTGTTGGGGAGACAAACAAAGTGAATCGGAGGAAACGTAATGCATTTCAGCGCGTAATACCAGGAAGGGGAATGTGTTGGGAGTTTGCAACTTGGGTGAAGTGTCTCCGTTCCTGAGTCTTGGGTGGTCGTAACGAACGAATCGCAGTAACTCCGCCGAGTTGACTTATCGGGCTCCAAGTCGCCAATCCACCGTAGTAGTGGCAAGTGGGCAATCTACGAAGTTGTTTAAACTTGCAAAAACCTTTGCAAAGATTTGCATGTCATTTATCGCATCATTACAACTACCTGACGAGACCGCTATGATTAATACCTGATGGGGCTTGATGGCGTGCAGGAAGTTTAGTGACTGCTCTCCAGAAAGAATTGTCGAGCCCATGAGGAATACGTAGCAGTCTTGGGCCAGGATGCCACCTTTGAAGTTCCTTCTTCCAAGCTCATTGTAATATTTCATGCCGCCTTCGCCATTTGCATGCGTATTATGGTTGCTCCTTATTAATTCAGTGGTACCCATAAGATACAGTAGGCTGCAATGGATCATCAGGTTCTATGTGTCTCAAAGCTGCTCAGTAATATTTCTGTTTATAGATCCTAGAGAAATAATGCATGTGAGAGTTGAACATGAAAAGCAATTAATAGGCTGCTAAACAGCGGATCGACTTGATTGAATTGAATGCTGTCGGAAAGATCTCATATCCTCCAAGTGATATTCAATGGCAGGCAGTTAGTTTTCATCGATATATGGTGAGCCTTATGAAAGTAGGAGACAACGGAAACATTTGCCTAGACACCTCCATTTATTGGTTTGGTGGCTCATTGTTTCAGTCGATCGCGGACTTGGAATTGGACAGCAATGCTTTTCTGCGCCACGTGGTTACGATCCAGTCCTGTTCATGCTTACATTGGAATGAGATGATTCCTCTGAGGACGATTTTGTTAGGATTTCGTTCGATTAGTCTTGATGCACTTCATCAAAATATTGAAAACAAAACATGCTTAAAAGTCAGGCAGGCACAAGCAATGAATGCTGTGTTGGCAAAAGCAGATGCGCAAGTTTCAAAGTAGCGAAGTGGCGTTATTTACTGCTACCAGAGCAGCTCAGTCTCTCTGCCTGAGAGTTGCGTTCCAACACTGTATGCTGTCATTTGCAAGGTGGAGTGCGTTCTGATGCAAATGCGAGAATCTGTGATGATTTCTAACAGAGAAGTAAAAATCAGGAGCTCTTGTCGGCTACTGTTCCATTCTCGAGCTGTGCCGCAATGTAGCTAGAATCGAAGCAACGCTAAATGTCGTGGTTACTTGTAGTTATCCCTCTCGCAAATAGTCCCACTAAGCTAGAAAATTTAAATAATTATGCTTTCTAATTCTAAATAATAATTCGCACTTCTTGCTCGCCATTGTAAAGTCAATCTACTGTCTCCTTTCCCTCTTCTTTAGCGGCATTATTTAAGCCTCACAGTTAGTCTACTCTAGTGTCCTTCCTAAATGCTTTCGTTTACATTTCATTGTCTCGTTACCATTACTACCTTCCATTTACTGCTTTCCATGATTCCTCTGCTATTACAACTCCCTTATCCCATTCCCGTTTCACTAACGATGGCATGCTTTCGTTTCACTTTAGGAACAGCGCAAAATCACTGACCATCCAGCGAATTGGCAATCAAGCCATGCAAATCGCTTGATGTGGAAGACACAGTGAATGCCTGCAATGCCATTCCCAACCGGCGATGGATGCTATCAAGACGGCGATCAACGAAGCAATGAGACGTCGCATCACGCGGACATCCGACAGCGTGAAATACCAATGTCTGTCAAAGCTTAGAGTGGATCACTAGATCATGAGTTACCGAAGCTATTTTCAATCTGAATGCATATCAAGACAGTAAATATTAATAACTTGCTGATCAGTTGCGTTGTTAATTTAGCGGGTCTATGTGGCTGTCAAATATGTCTACCTCGGATGATGTCTGTTACATTATTAACAAAGCTTGTTCTTCCCAGCTAGACTCTAATCAAGAAAATGTATTTGTGCAATAAATTGTGGCCCTCAAATCATTTTATTTCACCATCGATGACGTGGATGAGAAGTGCGACGAAGACTAATAAACAGTTGGTGTAGGTGCTTGCTGTGGGATCACTTCTCACGTCCTCATGTATGACAAATACTTTCTTTGACGATATGTCTCAAGCACTGTGGAGGCTAGGATTGCCTCTAACAGAATTTTAAAAAACTCTAATAATTGCAAATGAGAACTTTTTATATTTGGCACAGTTCTGACTGCTATTCTGTTCTAGTTCAAGATCTTGCGTTTGACACACACCACCCCACCTCGAAATGCTAAGTGGTTCGACTTCTCCTGTGCTGTTGTACTTTGTTACCTGCGCCTATGAATAAGGGTATCAAGCCTTAAACAATTTATAGTAATAGCAGAAATACACTTTGCAATTAACGCTAGTATTTGGTATCAAAATGCTTTAACCCTTACAGATCTGGGCTGCATTTACAAAAGAACGTTATTGACTGGACTTCAAACTTTACTTTTGGGATTCTGACAAATCGTCCACCGTCACATCAGGCATTGAAGCCGCACACAGTCGTCACTGCGCCTTGCCTCTAACTGGTCATGAACGCGACACTGTATGGCCTGTAACAACGTGTCTCAATTCTTTTCTTCACTTGCAGCTACAAGTTTGCTCATTTTCATGCATTATAAATACGACTGATTTCTATCATTATGAGCTGAACAATTGACAGCAGTCGACGATGGCAACACTTGTAGCAGGGTGTCATCAAACCTTGAAATAAGGCAGGCATAAAACGCTACTGCAACATCTCGATTGTGAGATGGAATTTCTCTCACAACTTGAAGTGATGCATTTAAAAGCGTCCTATCTTTACCTCCAAGTGGGCCGGAACAGTAGTGTTAACTCAAGGGCACATCTATGAAAGCAGAAAGTACTTTCGTTTTCACATTCTATTGCTCCCACATTCATATTTGGATGGGAAGAACCATCTAATTGCATGCTTTTTGTCCTCATCCGAACCGGTGATTGTAAACGCGAATTCGCTATAGCGTTCGATCTTCGTCAACTCCTCTCAGTTATGACATTTTGCATCTGGAAAAGTTATTTATTTCCATGACGAGATTTTTCTCCTGCTGCAAAGAGAACAGAAGTGGCTGACACGGTGGTGGCATGAAAGGCACCAGACCTCCACACGACCACTCTGACACCATTTGATCGTCCTACTATGATTTGCCTGCTGTCCGCTTACTCGGTATCTCTACAGACTCAGGACTCCCATCACCACTAAATGCTGCTCCACGAATTTACTCAAGGTCACCATCGCCTGCTTTTGTTAAAACGGTATTTGAGGTGGATCGTCCTACGCAACGTACGATGACCTATCCGTTACAGTAGCTTACCCCTATAGTCCTTATTAAAGTTGAACTAAAACTTTCCTTTCCTGCTTGCTCTCGTTCCCGCATTTCTCTTGACGACTTATTGTAAGATAAAGTAATTATATCCTCATTTGGATGTTTCCTAAACGTTGAGGAGGAAAAAGAGAGGCGTAAATAAGCCTAGCCTTAGGCTTGATCGCGGTACTGTGGTCGTATTATTGTACCTCACCGTTAGTGAGGATGCTTATGAGCGATAAGGCGATTTGAGGCTCTGCAAATCAGCTGCATTTTTCTTTGCCAGTGCAAGCAAACTGTGCGAATGGAAGCGATATGGAGATGCAAAGAGTAATTTATTAATCAGTTTTCACATTTTGGGTTTTAATCAGCGTTTTCTTTCTCAAACCATTGTCCTACATTTAGTGCTACCAAGGTACCGACCTGACGTGCAGACAGCTAAATAGTGAGGACTCCGTAACTACTTCTTGCGATTCACCACAGGCATCTCCGAATCCACTCTTTGCAACTATTCAAATCATCTCTATATTCGGTTGTCAATGAATACATTTACTAACACGAGGTCAATGTAAGGGCTAATAGCGAAGTAATTTTTAGTCACTGTTCTTCTCTTGAAGGCTGTGAATGACGTTTCAGCTCTTGGTAGTATAGCAAGTCACTAGTTAAACCGCCAACCACTCCACTTTTTGATCATTTGCAGAAATGAGAAGTGGAATTTATTTTTGGATATACTGACACACGTCGGGTCCAACTCACCTACGAAGGATGAGCTGAGTCTACTGATCTTTAGAAAAGCAGAAAGTGTCGCATCCTATGTAAGACGAATGAAAAAGTCTTAATTCACTGTCACCGTACACAGAGGAATGTAAAAAGCGAACCCATTAATTATATGGGATCGCCCTAAGCACATACATTAGATCAGAATAAGGCAGAATTCACTCCGATCCTCATACAACTAAATCGGAATGAAGCAGTTGAAGGTGAATGCTTACTTTCTGTGTGAAATTAACACCATGTTTCGATTTAGCTCCGGTGCTTACTTAAGGGTATAGTCGATAGGCTTATTCATTCAGCACTGCTTTATTTTTGCAGCCGTTAAAGCCTCAGCCACTATGCTTCTGCTGGGTGGAATAACCACCCACTGGGGTGACAACCACCCCAAACTCGAGTGCTGCAGAAAAGGTATTAACAAGTAAAGTGACATTAGCCGTGGTTGTAAGCCATCTGAATGCGACCAGGGGTAGTTTACTGTCTAATTCTACACTAAGGGTTAGAGATAGCTATATTGGTCTTTATAAAATACTATCTGCTACAGCAAATTCACACCTCTGGAGGAAATTTCAAGTAAGATAATGAGATAGCTTGCCAACGATGTTGTCGGTCAAAAATGCCAACAACTCATGAATTAGCTTTGCAGTCGTTTTGTGAAACTAATGGGTTTGATTGAAGGATGGATTATGAAATCACAAAAAGCATCGCAGATCCTTCCTACCAGAACTACACTCAAGCTGGCCATCCCCTTTATAAATTATTGGAATATAGACATGAGCTTTGTAGTGGGCAGCATGTTGAGGGTTTCGAGTGCAAATAGCCTCTGATTTTCACCTCGAATTCGATCAAGGTGGGTAGCACTTGCTAAAGAAAGTTTAATTCATTTGAGAAGGAGGGAAGGAAGCATGCTTTTCATCTCAACTTACTTTAAAATTCCACAGTTTATTACCATTAGAAAGGGATTTTGAATAGCCTTTTACGGTAGGCATGATTGACATCAGAATAAAGAGCTTTGAGCTGATGAGTCGCACATGTCCCTACCACTTTGAATAGCTCTATTTACTACAAGCCGATATGTCGACCTCCTCTTCTGAACACGACAAAAGTTATTCCATTCATACATGAAAACAATGAGACCATCCTGCTTGGATCAAATAAAAATGGAGATCGCTGGTTGTCAGCCCTATTCACTGCCATAAAATTTGCTCACAAGTCAAGCAGATGGCAATAGTGTGAAAGCAAAGTTAAAGAACTGAGACGCTTTTGTTCCATAGCAAAGCTTCGACCCCAACCATATCAGATCCGCAAATACATGCTATTGTGTGGATTGGAAGAATGAGTGTGTCGTGTTTGCCCTTATGATGGAAGACTCTGGTGTGGGAAGACCATAACACGATCGCTGTTGCTCTTCCCACTATCAATGCTGATGGCACAGCCATCGCTGCTGCTAACATAGCACCGGGTGAGGACGCCAACGCATCGTCAGAAGAGTCAAGCAGCACGACGGCTTAAAAGTGCCAGCGTTTTCTACATAGGGACATTTATGTTACAGCGGCCACAATTGTCTTCCCATCATCCACATTCTTCAATCTTAATGTGATTTTCGCTTAAGTAACTTATGCAGCATGCTTTGCATTACTTTGCCTAAAGTGCTTTGCTATTTTGAGAACCAAGTTGACTACGTCTTGTCCTGTAGATCTAGTTCCACCATGTTCCATCTTTCAGTCCTTCATAGTTAGGGCAGTAAATAAACTAAGGAGACAAAGTTGCAACAGTGCATTTCAATTGATATTTGTCAACAAATTGGCAGCTTAGTGGGGATATCCTTGCATCAACTACGAAAATATTTGATTCATATGCTCTGTATGCTCTCCGGACCCTATGGCATGTCACTAGAAATTTGGCGTGTAGTGAGAATGGTCTCTGTCAACATGACGACGCTGACTCGCGTAATGCGTTCGTCTTGTTTGTTTCATTTCTCACATAATTGCAGGACTGAAAATTGCAAGCACGCATCACAAACGAATATTGGTGAGCGAGTCCAAGTCCGATGGCGACTGTTCACAGCTCTGCGAAGGATGTAAAATCGCATTCATATGCTTCTAACTCACTGTTTACATCCGTTTCAGCAAGTTCATTAACTCTACAACAGCGTGCGGACATGCTATGTTTTACTTACGGCATGGATACACTGTGTTTATCAAACCACATCATCCAGCTCAACAGCCCGCATATTTTGTTTAGCGACCCCACCACGATGTCAACACATTGTGCCATTCGTATCGCCTAGTTTTAGTCACATCTTTAGCCTGCGACCACAACACCTCCATTATACGATTTTCAGGTGTTTCACAATGTTTTCTCCCCATGAATGCCACAACTGAGGCCAGACATGGCTTCCGATCACCAGACGTGGTAAATACTCACCTTTGAATGTCTGTTGCCGCATTGTTTAAACGAGGAATTTAAGTCATAATGAGGGTTATTGCGCTAAATGCGTTAATTTATTTTACCTAGTCACTGTTCTGGCAGGCCCAACTCCAGTGCAGTGACGGTTAAAATGCATCATTGTACCACCCCCAGATAGACGCACATGCTCCGAGAAGAAGCAGGTTGTGGCGCAATGCTTGTAGTGCTTATTTATCGTGGTAACACTACTCAGCGTATTTTACCTGCAGTGGTCCTGGTGGATGTATTATAGTGAATCTTTGCCGGGGCAGGAAACGAAGCAGGAATTGATATGCAATCCGCGCACAGATGTTGCACCAAACAAGTCTCTGCCCCACTTGAAGTTAGTTGCTGATATTACTCGCTGCTTATCATCTAACTACTTCATAAATACTCGTGCATCACTACATGACTTGAAGCACGGCTGAGATAAAATGACGCCTTAGTGGCAGTGCCTGCATCAAATCTGCCCTTCACGCCTTCAAGCATGACACGTGGGCCATTTAAACTCTCCTTTCAACAAATATGAACGTCCATGCAGTAAGCAAGTCTGCGCTAATGGGTTTGAAAGTCGCAAAATTAAGTGAGAAAGGACAGAAAGATGCAGCACGAGAAGAGATCAATATTTGAATTGGCAGTCACAGAGAGAAGCAACACTTGCAAGAAAGTGTCAGTTTCCTTCATTCACAGGTCGTGATGGACTAATTGTGACAGCGCCTTTAAATTGAGGCTTTCGACTGCAAGACGTTTGACACACCACAGGTGCCACCCCGAGTCTATCATGTGTGTATAGAAGTCGTATTGCACACTGATAAATTCTGCCGTACTCATGTAGTATGCTGATGGTATCAATCCGACGTGAAGCACGCAGTATTCGTATGACCAGGTAGAGCGCTTAATAGTATTCGCAGAAATATAAATGTTTATAAAACGCACAGATATAAAAAAATCCATTGCCATTTAAGGATGGCACTGCAGACATTCACTATATCGTCCACGCTGAGGTATTCGCATACTTTGAATGCCAAATCGGGTGGGAGGTCGGTGATTATGAACTGCTCCTAAAGTGAAACGAAAGCGAGCTTTTATCAGAAACATGGGAGTGTGATGAGTGTGTAGTGATGTTGGAGGACACAAGCCGGGATATATAGGACAGGTGGTGAAAATGAGCAAAGGGGAAGGAATGGTAAGATGCAAATAGAATCGACTGGAACTTACCATGCTGGAAAGGTGACGGAGTAGGTGGTGTGACGGAGGTGACGAGGTTTAAATACCGCAGCCTCGGAAGGGGATAGGGAATGGGAGTGGGGAAATGGATTGACCTCACAGTGGCGTTGACACATTGGGCGGTTCCGTGTCGTCTGGTGTGAGTGTTGCGCGATCGTCTCACCTCGACCAGCTGTCCTTTGCCGTCTAATGGTAAAGAATACACAGCAAACACAGCAGACGCGGTGGAGAGAGCATGAGCGTTTGCTAATGCGATAATACCGGCATAGCAGTAGTACACAGGCGTCAAATGAAGGCAGACGTGGTTGATTTTTCTGCAAGAAGTTGACAATCATCGCAATGCTGCTAAGGTGTGATGCCATTAGAGAAGTCAGTAGGTCGTTTGACACTGGAATCAGGTGTCAGCAGTCACTTTCTACCGTCTCATGCGAGCCGTACTGATTGGCCTACTGGTGAAACTTTTCATAGTTCACGGTTATTGCATTATTCCCGCAAAAGGCAAATGAGAGTTAGTTGTCAAAGGCAAGCGGTATATTGTGAAGTTAGGTTGGGAAATGCCACAGAATCTTTTCCCATTCGCATTAGCGGACTCTTTTTCACCTATCTCTGCAGCATTCAAGACAGCTTTGAGGATGGAAGTGCACATAATTCTGGGGCGGAATGTGTGCCGACGACGTTGAGAAGGACAAAAGAAAAGGACTCTAGCAAAGATATAATTGCAAAGTCTTTTCTCTTTAAGTCAAAACGAAGAGCCACTCACGGAACTTATCAACGTGTCACGGCATAGTTTGGCCACTTCACCGCGAGCAGAGGAGTTGCTGAAAAGAACATGAGTTAAGTAGAAGGATCTCTAACATGGTTGTAACATTCATCTTTAAATGGTTTAGGTTTTAGCTTGTGCCGCGACAGTTAAAAATCTTTCGAACGCTAATTTGCCCATGTACTTAGTCCAGTTCTTCGGCTATTCATGTTGATAGTAACGAGTCATGATGCTTAAATCCGTTTTGCTCAAGATGCAGTAATCTCTGTGATCAAAGATGATTTATTTATTGTTCTGCACCCCTTCCACGAGTGTTCCGTGTTCCGTGTTCCAGGCTGTTGGCAAGATTTCTAGCTATTTTCAGTTTTATTAGGATCACACCTCGATTCCTCTTCTCATTCCTGCAAATAGCCGAATGGCTGTGCTGTATCTCTGTTTAGAAGGTAACATAACTTAGCTTCAGAGCTGGCGTACCGTACTCAGTAGGCGACACAAAATGTGGGTATCACTGATGTCTACCTCGGGCTTGTTATCAATAGTATGCCTGTTGACAGCAGAAAGGGTATTAGACCTGAATGTTCGACGAGAGTGGGTATGAAGGTGCCTGCGGCAGGTCGCAGTAATCAGTCTATAAGCTCCTACCCTCTCTAGCCAGTTGGCCGTGCAAATGTCTGTCGGAAATGGCACTGTCCTTGATGCCTCCGCTTCAGCCATAACAAAAGCCATTCCCACCCGCTTTTCATTAAAGAACAATATTACCCGTGAGAATGGCGATACTAGTCACATGAAAAATGCATCACACAGAAATGATAGTTAAAGCTGAGCGTCAAAATGATTTTGGATGTTTTGCCACAGCTAGAGGAGACGAAGTGAAGCGGTTCCTGCTGAGGTTGGTCCACTCGCCAGGAAGTAAAATTAAATTGTGGAACACAAAATAAGTGAAAGGGCGAAAGTTCTTTCCACTCCTAAAAATGACGTTTACTTCGGAGTCGAATTAAGAGGACTTAAAGAAGAAATGCTGCGCGAGGATAAACTCCATTGTCAAACCTTCTGTCAGGGGTCATCACGGTGTCAACCATCAGCAAGCGATGCCTTTTCTCCATCGCATGTTGACTTAGTATTCAGATATTGAAATGATTTTAGATGTCTTCATATCAGCTTTGATTTTTGGAACAAACCATACAAAATCCCTCAAAGAACTACTTGTCACTTGGGAGAAATTAACTCAGTTGCATCAACTTTCCTTTCCTCTTGACTGCTATTATTTTATTTAGTTCAAACTAGGCTAAGTTGCCCATCCTTCTCCTTCTTGGTTTGGGCTGGCGTTTTGCTAAAGGATTGGAAGACTCGAACTCATGTGGGTGGTGTAATTTGCAGCGCTTTCGAAAAGAGTCCACGTCATCTCTTCAACAGTACGGATCCCCTCCTGAAGGCAGTTAAAATGGAAAACGCGTCTAGAATAATGCTTGGTCACCTCTAAGTTTTGCAGCTGATACTGCTTTGGGATTGAAGAGTGTGATGTACAGAAGAAGGTCGACAAATTGTCTCCAGCGGCACCTACATTATGCAGCATCACAGGGTCCCTAGTACGTCTGAACCTAATGCTTCAAATTTGGAAGAAGAAATAAAAGTCACCTCGCGCCTTCTAAACTTTTCCCATTCGAGCATTTCTTTCCTCTGCATAAATTCAAAATCGGCTTTCAAGCCTCTTATGCATCCTTGTCTATGCTAGATGCATCCTATCCGTGGACAAACTAAGGGACTACCCTGCCGCAACCAAACAGAAGGCGAAAAAGGCCTTTGGACGAGGACATTTAGCAAAGAAACGCAATCATTGTGCGGCAGTGTTGCAGTTCAAGCATAATTATGGCTAAAAAGAAATGCTTATGCAGGAATTCAATAGGCTTCCACGAGAGCAGTAGGTGATTAGGGCTCTAAGGAAATTAGTCGACGAACACATGCTAAATAAACGATTTTGAGGTTTATGAACCGGTGGACATCAAGCAGACCACCTCCCTACACCGCGACATTTGTGCATGGTAAAATCTTCAAGTGGCGCTAAATTATTTGCACTACTGTCTAATGTTGAATGTGCCTTCAACAGTAATTCCATTGCCATCATCGCAGCGGTCGTTTCCGTCCACATTCTGTCAAAAAGTAATCTGTCTACTAAAATCACGAATGCAGTCGCTCATGAAAATATATCACTCTGGGGATCTAGGAAAGGTGAATGCTATAACGTCTTGTAGGATTTAGATCACCGGTGCAGTTAATGAGGCGGTATCTTATGCAGGCAACAGGTGACAATGTGAGAGTAGAGGAAGGAATAAACTTGTGAAATAGAAATCCGCTTGTGAAAGAGCGACCTTTAGTTGACTTAGCCCAATCATCTCCAAGACGTGATTGTGTGTTTCCATCTTATCGACATGGCTCACTAGGCATGCGTACAGCCTCTCAGTCGGCTCCCACCCATACTTGCTTGTCTATTTGCGATTGGAGGGAATTCAGTGTCAGCTGCTCGAAGTGCCTTCTGAGCTTCTGTTGCCGGTTAACAAATCCAGCGTTGGGAGAAGGAAAATGCTTGCATCACATGAATGCGTTTCGTGGACCAACTAGCGCGGAATTGGTTTGACGCCTAACTCTACCTGATTAGCACATTCGAGTGTCCTGCCAGAGCCGACGCCAACATGAAATCAAGTAATAACAATTGACGAGTAGGCTAAGAGAGATTCACTGTGACCCTTTGGGAAGAACATTTGCCCCATAGACTGAGGAAATGCAAGTCCTTTTATTTGATGTCTTTGATACTTTATAGGAAACTTAGTCAACATGCACACCAACCAAACGCCTTTCACCGACGTGGTTCACTCTGAAGAAAAGGTGTCGCTGAGGTGTATTGACTAAACCACGACTATTGGGTAGCTTACTCGACAGGACGTGCGTTTTTCACTTCTTTTAAATGGCGTCGCATACGAACTCAATTCAGCTGGATCTGAGAATTCATGAGCAGTGAGACAATGGAATCAACGTGTGAAAGAGTGAGAAAGTTATACTGCGGAGCGACAATCGCTTATACGTCAATTTATCCTGTCAGAAGCATTATTGGTGGCGAATCGTGTCTCAGTTTTAGCTTCATGAGTGGAAGCTCATACCTACAGCCTACTTGACTGCTGTAGCTAAGAGGAAGGCTACAGTGCATGCTTTACTGTTGACGTCTGCTTTCGGTGTCGGAAGACCTGCTGTCTTTCTTGGCAGCATTACGCACAGGCAACGCTGCAATGATTGCCAGCTCTTCACAGAAATAGAAGTTATTCTGCCTTCTTTTGAGGGCAATGCATTACATCTATGGCAGTTTGACTCCATTAAAAGGGTTCATGTTGTCTCCACGGCACCAGCTTTGTTTGCATCCTTCTTTACAATTGGACAACCAAGGCCAATTGGTCGAGGTGAGACGATCGCGCCAAAATCACACAAGGTGACAGGAAATGCCATTGTAACATTACTCCATTTCCTCGCTCTCCATCCTTCCTTTCTTTTTCCTTTCCAAGACAGCAGAATTTAAACTTCGTCACCTCTGTTACACAATCAATGCACACAATATCACCTTTCCAGCATGGTGAGTTCCAGCAGCCTCCATTTGCGTCCTACCTCTCTTCGTTATCTTTACCACATCCCATTTATGCCCTTGCATGTCTCGTTCTGCATCACATTTTCCACCCCATTTCCATGTCATTAACGGTGGCATGATTTGGTTCTTCTTTAGAAACCAATCGGAATCACTGACCTGCCCGAGTTGCACCATTGGCATCATGGCCGAAATGTCTGGAAAACAGAAGAGGTTCTGGGAGCTCAGAGTCTTCTCAACTGCTCATGCCGAAGAAAAGGGCAGGACAGCCTTTCGTTGCGTTTTATGCGGATTTACTCTCGACCGCCTGAATATGGTGTTATTCCACATGGAACAGATACATCCAACTAAGTGAGCTGTCATTGACTCGTTGCGCCTTCGTCGCCTGTGTGCTGCGATGGACCGCAGTGGCTATTATCTCTTTGCTGCATACAATTCTTTTCCTCATTTCCATTCTTCGCTTCCGAGACCGCAGCATTTAAAATGCGTCACCTCTTTCACACAATCAATCTACCCCATCACCCGTCTAACATGGTAATTTCCAGCAGCCTCTATTTCCTTCTTATCGTTTTCCCTTCCTTCCTTCCTTCCTTCCATTTACCAACCCACATTCATTTTCCTGCTTGTTTCATCTCATTTCCATGTCATTGACAATGGTGAACGTTTGCTTCACTTTAGAAACGACTTCGAATCACTGACATTCCGCCTGAAGTGGCACTTTGAATATGCAAATCCCTAATGTGGGGAACTTGAAAAAGGCCTGCGACACAATTCCTGGCTGACAATGGATTTTCTCAACTTGACGATCCTCACAAGTGTTGCTTAGGCACATCAACACTTGAAGTTGGCTCAATAAGCAGTTGTGCCGCATGTTATTTTCACCTACTTTATCAGTTGTCCACCAAGATTCACTTCCACTTGTGGAATATCGCATGATTCAAGCGGAATTCTTTAGCCAGTTAAAAATCCAGGCTAGTCTAATCTTCCCTCACGGATCATCAACTTACGGCCTTGTGCTTTATTCTGGACTACTTCCTATCTCCATGCTGTATTGACAACCACATACCTGCTAAAGCGTTGCAATCTGTCTACTTCGACCTGTAGTTTACCGTCTTTACAAGAGGTATTGATGAGATCTATTCGATGTGGAGCACTTCTTTAGTGGTATGTCAACGTAAAGCGCGCGATGTGACAGATATGCAGTTGTCTATGCAGTGTGGAGATGAGGTGTAGGTTAGAATGGATCATGAGACCGTAGTTGATGGTCCATAGGGACAAGAATTGCCTAGCGTGAGTTAAGAATTGCCTGAAGGATTCAGCTTGCTTAACACGATATTCTACAACTGGAAGTGGATCTCGGTAGACAATTGAGGTGTGAGAGAATAACACGCGACACGGTTGCTTGCGAAGCCACTTCCTAGATCCGATGTGTCAAAGCAAAGCTTGTGATGATCGTCGAGTTGACAGACTCCAGCACCAGCTAGGAATGCGGTTTCAGGCATATTCTGAGTGCCAACTCAGGCAGAAGGTTTGCGAATCAAACTAGGATGTCAATTTTTAGTATTGAATGAAAAAAGCAGGGGCATAAGTGAGAGCGGTAAAGATAAGTAAAGATGTAGGAAAGGTAAGATGCAAATGGAAGCTACTGGAACCCACCATGCTAAAAATGTGGTAGGATGGATCGACTGTGTGACAGAGGTGACGAAGCTTAGATGCTGCGGCCTCAAAAGGGGAGGAAGGAAAGGCGAAAGAGGAGTTGGATTGACCTCACAGTGGCGTTGACACATTGGGTCGTTGCGTTTCGTCGAGTGTGAAAGTTACGCAATCGCCTTATCGCGACTGATCGTCCTTCGCCATCTAATGGTAAAGAAGGATGCAAACAAAGCAGACGCTGTGGAGATAACGGCCATAGAAGTTGTGTGTTGGCATCAAATGAAGGCAGAAGCGGTTGATTTTTCAGCAAGTAGTTGACGATCATCGGAATTTCGCCAAAGTGTGATGCTGCCAGGAAATTAGGTTAAATTTGCTTAGTAGAAACGGACGTTAGCAGTGATGTGGGTTTCTGGACCACCGATGCTTGTTCTTGCTTCGTGCTAAAGCTGTCTTCTTTATAGGATTATCTACTCAGATATTTTGGAACACCTGCGTCATAAAAAGGAGTGCTAGGATCTAGAAGTGACTAGTTATTGTATGCCTTGCAAGGTCATTTCTATTGCGAATGAGCAGATTCATGGACCGCACTGCCATTCTAGTTTCTTCGTATATTGTTGGCATTGAAAGAGAAGAAGTAAAACATGGCTCGTAAGGACTTCATTGAGCAAAACTACTAGGGGCGGTCCTCCTTCCTAAGTGGTTATCCAGTTAGAGAGGTGAATAATGAAGGCTACGAAGCCCTTAAGTCGTTGCGATCATGAAGGAACCATTATGTGTTCTTAAAATTCTCTCAAATTGGAGTGAGAAGATTGCGCAAAAGGTACTCTCGGTAATTGCAACTAGCAAATTTTAAACAGTACTAACGTTGGTGCATCTTAGCCCCATCGGAGTAACCTTAACCTCCTGTGCCACTGTCTGTGGTTCTGTCATGTGGTCTTATCCAACCACATAAATATTCATAAGTAGGTGACGAAATTGGCGAGCAGGAAACACCTTCATGCAAGTTCACATGCGACTCGGAAGCGATCTGCACACTTTATGCCAAGAAAAGTACGCTTTCATCATGGAACAGGTTGAGTTCGTTGAAAGATTGGGTGACAACAAGGAGGTAGAACTTGGGATTTGCGCAGATTCGTGTAAAATCATGGGCCTTGGCTCCTCAATTCCATCACTGATTGCGTGAAAAGTCCCGTCTCTATCACTTAAGACACCAGAAGCTCAACGACCCGTTAACCAACCATGCTGTCGACAAAGGATGAAAGAACCTCGATGTGTGCAGTTGGGTGCACAAATATGGGCTGCTTGTTAAGTTTGAGCCGAAAAGAACACATGATGTCGTAAATGCGGTGAACATCAGCGAAAGTAGACCGATCAGGCTGCTAGTCAGATGAAAACCATGCGCAATCGCAGAGGAAGCGTGTTATTTGGAGGAAGAGTTATTCAGGGACGAGGTCACGAAACCACCAATGTCATTATTGGTATTAACAACTACTCTTACAAGAGAAACGCCAGCGATCAATTATTACTAGAGGAAGCAAGAAGTTATGACAAACTATTATCGTTGACGGATCCACCACTTGCCACTCAGTGGACATGTCCTCTGTCATCGCTTCTGTTTCGATAGCCAGCTAGGAACCCACGATACCACATTGACGTACTGATAGCATTGCTAATGGACATAGGATTGCAAGCAGAGAAGAGGATTGGTAGATGCGTGAGAAGACGAGCTTTCTACGAATTGAAAACAGCATTGATGCTCTTAAAAATGGCTGACATTTCATTACTCAGCCGTTGCGGCTGCTACACCGAGTGTATGTTCAAAATTCGACAAACAATTGAAGGACATTGATGGGAAGAATTGCCTCCTGACTCACATACTGCGTCGACTCATTCCTTGATGTGATGCAGCATTGTAAACCACCACCGTGCATGCAAGCGACTCTGATCTAATTGCCAATAAAGTGGTCAGTCAGAACAAATTGAAGAGGTTCTTCAGGTGCCAAGAGAGGCATTTGACTCTTCCAATTTTACTTGCTACTTCATTCAAATGGTACCATATTATCAACGTAATGAGAGCTAAAATAAAAGAGACACTCAATAGTACTTGTGGTATAATAGTTTATTCTTCATTCGTGTCTCTGCTGCAGGGCAAGTTAATGTTAAATTTGCTGCATCAACGCATAAATCAAAACTTGCAAAAGTTGCGCTTGTTATCAGAGTGTTGCATGGATCATTTTCAAAGTAGTCCACTCAGTGCGGTTTGCGTGAGGTGGTCGAGGGTGGCCGCCGCATCACAGTCTGTGAGGCATTGGCAGGCGGCGTGCACAATGATTCTTCATCATCAGTAACAACTGCCTTATTTTGGTTCATCTTGCCATTCCCACTTACCAATGTGGAGACCTTAAGTCTAGAGTCAAGAACAACCTTGGCCGTGTAGACAGCCTAGCAAACCAGTTGGGCGAGGTAGCAGGACACCAACCTTCTTTATTATGGCCTTCAGCCTCCTTTCATCCTTTCACTTTTCGGAGCAAGTGAACTGCTTGTAATAAATTCTTTGATACACAAGCATCACGTCTTTCCGCCTCAGAAGGCGTCCATCGCATTATTTACGGTAATTCTTCCTCCTGCACCTAACATATATTTGCATACTTTTATCAGTAGCTGGTGCCGGGGACCCCACCACATTGAGCTATCACACGCTCGGTACTTCGGATCTTTTAGAAAGCTTATGCAGGATTGAATTCCGTGTGTGAAATAGATCCTTGTAGTAATGCGCCCAAAGGAAAAGTGGACGTACGAGATCGTCACGAACTACAAAACCAAGTCAAAGTCTTTTTATGGAAGGCATTTATAGGCCAACGACTTTGCATTTCTTTAAGACCACAGATTAGGATTGTCATCTGCAAGCAAAAACTGCCACACATATAATGTGATTAACCCAACTATCCAATTTCGGATGTCATACTCCCATAATGGGAAGGTAATCAGCTTAAAATGACCAATATTAGACCTGCCCACCTTCTAAGTCTTGAAATGACCATGAAATTGCAGTCACAAAGCATCAACTATGGCATGAAGACGTAGCGATATCGCAGTAGCAATAAGGACGACTGCTGTTTTGCTAAGATGCCTTGCCAAAATAAAACTAACTTTTCCCCATCATGTTGTGCGTTAGTTGCTTGGCTAGAGAACCTGACTTTGCTCTATTGTTGTGCAAACCTTCAAATACAATTTCCACACCACATTGCCCAGCGTTCATTGTTTCCAAGCGAAAACCAGTCCGGACGATTGGACATGGCCTTGGACAGAAAATTGCTTTGGTGCCATAGAATCGAAGACGTGTGAATGTCGAGAATTTGATGGCAGGCGGATGGCATGTTGCTGCTGTTTCGCGTGTTTCACATGCGGTCATCCTTGCCACATTTCATGCTATGATTAACATTTGATGCAGCTTGATGGCATCCGGGAGGCAGAGTGGCTGATCCCTGGAAAGAAATTTCGGATCTATCAGGAATGCGTAGCAGTCGTAGTCCATAATGCCACCTTTGAAGTTTCTTCTTCCAAGCTCATTGCAATATATTGTGCCGCCTTTCCCATTTGCATGAGTATAATGGTTGCTGTTTATTTAACTCGATAGTATTCATAAGATACGGAGCAGACTGCCCGGTGATATCTCTGTTTATAGAGTTTGGAGAAATACTGCGAATGGGCGTTGAATATGAAGCAGCTACTACTAAGCTGCTGAGGAGAGAATCCACTTGCATGAATTAAATGCTGTGGAAAATACCTTATTTTTAAGCGATTTTCAATTGCAGGTAGTAAGTTTCCATCGATATATGGCGAGTTTTGTGAAAGTAAGCGGTAACAGAGGTGTTTGTCTAGCCATCTCTAATTATTGATGCGACGGCTCTTTGCTTCGGTTGGCCATCGTCTTAATAGAATCAATCACCAGTTGGGAATGGCGTTGCAGGCATTCACTGTATCCTCCACATCAAGGAATTCGCATGGCTTGAGTGCTAACTTAGCTGGAAGGTCAGTGATTTCGCTCTGCTCCCAAAGTAAAACGAAAACATGCCATCGTGAGTGCCATGAAAATGGAATAAGGGAATTGCAATTGCAGAAGAGTCATGGAAGGCAGTAAACAAGAGTTAGTGAGGATAAAGAGACAAGGAGATGTAAATAGTGGTTACTGGTACCCACCATTTTTAAGAATACCAGCGTAGGTTGACTGTAAGTCTGGGGTGAAGAGGCCAAATACTGTCACTGTAGAAGGGAAGGAAGATACAGTGGAGCTAAATTCACAATGGTGTTACCACGTTGGTTCGTTACGTTTCGTGTCGTGCGTTTGGAATGCCGCGCAATCACCATGGCCCGGATGGCTCCCCCTTGTCCGATAACATGAAACGCTGTAAACTGGCCTATGCTCACACAATCCGCCACACACCATGTACTGTCACTTCAGTCCACCTCTCACTCATTTTGCATGAATCATTCTTACTCACTTATGGTTTCATTTAATGCTAACCTCTTTAATGGCACTGTGTCTCATTTCACAAACCGCCTCATCTGCATTTGACAGGGAAGGAAACTGAAGCCACGCCTTTCTTCTCATGATTAGCCAGTGTACACAAGCATAGAGCTGACAGAGGTCCATCTATTCACTTCCTTATTGTTGGTGTGAGAGTCTGTAGAGATGTTTGCATGGCTGTATCAGATTGTGGCTTAAGACAAATTGAGGTACATGGATTAGGGTAGATTCAGCTAAAGAGATACCAAACGCCCATTAGAACGGAAGGTAAAATGAGTGTTGTCTATTAGCGGGAGTCTGTGAACCCGTCAGTTGGTTGTCGGCCGTTCGGTCTTTTGGCGTAAATGGGGAATGTAATTCTTTGGCTCTCTTACATGCTCATGTTTATTTTATCATGATTGCTTGGAACGAACACCTCGCGATTGAAGCCATAAGAAGCCAATAGACAATTTGACGTCACTCTTATGCTGTGCCAACCTTCAACTGCAACTTCTACATCGTATTACTCATCGGACATTGTTCGGAAATGAGAATTATTCTTACCGATTTGACATGGCTTTATACTTAAAACTCTTCGGTGTGCTGGAAATAAAGATGTGTTAGGGCCAACGCCACTGATAACGGAAGGATGGCAATCCGGTGAGGACGTGAGAATCACGACAGTGACACGTCATGTGGAACAATGGGTGAGCTAAGTGAAAGTTCATTCGTTGGTCATGGAAAATGATTGAATTAACATGTCAGATCCGTGTGCGTGTGTGTGTTGTTATGCCCTGGGCGCTAAAATCATGGTTTTAATTCCACCCCTTCTTATCCACTTTAATCGTAAATACACAGAACGGAAGGAACATGAGATTATGTTTATTCATGGTGTTATCCTTCACTGTTCCCTCGCACACATTTAACAAAGAAATGAAAAGGCATTCCACTCCTCTTCTTTCTCAATTAGTTGTAGAAATTGCATCCTAGTGGCGGATTGGATTGGGAAGGCGTTATTGGAGCAGTTACACTGCAACGTGGATCTTTGTAAGGCATCGGATCAGCACGCCATGACGGCACTTTATTATGTAGCAGCAATTCTATGGTGCACAAGCATCAAGAAACATTTCCAGCAGGTCAATTCTGAACGGTGTTCCCCCACCAGAATATATATAGCCATGCTTTATCTTCGTTTCACTACTTACTGCACCAGACACCCATCCACTGACAGATCACTTACGAATGGGTAGTCGAGGCTTACGATCGAGCAATGACTCTTCCCATGACTTTTAGCTCTAAAAGCCGCCTACTCCAAATCGACATTGCTGACCAATTTTACTGAATCATGAACAAAAGCATCGCATGTGACGAGTGCCTCGTAAGGACCTGCAATCCTACTCTGGTCAGTGGGACTGCAATCACGACCGATTGATCCAATTCAAATGCGATGCGGTGCGTTTGAGAGAGAACAGATGGCTGCTTCCGCGTCAAAACCATACTTACTATTGATGAGTTTGCAAAATGCAATCTACTGCGGAAGTAGACAGTGGAGATGGGTCTTGCCTGACCCTCTGCTTAGACGAAAGCGCCGTCCTCTACCCTTGCTGATACTTAAACGATCGCATGTCACTACATGTCACTCTACCTACACGTCATGATGCGCATACAACGCCTCTGACGACTCAAGATAACCAGCCTCACAGCTGAATTACCCTGAGGAAGTTGAAAATAACAGTGCGAAAATGAGGTAGTTTGTGTCTGATCATCATTTATTGTCACTTCATGGCGCATTGGACACTGTATTGTCGGTTAAGTTATGAATTAATGGAAACTGTGTTGGATCAGCAAGAGGGTGGGTTTGGTTGGTGCTGTTCAAAGCGTTATTCGTAAAGCGTGGTGCGATGCAACCCCCATGTCAAGCCTCAGTGCGTGTCAAAGCTCTGGGAATGTTACGACACGGTCGGTGGCCCACGGCTTACATTTCATCCGGGGGTTCTGTTCCATCAGCTAGTCTCTTTGTAATGCGAAACCATCGGTCCAGCTTCGAACGCTTAATGCAGTGTCTGGCCAAGGAAGCGAGAAAATACGTTGCATGAGGACGACCACTAATCAAACTCTGGACTTTCCTCCACTAAGCAACAATGTTCTAGTGTTGTCCCTACATGGATGTCCACCCATCCTGAGACATCTGTCGCATCAGCAGTTTTGGAACATGATAAATTAAACTCCTATCAATCCTTAGCAGTGGTGAGTCCAAGGTCAACTATAAAAGACAACATTTTACCCAAATAGCAGACTGGTGACATCCTCTACCTATTTATTCGCCTGATTATAGTTGACAAGGAGGTCGTGAACTGTCCACATTCTCCATTGTGAACCCTTAGTCCGATGGATGCCTGCTTAATCAGTACATTGTTTCTATGCTCAAAGAATGCTTCCTGCAAATACAGGAGTTCAGATGTTCCTTTGCAGTGATAAAGGACTCCAATACACTCTCTTCCGTGTTAGGTCCATACGCTAGACAAAACGACGTTTAGATGGGTGCACACCGGCAAGTGTTGCTGCGTTGAGAGATATAGCCTGTCACCACGACCTACCGATTGGGAAGGCAGACGAACACGCAACATCAAACCATGCTGTTTAATTCGATTTGAGCATAAGTTGGTCATGAAAATGCGCCACCAGTCTTCTGCTCGTCCTCCGAGTTCTCGTGCAGTCATATATGCTGCCAAGTGAGTGTCGTAGCATTCGAAGTGCGTTCCATGCGACGCTGTGACAGTCAAGACTTCTTGCACTTACAACATTGTAGGCACATACTCTAATCGTGATGATGCATTCTCTTAAGTGTCCGTGAACTCCAACCCGAAAACTATTGCTTGAGCATTAAAAGAATGCTTTGTGTGCGTCAAGAGCTTCCCAACCATCAAGCGCAAATAGCTTTGTGCAGATTTGTGTGCCTGTTAGCAGGTCTTCCATAAACACATCGAAGGAGGTCCACTTGCTCACAAGTATTATCATCTCACTAAACTATAGGAAATTCGACACTTCCTAGGCAGCGGTCCATCTGAAATCGCACCCACTTTCTTCTACCCACTCATCATTGGTCTCGATTGCACAACAACAGTAGTCTACACTTTAGCGTTACGACGCAGTTCATTTGAGGATTCATCATCACATGCATTCGTTTGCCTCCATCGACGTGACGCGCAATCGCACTAGGGCACATTTTAGGTTTCCCGTTCCTGCTTTCCACATATGTGCATCAATGCCAGCCAACTGACTGACTGACTGACGTGCTGCAGCACGTAACTTGGACTCACTCGCCTTTTGCCGAATACAGAAGAAAATATAGCATGGTTTGTGAAATTGGGTTACCATCGCAGATGGCATTCACATCTCTTGCACAGGCTCTACTTAACAGCTTCCATGTACCACTAAGTGCTCACAGCAACCCATCTCCCGTTCGCCAGTTTACACAGCAACAAGGCGACCCCCATTGGTCGAATGGAGGATTTACGGCCAGCAATCAGTACGACACAGCGCATAGTTCCGAAAATCTGACCTCAGTATTGCTGCAGAATTGAAAGTATGCCATTATGCTGGATGAATGGACAAATGCATTTTCCGACAACTCGCTTAACTTCATTCACAATGGCCCTTAGATTCGTTACTGACAAAGTAATGGAACGTACCGTAAAGGCGACAGCCAAAGTGAAACATGGTGCAAAGCTACCCCAGATATATCTTACCAGTCACCTCAACCATTGTCACCTCCCATTGGATTTCCTCTTTTGTTCAACATTTCCACAGATCATCGTCAGATGAATGTCTCTTATCTCCCTCTCTGATTTGTGCAGCGAGGAGCAGAGTTGATGATAACGACTTGAAATGGTGAAGGCTGAGAGTCACAGTCAAACACTCACGTTGGTAGCATGCCAGTGTACGCGAATCTAAACACACAGTTAAAGCTCTGCATACTACTCGTGCACTAGATCCATGGCCGCCACTACACAAGTACTCGGAGTACCTGAGTTACTTACTACATCAAGCATTGCCATTGAACCCATAAAAACGCAGAAAGTGCTGCATCTTACGAATTGTGTTATGGTAGGATGCCACTTTGAGGAGGTATGCGTTGCTACGCACTTTATTTAACCTTTCCGCTGACGAATTTATTTTTCTGTAGTAGCCTCATTCAACTGAATTGAGGTTGAATGTCAACGTTCCACATCCTGTGCTTCTTAGTGGCCGCATAGTTTGCTTGAGCCACCCCCTTACAACCCTCAATGCAGAGACACTGAAGTAAACGCCACAGTCAAAGCAGAAGTGCCGCGGCCACCTCATGAACAGAACCGTAGTAACAATTTATCCACAAATCCGCCTCGTATAGTGATTCAATGCTTTGTGCAAAGATGTAAGCACCGTGCAGCATCTTCACTCTGCGGTCTGGTCGTCGAGTCAGACCACCACTCTTCCAAGCACTATGTTGCATTATGGCCTTCGGGTGGACATCGAGGAGCCCTCTGTTCTCACAACTTGAGCTGAAGTTTGGCCAGTCAATGCCGAGTCAATGCGCGACCGCTATGACCGCAATTACGAATCCTAGCAGTGCCCCAGTAACAGACGTGTCATACAAACAGGCAGACAAGAATCCTCTCCTTCACTTCGTGTCTTGAACTAGTGATTGGTTTGGAGTGCTTTCCGCCCACAGACGGAGTCGGGATGGCCAAAATGACACTTTGCCGGCAACTAACTTGCAACTTCTAAGGATCCGGAGCACTTTCTTGTTTTGATGGTTGCACCAAACTTATTTGTAGCTACTAATTAGTTTTTGTATCACAAATGCCCTAAAGGGTTAGGATTAGCCTTCGGATAAAAGTGCACACCACGCAATTAGGTAACTACAATGAACGAGCCAGCGAGTGATAGAGACGTTTACGGAAAGCAGTTCTTCAAGGACAATTTTAAAGCCTGGTTCTAGGTTAATGCACTGACAATGCAGATTTTATCTAAACCCTACAAAAACGGGGCTGCCAACTGTTGTGAGTTCGAGAAGTGCAACCACATTTCCAGCAGAAGTAGCTTTATCTGCAATGCACAAAATTTGTTTTCGTCTCATGAAGAGTCTGCTCATATTTTACTGTTGACTGCGTAAACAACATGATTCCTAATGAAGGCAGTGACGCATACATACACCAACTTCGGACAGAAAGCCGACATACACGGTGAACGGAGTGCATGTGGACTCAAGAGGGGAGGACAAATTCTTACTCGTCAGTGCAGGGGTTGTCGTTAATCTAGAGTCGTCGGTCAGTGCCAATCCAAAGAGACGCGATTTGGAAGGTAGGAAAGGCGAAGAACAAATTACCAGTTTCTGAGCGTAGTTGTCATCCGATAATGCTGGAGTCGTTGAACGTGTGTGTTTGGCTTCTAAGACTTTCTCTCTTCAGTTGTTTATGCATGATAAAAAAATTCTAATTGACAGGTTGACCCAAAGCCATTTTGAGCATTGGCAACACACGATTAGCTATTTTGGTGAAAAAAGGAGAAAGTCTTCGGCCTAAGGTATTCACCATCTAATGGGTGATGCTTTGGCCCGCCATACCCATTCTAGGCACCATGTAACAAATGCTGCTAGAGTCAAAGTGGAGTCGCAAGACAGGCAAGCTCAAATCACATTCGCCAAGTCCAAACGGTGTGGTTTGATCTGGGAATTTAATCGGAAGACGTAGTCAAAAGCAATTGTTTGAACTGACTAACACAAGTCACTGATTCATAATACGTGATTGTGAACTTCCACGTGTGCATTTGACGAGTCCTCACAAATTACGTCGTGCCATCGCAGCAAAGTGCAGTGGAAAATGAAATGAATGTTTCAAAATTCTAATGCTAATTGATTGGGAGGGTGGCTAAACAAATTAGCTGCACAGTTCTCTACTCCTCCTCTGTCGTTAACACTCTCAACAAGCGGTAGATGAGGGCAACGTATTTGTCTGGACTCTGGTCCGCCGATCACGCCTAACACATTGTAACTTCACGACTCCAAGTTTATGGACAAAAACTGTCTAGATAGAAGAGTGTACTTGTGTAAACACATAATTTAGATAACTGGCATTTCGCCACGCTTAAATCTAACCGAGTACAACTTGTCAACGCCTGACCCGAAGTGAAGAGGACTCCAGTTAACGCATCATTGTCATCAAGCAAGCCGCAGATTTATGCGTACAGGTTCATCGGCTTCTGTAGTCTCCTTCGGTGTTCTTAGCAGCAAAGCAACCACTTCCGATAGTGTCTTATAGCGTTGTCTTGGGGCAGCTCACACTGCACTAGTCCCCATTGCATTAAGCATCTGCCGTGGATTCCCGATTAGACGGCGAATCATATTTGATGGTTTGTGAAGGCCATTCAGCAGCCTATGCACGAAGTCGACTGTAAATGATAAGAATATTTCCTCTCTTTGCCATTCATCCTATCCACCAGCGAGTATTCGAGTCGTGAGTTGAGGCGGCTGGGATAAAGACATCTTTAGGATCGAAGGCTACAGGTATTTTCAGTCCACTGCTCTTAATACCATGCCACAGGCTACAAATAACTGCACCAACTTTCTCTTCTACTTATTTTCTGATGACTTTGTGTCCACTGACCCAACGAATTCGTGACTTCCATCAGTGGAAGGTAAGAACATGCGTCGGAACTTTTCCGGGCAGTAGCGAGATGACTTGACCACACTGTCCATGAAGAAACTAGATGCTCCCGGGGATGTGGAGAAGCAGGAGAGCCTCTAGTTTTGTGTTTTCGAGAACGAGTTTAAAACGTCCTGTCATATGTGCATCACTTATTCCTCGGAAGACAGTCATCCAGGTGGTGTGGCACCTCCAAGGAGTAACAACACTATTATAATTAAGTCACCCTTCATTTCACCAGTAAAATGACTTCATGATTAATGATTACCTAGATTAGTAGGAATTCGTGTTAAGCGTCACAAGCGAAAGCGATACGCTTAGTCACCACTCAGACACCCAGCAGCCACAAGCCTAGAGGGCTACATTTTCGGATCTACTTGGCCCACGTCTGGACTACCACGCAAGTGTAAGTGCGTAGGGTCTGTGGCGGATCCTCCAACGTCGCACCGTGTCACCGACTACAGGCAACTCAGCGCATGTTAGGAGCCGATAATTACCTCTCAACCACTGGAATTGTAACAAATTGCACAAATGGGAACTAGTTAACAGTAAGAACCCTTAGCATTTCAAATGAATTATGCACTCAATCAGTTGTACCGAAATCTTCTGTGAGTGCAGCTTTTATGGAGGCTTTTCATTGATCACCGCATTTCTGATATCATCGAGCACGGTGGGAGAGGTCACCTGGAGACTTGGAATTCATAAAGCCCTAATGGTAAAATCTGCCTCATCATCGTCTATGCATCTGCCTACTAACATGATGAGGGCTTTGTTTAAGCAAACAAAGATGCTGTCCTTATTTGCTTTATCAGTTAAAACCCGATTATTCGAAAACTGCATGGTTTGTTGGACTTCGTTTGTGATCCTCTCCTACCTTCTAGAAGTCAAATGGAAAATGGCATGTGGAAGTCATTGTGACATTTACTCACCATCCTCATCAAGCATCACCCAAGCTCTGCAAATCATTCACGCTTTGCAATTTATTATAGAGGCCAGTTTGTTAGCAACACTTACATCAAGATTGGCTGGAACCAGAGACCATGAACTGATGGTGATCTGATGTCGCTAAAGTGTTTGAAAACCAACTGTTCTACTGATATGATTTTAGTAACATGGTCTTAAAAATGCAGGAATTGTGAACAATTTAAGTATGAAATTAGGCGCTATTGAAAATCTGACGTTTGTATTACACCTACAGATCAAGAAAGTAAAAATAGATCTGCTTAGAATTTGACAGATCTACATGACAAGAAATGGCAAGACATGCTCAAATCGGCCAAAAGTGTGGGAAGGATACAAATGCGTAGTTAACGCGTCCACTCCACATTGACACATTAACTATCGGTGTTACATGTATGTGACGCCCAATTCTTTATCCTATGCGTGGTTGGTATCAGATAACGGGAGTCCATAGCATTAATTCATCTTTCAGCACAAGAGTGGAAGATTTGGGCTGTACCTGATATAAGGTTAGAAGCGTGACGAAGTGTAGGAATCCTCGTAAGAAGCCTATTTGTGCAGATGCCAGCATAGCCTTAAATCGCTAAGGCCTAATTTTACATGGCAATGATGGTATTGGATTGCACGTGAGGAAAATGGCGTTAAACCTGAGCTCTATGCAGATCTTAGACTCGTCATGGGAGAGATAACAACAACATCCGTCTGCTAGAGGGAACCCGAGCAAAGATACAAGCTCCAAGGTAAACCAGCAAAGGGGAGCAAGGCAACACGAGGACATGCGACTCCGGCGAGGCGGATTTGAACCACCGACCTATGGATCGCTGCTGACATCTACAGTCCACCGCTCTACCAACTGAGCTATCGCCGGGCGCCGCCCGCGCCACTTTGTTTATAATAACAACAACATTAACTGCAGTTCTTGACTTCGTGATTTCTTTACTTCGCACTGCTGGTTGCGGCGAATTGTGTCTTAAACGAAGCCATTAATTCACCCACGCGAAAAGTTTGCTTCGGTTACCCTTAGCAATGGCAACATTTACATTTCTAGACGCAAACAACACAACTATCAACGCTACTCAGCTTATATGGACTTGTGGGGTGGATGGTCTTGGCGAACCCGATTAAAAGTGCATTCTAAAGCAAGTGTCGATTGACAAATTGACTGGCTTTGCTCTGATTTAATAAAATTGCCTTCGATGAAAGTCCGTGAATGATTGTACACGACATGGGTGGGTGATGCATGCACTTCGTGATCTCATTGCCAGGTTGAGCTAAAGGACATTTTTGCCCTTGTAGTTGCTCATTTATAAGAACCAACGTGACGCATTAAGATGCAAAATTTCTACATGACAGCATTAGAAACGCGTATAAGGGTTGATTTCCCTGTAGTCGTGGCATGCGTACTCAAAATGAGGATTTATTCCAACTTAAGTGCCAAACTAACCAGATAAGCAATTCATGCGGTTACCATTCTGTCAAAAAAAAGTTGGCTGAAGAACTAGCATACACCAGTGTTAAATTATCAAAGGAGGGAATGAAATATTTGGGAATGCTTCCTTCCCAGCTTAGTCTAGGCATGCACGCTCACGACCACGAATAATGCGCTGTGGTACTTCTACGTCCTTGTGGGCAGTCGAAGTGCTTTGTAATCGACCAAGCTCCAATTGGCATGGCTGAAGAACGGACTCAACTACTTTTACAAAAAAATCCTCAATGCCATTGCATGTGGTGGACATCTGTAAGGTGGATTAGTCGTCAGTCATTGATGCCCAGCATGCGTCGCATGAGTCCTCCTTAGAAATGATGCACTGCTCAAATTCATGGCTGAATTCATTAACTGATGGCTGCTGTTCGGGTTTCATTCCGACGGGAGCTCATAATGCTGTAGACTGTAGCATCACACTCAAAACCCTCATTCAGTGGAGGAGGAAGACGACCACCTCCAGGAAGAAAGTCCTGCAAACGGTCAAGTTTGTAATCTGAAATGAATTGGGATGGAACAACTGTCACAAGTAGGCAAGCTGTGCAGACATCACTTGCTTAGTGATGAGGCCACCATTTGGTGCCAAAAAGGAAAGAGGCACACCATGATTGCAGACGTCTCTTTTAAATGATTTCGATCCGCTTTGGCTGAGAGGTGGCTTTTATGATGATTGAAGCTGCTGCAATGTCAACAGTAGCGTGTTGACATATTCGCAGAAGAGTTTAATAGACTGGGCGTTCACCTTTCCTCATTTGGCCTTTTTTAGCTCGGATGAGTGGAGCGAATGCAGGTGGGTGTCATTCCCCATCACTGGGGACGTAGGTAATGAGGTGGAATAATGAGGATTATGCATGCTGGGGGTAGAACTGGTGCTGTTGCGAGTAGGCAGAGACACAGGCACACGCGTAGCTGAACTTATTTAAGCTGTCAGATTGACCACTGTATCATTCTAAAGCGGTTTTGTCGCGTTGGCACGCCTGTTATATGTGTGCTTGACTGAGTTTCTTTCTCAATATTCAAAAGGAAGCATTCGACGAACGCGCTTCTTGCCACGGAATCGTCGCTGTGTGCCTTCGAAGGGGAAGGGTACCCTCTAGACCAGCACGACCTTCATCAATCAACCTCGTTAATTCAGTCACCAACAAAATTTTTCGCTGCCTGCTCTCACTCTGCTTGTTTTAAGGGATGCAAGGCAAAACTGCCTGCATGTTAATGGATTGTGTGAGGGAAGTGATGCAACGAAGGACCAAAACCTGAAGTCCTTAGTTTATATAAGTCAGTTTTATGCAAGTAGGAGCCAGTGGCCTCCTTTGTCTGTTCTTCACAATTCCTTTTCTCCTTACCCTATAGTATGGTCGCATAAATTTAAAAAGAGATTTATTGCATTGAGAGATGATGAATAAGCGAGAAGCCTACAATCGCTGAGGTCTTGAAGGACAGTCAGGGGGTGAATAAGGCTTCCTGGCCTCACTCTTCTCATTGCATAAGAACGAAGGCTAAGGAGGAGGAGACAAGCGCTTAATTTATTGTACATCATCGTGAATGCGTTGACACACTATTGTCATTACGTAAAGTGATTGCACACAAAGGAGCAGTCCTTACAACAGAGTTGGTCGTGGCCGTCCAAAGTGGCTTTATCAGGGTATGTCATCATGGCGCATGACTTCCATTGCACTGAATGATCGCCCGTTCACAAAGCGGGAGATGCTAGAACAATAGCATTGTTTTGGGTTGGATCAAACTCGTAGTCCCTCTCTGCTATATAATGCTCATCATGTTGCTGGCAGTGGAAGGTGATCAAAACTGTTCGAATGTATTAGTCTGATGGATAACTAAAGGCAATGCGCACTGATGGCGATCAATGGTGGTAGATGGTGGGAAACGTAACCAGGTGACGAAGTAACAGCGTTGTTGCAAAAATGTATTGCTTTTATATTTGGAGGCTTAGAACCAATGAAGGAGGTCAACTTATATCCTTAGAGCTGCTCGTAAAGCAGTCAGTGCTGCTAAGAAATTGCCTGTGTTTGATGGATGAGAGGGAAAGAATGAATAAATAGCTGAAGTGGTACGCCCAACAACTTACCGGCAGATGGTCCAAATCGACTCCAAACACCTTTAAAAGGCTGTGTTGTGCATAGATAAGCGCTTGTCAGTGTGCGCTAATGCTAAAGATGGAGTTGAACCCGCCAAGCCTAAGTTAACTGCATTACAGCCACCCAGCCCACGTAAGTAAAAAATGGTGCGCAAGGCAATTCTTTGCCCAGCAATGGCACTGTCACTGAATCGTATAAATTACGATGTGGCTGGCTTAACGCTCTAGAAAGCTGGAGCTGGAGAGTCGAGTCGGTGTTTAGGCACACGAAGCGTTCGGCAAAACACGTGTTGCGTCAGTGGAATAGTCGTCATCTGCCTTCGAGGGAGGAGCGTACTCTATTTCAGCATAGCTCTTATCACTCGGCTCTGTTCATTGCATCATCACCAATGAAGAGTGCTCACTACCCGTTCTCACTCTGCTCGCTCTAAGGAATGATTGCAATCAGAGCTCTTCATTTACGAAAAAGGATGTGGAGACGCTCAAGTGACCAGTGAATTACAATCGATTGTGGATGGGATGCTATTGTACGGATACCTCCCTCCGTTGTCTGTATAGGACGTAAGTGGAGAAGGTGAAAGGGCAAGACCCACCTTCACGAAAGATACCCATTTTCCTAAACTGCCCTGCACAGGTAAGTTTCGTCACTGTTCACTCAGAATATCACTCATAGTATTACCAAAGTATCAACAAGACTGATACGTCAAAAGCCGTTAAGGCACCTCGAATGAAGCAACGGAACAGCATTCACCTCCTCCATCCCCATCCCCACACTATTCGACCACCTCGTCGCCTCCTCATCACAATGCTCCATTCTCCTCTGCCTCGTGCTGCACGGCTTAGAGTGATTTCACCCGTGTACCCTCATTGTTGCTAGCTACTTGGGGGAGAGCG
>JADWOT020000003.1:10626122-10672122 GCA_036345935.2 Taenia hydatigena
CACCCTCGCCTCCAATTCCGTGGCGATCACCCGGGCCCCATTAAGCCTCTTCCCCATTTCTGTCAGCCTCACTTCCTTGACAGCCGAGGTAGCCCCTTCGCCACCTAACCGTACGTAACCTCCAGTGTTGCGTTCCACGATGACGCCAAGGAGACTGAGCTGTCCAGGAGATCGTCAGCGGTCTCTGGGTTCGTGGTCGCCAAGACAGTGCTGCAGCGACAGCCTCAACGTGGTAGAAGGTTGTAGGTTCAACAATGTGTTGTCGATCACTGCCTTTGCCGCATCACTTTCCTTGTCAGTAAGAAAAGTAGGGTCATAGTGAAGTGGGAATGAATGGTTAACGGAGCATGGAGGCATTATGTGAAGGAAGCAACTGAGCAGGTGATAATGTTTCGCAATGAGACAACAAAGAGTAGTCATAAACTGGAAACCAATGACAACAACCAAAACTAACCAAAAAGTAGCATTTCTAAGTTAAGCACCATAGAGCAATCGACGTCTGTGTAGAAATCACATCACGCAGACACTCCGTCGAACTTAGTGCACACGGCGGCACAACATTCACGCTTCACTTCCTCACTACGTGACAGTCGGATTCAGCGTTTTTTAATTCGGTATTGGTGAGAGAGGGTGGAACCAAATAGACGCCAAAAGCGGTCTGGATCGCCCATACCTATTTATTCATCACTTTTTCTGTAGACTCACCACACCCAGTTCTAACCCCACACTGAACACTCACCACCACTAAGAGGACCTACGCTCCTAACACACACAAAATCTGTTCTTTTTTTTTCTGGCGTGAATATCACAAATCTTGTTGCCATCTTCACCTCGGGGTAAAAACTTTGGCCGAACCGCACCACAATCAGTAGTCAGAGAGAAGTATCAATTTAGCGTATCAGCTTGATGTTGATAGCAATTAATGCTCCTGTTCAATTATCATCCTAATGACTTCATTCGCCTTTCAAAGGCTACGATTATAAGGGATTTTAAAAAAATCATGTGCGAACGTCAACTGCGCAAAAGCCCAACGAAGACACAAGGCAGAAGTGGAAATAAAATTATGATGTCGAAAATAAGTCACCGACATTTTGAATGAGAGAAAACGCTACGACCCTACGTGTTGTATCGCCTCGCTTTCTTTCGACTCAATAAATACTCACGACCGAAAACGCGTCTAGGTAAACTAATCAGAGAGCACAGTACAGAAAAGAGATGAATAGCTCACGCAACGTGACTTCGCCCATCTCACTTCCAACAGGTTTACCACAGTCCAAGTGCTTTACCATTCTATCGCCACCGATTACAATATGGAATTGACATCGAGCTCACCTGAAAAATCAAAGCACTGAATGTGCAAAGTTGGTGGAGGAGGTAAACACTTACTGCGGATCCTGCTGCGCAACAGTCATCAAAACATCGGCTGCACCCACGGCTGAACAGGGACACGAGAAGGGGATCAAGTATTTGACATCTCCAGTTCCACCGCAAAAGCAGCCCTTTGATTGTCCGCCTTCACACACGTACTCGTTGCCATGAGACTGTAGTCCACCGCCTCATGGAAGGACTGTCGAATAAAACTGCATGCTGTCAACATGGACGATGAAGGAGCGCACACTCTTTCGACCCTCCAATCACTGTAGAGTACAGAAGAGACGTTTTTTTGGCATTTGCAACTGTGAAACGGAAAGCATTAACCAACTACTACTGGCGGGATGACATTTACCTAGGACGAAACTAAATCCCCACATAAAAAGCTTAAATCTGATAACAGGGCGGAAACACAGTAAAAATTACGTTTTGGTATTCCGGAGACTACATCATGGTGTATCTCCTCTAACCCCAGCGCCAAATGCTTTTAATTACTATTCATTTCTTCACTCAATAAAAAGGCGCATGGGTTGCTTTATAACATCTTCAAAGTCAACACGTAATCTGAACTGGAGCAAAGGAAAGGAAGTACCATGAACCGGTTTCGTGCAAACGAACCTTCACGTTTAACTGCTAGAACAAATACAAACTCACATTTTTGCATTCACTGATGCGCTAGAGGCCAAAATAAGGCGCAGAGAACTACATCCTGCAATTCTTGTACTAGCTACCAACTTCTAACACATTTGCCCACACGTGTAGCGTAAAAGACTAAGGTTCCATCACCACAACTTCATGCCTTTCAAAAACAATTATTGTGCAACCTCAAACGTTACCTTCTAGTCGCCTGCAATAGTTCGAAAGCTTTTTCATGCGCACTAATAAAACGCGTAACCAACAAGAAAATCCGAAAAGAACCTACACCTACCAGGATTAGCGAAGTTGACCACACTGCAACAAAGCTCCTACGCCACAAAAGGACATTGCCGATACCATTATTAAGTTAAATCAGATAACAGAACTCGACTATTTTAAAACACGCCCTGCAGAAACAACCAGCGCAGCAAACCTAGAAATTCCTACCCAAACTTTCATGCCAATCTATACTACGGCACACACGCAAATTGAACAAATAATAATGTCTTTACGACTGATACTCACATATCTGGTTCAGTTAACACAACGTGCAAACCAAGCACAGCAAAGGCAATCGCACCAAACCCTAGCTTTTATATACACCGCTGGACAAATGCAAAGACGATTTGCTAAGCGAAAAGCAAAGTTTAAAAATCAGTATTGCTAACAACCTCAACACTTCAACCTGCCAACATGTTGAATAAAATTACGCAGATTTTAAAAAGCTAGCAGTACTCAGGCTTATTTTGGCATACCCCACTTTCCTATTTATAGCCTCGCACACGAAACTTACAAATCTGCATTAAATGTACACTTCTTTGCCTTATTCAGTTGTGAATTCCGATGTTAGCGAATTTTGTATTACTACAGGGTCGGAGATACAGGTTAAGCAAATTAGTTGACTTCTCTGTCAGCATGCTTACTGGTGTCTACAAAATTAACTGTGTTAGTGATTTCATAGTAGTGCGTCAAAGTAATCGAAAAGATGGCTTTGAAGGATTGCTAATAATTCTGTAAGGCAAGGTTTGCCTCTTTCTGTGTATTATGACGATTTTGTTCGAATGCGTTGTTGAATTCGGTGTTATCATGGCATTTGACACCGCATATTTATTATGTTTTACTAGTGTGCCCTTATTTGTCTTTGATCATTTCCTGTGTACCATGACTTAAGTCTGTTGGACAGTGTATGTAATGCTTAATTTCTTTAAATGCGCTTTGTAGGCCAGGGGCGGGAAGTTAATTTTGAAACCACGTGACGGAGGAACGCTGAGACTCCTTGGAACGTGACTGACCCTCGGCCTGAACCCCCATTAGTCGCCTAACTGTATTTATCACCCTTATAACAGTAAAGATGTCCAAACGCACTCAGACTTCTGCTGGCAAGGGTAACCAGGAGGGGGAGGAGGAACCTTCCACACTGGTGGCAGCGTTTGCGGACCTTTCCCATTTCAAGGAAGGGATGAATTTCGGAGATTGGATGAAAACCGTTAGGTTTAACATCCACTTGTTTCCCCAGCGGCAGAGGATTCCGCTGATCCTACACGCTCTTCCGCAAGAGCTGTTCTCCGCAGCGGTTGATGCCGGGGTCTCACCCGACTCCGATCTAGACGAGTGCTGCGAAATTCTGGCCCAGCTCGTCATCGACCAACGAGAGGAGTCGCTTGCTAGGGAGTTCTTTCTCCGCGAGCAAAAGTCGGGCGAAAGCGACGAGGACTTCGCGGGAGCACTGCAAATCCTCGCTGAACGGGCTTTCAGGGGATGCCCACCTAACAAGGTGAGAAGATGGGTGGCTGTCCAGTTCAAAGCCGGCGTTCGTCCTCCGTCTATCGCCGCGAAACTTCAGGCCCTGAAGACCAGCGACCTCAGCCAGCTGGTCGATGCAGCCACGAGGAAACGTCAGGAACTCCTCCTGACTTCGTCGCTCCACACGACCCACCGACGACCAAGTTCCACACGTCCGCGGTGGACCCCTCCGCTCCGTCCCGCAAAAGCAGGTGAGCAGCATTATTCCCTATCCTGCTTATCACCCCGTGGTTCTCTTCCCTTTATGCGAGTCTCCGGCAAGCTAGAGGGACGCCCCTGCAGTTTCCTTCTTGACTCAGGCGCAGCTAAGTCATTAGTGAACCCTCAAGCGTTCCCTGATCTCCACAAAAAGTTCCGCACGGGTCCCTCCTTCGCAAAACTTCTCTCAGCAGAGGGGAGAAAGATGAAAGTAAAAGGAGAGACGTCACTAAAAGTCTCATTGGGGACAGAAACGTGGCAAGTCCCATTCATTATGTGCCCCGAGTTAGTTTGGGACGCCATACTCGGTGTGGACTTCCTTCGTAACACCAAGGCGGTCCTGAATTTCGCAGAAGGGACACTAGTGACCCAGTGGCATAAAAAAACTACCCCAGCCAGATCTCCGCCCAAAAAGGACGCAGACGCAATCTGTAGCGCCCTCTTCGAAGCTGCAGCCATCCCGATCAACAACTTGGATGAGCTTTGCTCCCAGCTAACGCACATCACCGATGGCGAGAGAAAGGAGCTGCGCTCCTTGCTTAGCAAGTATCCAAGCATGTTCTCATGGCAAGGAACAAAACTCGGGCGAACAAGGATGGTCAAACACACTATCGACACTGGCGAGGCCAGGCCCATCTGGCAACCACCCAGACGTATACCTCCGCCCCTCCAGGACGAGGTGAACCGTTTGGTGGAGGAGATGATCAAGGACGAAGTGATCAAACCTTCCAAGTCACCATGGGCTTCTCCAATCGCACTAGTGAAGAAAAGTGACGGTAGTCTACGGCTGTGCATCGATTACAGGAAGTTAAACGCCGTAACCAAGAAGGACGCCTTTCCCCTACTTCACATCAACGACTCCTTGGACGCTTTGCATGGATCGAAGTGGTTCTCCACCCTAGATTTAAAATCGGGATACTGGCAAGTAGAAGTGGCGGAAAAAGATAGAGAGAAGACGGCTTTCATAGTACCCAACGGACTCTATGAATTCCAGACCATGCCGTTCGGACTCTGCAATGCCGCAGCCACATTCCAGCGCCTGATGCAGACCGCACTGATTGGGCTTTTCCCGAAGCATTGCATAATCTACTTAGATGACGTTCTCGTTTTCGGGGGAGACATTCGCGAGCACAACGCCAACCTTAAACTAGTCCTAGACCGTCTGCAAGAGGCAGGTTTGACCTTGAATCCAAAGAAATGTCATTTTCTCCGCCGTTCAGTCAACTTTCTGGGGCACACAGTCTCGTCAGACGGGATGGCAGTCACTGAAGATCGCACGAAACAAGTGAGAACCTGGCCAACACCAACTAATCAGACGGAACTTCGCAGTTTCCTCGGTTTGGCAAACTACTATAGGCGCTTCGTGAAAGGCTTTGCGAAGATTGCTAGTCCCCTACATAAGCTAACCGAGAAGGAGGCAAAAAGAAATTTCAGGTGGGAGAATGAACATGATGAAGCCTTTAAAGAACTAAAGCGTATGCTCTGCTCCGCTCCGATTTTGGCTTTACCAAACTTCGAGACCACCGCACCTCCCTTCGTACTGGACACGGACGCCAGCGATGTGGCCGTGGGCGGTGTACTTTCGCAAAGAGACAAAGAAGGCAGGGAACACGTCATCGCCTACGCTAGCGCCAGATTGAACAAAAAATGCGACAGAAGAGTGCAACAGAACGTGAACTCTTCGCCATCTATACAATGGTGCGACACTTCAAGCACTACCTGATAGCGAGACAGTTCATAGTGAGAACAGACCACCAGGCGCTGACCTGGTTGAAAACTATGAAGGAGATCGATCGTTCGGTTGCACGCTGGTACGAGGAACTGCAACAATATGATTTCACTGTGCAGTACAGAAAAGGAAACTCGCATAGCAACGCAGACGCCTTATCCCGCAGGCCCCTCTCAGTGGAAAGGCATGGCGGTGTAGTGGGAACCCCATTTTTAAGCGAGCCGACTAAACATCAGTGGAGTAACACACAGAGTACAGACCCCGACACGTCCTTGGTATACGACAGGTTTCTGGCATCCTCGTCCAAGCCCACTGCGGAAGAGATGAAATCATCCAGCAAGGCAGCCAGGCAGATATGGCAGCATTGGTCCAAACTCTCCCTGGAGGACGAAGTCTTGTGGTACCAAGAAGATGCTACGTCTCCCAAACGCTTGGTTGTTCCGGGTTCCCTGATACAAACAGCCCTCCAAGAGCTGCATGAACAGTTGGGCCACGTCGGTGAGAAGAAGATGGTGGAGGCCTCGGTGAAACGATATTGGTGGCCCTCCCTCTCCCCAGACGTGCACGACTTCTGCCGAACCTGCATTACTTGCAGCAGGTTCAAGAACCCTCACTCCACAGCAGTGGCGCCTCTGCAGCCTATGCTTACGGGATTTCCGGGGGAACGGGTGGGTATCGACATCATGGGGCCCCTACCCCTTACTAAGAGGGGAAACCGATATATCTTAGTTATGGTTGACTACTTCACGAAAGTGGCCGAAGCGGAGCCCATGAAGTCCCAAGACGCCGAGACAGTCGCGTCGACCTTTTTCAATCGTTGGATCTGTCAGCACGGAGTGCCTGAATCAGTCCATAGCGACCAGGGCCCTAATTTTGAAAGCCGACTCTTTACCGAACTATGCAAGTCCCTCGGAATCGCAAAGACGCGCACGACACCTGGCCACCCTCAGGGCAATGGACAAGTGGAAAGAACTAACCGAACCCTGATAGGGTTACTGAAGGCTTTCACGAAGGAGGCACGACCAGAAGATTGGGATTTAAACCTTGGACGTGCTCTTCTTGCCTATAGGGCTACAGTCCACACATCTACCGGTGTCTCTCCGTTCAAGATGCTCACCGGCCGCGAAATGAGAGTCCCCTCTGACGTTTTCCTCCCGCGCAAGGAAGTGGCTACTGACAACGCCCCGGGGTACGTACTACGTCTCAAAGAAGGGATACGAAAGACGTTTAATCTCGCCCGCCGACACCTTCAAATGTCTCATACCAGACAAAAGAAATACTACGACAAGCACAGTCGACTCACTGCCTACCACGAAGGAAATCTCGTCCAAATATATCGGCCAATTCCTCCACCTGGGACACATCGCAAATTTTACCACCCTTGGAGTAAAGATCCCTTCCGTGTAGTAAAAGTCCTGTCCCCTACGAACTACCTCGTCCGGAATGCGGAACTCCGTACCCAGCCAATAACCGTCCATCACAATAAGATCCGGCCTTACAGAGGTGCTCCGCCGGTCGGCTACGAGGACGAAGCCTACTTAGTCGTAGAAGGCAAACCACCCGATGATTTAACCAAAGCGAATCAATGGGGGTAGCGCCGGGGACGGCGCTCAAAAGACGAGGGGGCTATGTAATACTTAATTCTTTAAATGCGCTTTGTGGGCCAGAGGCGGGAAGTCAATTTGAACCACGTGACGGAGGAACGTGGAGACTCCTTGGAACGTGACGGACCCTCGGCCTGAACCCCCATTCGTCGCCTAACTGTATTTATTACCCATATAACAGTAAAGATGTCTAAACGCACTCAGACTTCTACTGGCAAGGGTAACCAGGAGGGAGAGGAGGAACCCTCTACATACTCAGCCTTCCAATAGTAAGGGCGGAGAGGGATAAGAGGAAAAACGCTTACCAAAATTACTTTAGCTTTTTACTGGCAAACATTACTGCGCTATGATGATGCATTTATAAGTTATTATTATTTACCTTCAATTTATTGTTGACAATTTATTGCAAGTCGTCCTTTTCGAATAATTGCTACTCAAATTTTATGCCTACGTCAAAATTGTTAGTGTTAGTAGTACTTATTGTCTTGTCAAAAATACATAAAAATTAGAAGTTTGTTTGGTATACCGGACGAACTTTGGAGTGATTGGTCGGATTTGCACACGGCTCGCTCAAGTGCTGGTGTTTTTTGGGATCGTTGTTTCGGATTTAGGCGTTCTATCCGCTGTCGATAGTTGAAAATCTAGCAAGCTTTTAGTACCTTTTTTAGTTTTATATTGTTATTTCTCTTTGGTTTTTTTCCAAATGTCAATTTGCTTGCTTTGTACACATACTTGCTAGAGTAAACGCAAAGGCCTCTTAATGTGACTGTTAAGACGGTTACATTTCAAATGCAAGGTCTCCCTACGTGCATTTTTTGCTGTATATTGATAAATTACGGCTGTTTCGATAGTATGTGGGGCTGTTTGTTTTTTAATGACGTTGGAATTCGATTGATGAGGCGTGATTTTGTGGGGAGGAGTTATAACCTTGGCGAGGGCTTGGCAATTAATTGCTTGGCGCTTTTTTGTGATTAAACACCAATCATGTGTACGCGTAAACATTTATGCTTTTGCTTTCTCTATTAGTTTATATGTTAGGCCAACCGTTTCAGAAATAGTTGCAGTTGCTGTGAAGACTTTGCTTTCTGTTTGCACTGCCTATTCGCGTTGATTTTTACTGCACAATGCTCCTTGCAATTAAATAAGATTGTTTTGGCTGTTTTTAAGTGGTTTTTATTTTGGTAAGGGTAAGTTTTGATTAATGCGGTCCAACTTGATGAAGGGGCTTGTAACTTTGGTAAAGCGAACGCGTTCACTTCTTGCTGTACGACACTTTGAGCGATAAATTAAGATTGTTTTGGCAATTTGTAATTAGTTTGCTCTCTAATGACGGTGGATTTTGTTGAGAGGAGTTATAACGTTGCTAGATACGTGGCAACTACTCATTATTTTCTCGCTAATAAGTATCCATCATATTTGTAAACCTTATTATCCCTTTTCTTTGTCCGGTTGCATGCCGGAATAGAAGTTAGAGAAGAAGCTGCAGCAGCGATGAATGCAAATTTCGCCTTCGCTATCACTTCACACATTTCTCAGGTAGGATTGGATTGTGCTTAATGAGTTGTTGGTGCCTGTTTTGGGAGCAGTAATGGAATCGATGTGCGTTCCTATGTTGGGTGGGAACGTGCTTTTCTCACATTGGATGTGTGATGAAAGGTGCGCTATTTTCATTACTACGATATGCGTGTTGTCGTAGCAGCACATATGGATGGCAGAGGACTGGGGGCGGGAGTAGGGTTGTTTGTTGTGTAGAGGGCCTCGGTGATGGCTTGGTCGTAGGTTCCTCAGCTTTGTCGGCATGAGTTGGTGTCTCTGAGTGAGGTAGACGCGGCAGTGGCAGGAGCAGAGGAAGACGGGGTGGCTAGTGGGAAGCTTTGGCATCACCACGCAGACTGTACTTTGTAGCGGTCTTAAATGTTTGCTTGTTAAGGTGTTTTCTTTTTTCCTATCAGTAGTTATTTTTGTGGGCGTTGGCTTTGCGGCGCATTGGATCCTCCACACATCGGTCTTTACATCGTTTGGTTTTTTCCCTTTTCAGATGATGCAAACTTACTCTGGTGGTGGTGGTGAAGTAACATTTGATGAGTGTGTGGAATGGTAGACAATGCAGGATGTTGGAGTCATTCGCGGTGGCGGCGGCGTCTCCATCTCGGTTGTGCGATGTAGATGCCGGCAGGCATGAACGACACGGACTACTACTGCTATTATGTCTCCATCTCTTTGTCTTCGCCAGGCGTGGATGGTTGGGTGGGTGGGTGGCGGATAGGGGAGAGGCTAGGGGGCTCTGCCGTGGGTGTGTGAAAGAGTGAAGGAGACGTTCTCTTACGGCAACGAATGGAAGCGCTATGGACCAGGGCTCACTAGTGGCAACTGCCGTACATTTCACTTCCGCATGTAGGGAAATGTTTTTGGTGTTGGAGGGTGGCGGTGCGTGATTGGTCCCCGTCAATGCACAATGACTTGTGTGAGCGTCAGCATCCATCCAGCATCATTGGAATATCCTGTTGATGTGTTAACCAGCGCAAAGAATGCAGACAGAAACACTGGCTGAACGAGTAGAATTTCAGAAGAAGGACCGGCAAGAAATACATTTCATGTTCACTATTCTGCAACTTCTTAAAGTAACTGGGCGTTTTATGGTTGGAAGTGGACGAGAGTACCTAAGACTGGGAAGAGCTTATTAGGTGAGGTGATGTTGAGTGTCGGTAAATGATTTGCGATTAACGCCTGTGTCTTTGGTGATGGGAAGATGGATTTCGTCTTCTATCGTTTAAAGGGGCGGTTGGTGGGACCCATTAATTCTTTTAGCTGTGGGCGGTGCCTACTCCTGTCCATTCATGACTGATCAGCGGTCTATACTGCGTCAATATAGCTATTCATTCCGTACTTATGCAGTCATCCGCTCATGCAATTCCCAACTCGCCTGCATTCATCATCGCCTCGAACGACCTTGAGAACGAAGCAATTACTAGTACACACAACGTGAATGGCATTTCGAATGATGCTCAAGGGGCACGAAGTGAATGCCGCTGCATATTCAAAAGATTAGTACTTTGATCGTTGAAATTAGAGCATCTTCCGGCGCAGTAAAAAGACCCACCAATGATGCGTCAAGGTCGTGATTGGGGGTAGCAGTGAAATGACCGAGACCACAAATCCACGTTTGGCTAAAAACGAAGTGGAAACACGGAAGTCCGCTACTACAGTTGAACAATCAACTAATTGATGACTCAAACATCCTTTCTCTCTTTTCAATGATCATTTAGTTATCCATTCCTGATTTATTAATTCATTCTTGCCCGATTCACACATTCAAGCAGTTACGAACAACTTGACTGTGCATTTGATGCTCTGCATCATTGCTGGTGACATGGGCTGACGCAGTGGAGCTCTTGTCTGATGACATCAACAGCAATGTTGTCCACTGCTCCTTTGAGGCGGTACATCAATCATAAAACAGTTGTTTGTGCATCTACTCTCTTCCACTCATTCTCCGCCACTTGGTGTGAGTTGGTTTCTCTTCAGGTTACAAGAAATCACCAACTCGGTTGACGAACGAGGGTTGCGAGATCAATCATAGAAGAGCAACTGTTGACCGGAAATGCCCACAACAATCTCTGGAAGTTTATCGAAATCGAGATCGGCCACACAAGCGCAAATGACGTGGTCAAAATCAGCGTTCTGAGGCAGCGCCTTGAAGCGCACAAGTTATTGAAAAACACCTATTGCTCCTTGACTCTTACTTCCTGAGAAGGACTAAAGCGATTGCAGGTTGGTAGCGTTCTCCATCGTTGGTGATGTAATGAATGGGACAAAGTGATGAGGCCTACGCCCCCTCACAGTGCGTACCTCCACCATGATAGATGATGGCGATTTCGAGGAGAGGTCTATGCTCACCAAACACTTCTTCTTCATTCAAGTGAACTGCTTTTTTAACAATTGCATGCTGCGATTGATCCAGCGTGGTGGGGATGCGTCTCCGTCTCCTCACATTGACATCAATCATGGCGACGATGACCACGAAGTGTCAGTGGCATTTTGGCACCAGTCTTTGACAACGACCTGGATAGAAACAGGATGATTTGAGATAAATAGGTATGATATAAATTATGTTTAAAATTTGTCTCTTTCCTAACTTAAGGTTTGACTAGCTGTGTGGAAGAGGCGAAGGAGGGCAGACGACTGAGTTGATGGATAGACTTGATTCATTTCTCGCTCTCCCCCAAGTAGCTAGCAACAATGAGGGTACACGGGTGAAATCACTCTAAGCCGTGCAGCACGAGGCAGAGGAGAATGGAGCATTGTGATGAGGAGGCGACGAGGTGGTCGAATAGTGTGGGGATGGGGATGGAGGAGGTGAATGCTGTTCCGTTGCTTCATTCGAGGTGCCTTAACGGCTTTTGACGTATCAGTCTTGTTGATACTTTGGTAATACTATGAGTGATATTCTGAGTGAACAGTGACGAAACTTACCTGTGCAGGGCAGTTTAGGAAAATGGGTATCTTTCGTGAAGGTGGGTCTTGCCCTTTCACCTTCTCCACTTACGTCCTATACAGACAACGGAGGGAGGTATCCGTACAATAGCATCCCATCCACAATCGATTGTAATTCACTGGTCACTTGAGCGTCTCCACATCCTTTTTCGTAAATGAAGAGCTCTGATTGCAATCATTCCTTAGAGCGAGCAGAGTGAGAACGGGTAGTGAGCACTCTTCATTGGTGATGATGCAATGAACAGAGCCGAGTGATAAGAGCTATGCTGAAATAGAGTACGCTCCTCCCTCGAAGGCAGATGACGACTATTCCACTGACGCAACACGTGTTTTGCCGAACGCTTCGTGTGCCTAAACACCGACTCGACTCTCCAGCTCCAGCTTTCTAGAGCGTTAAGCCAGCCACATCGTAATTTATACGATTCAGTGACAGTGCCATTGCTGGGCAAAGAATTGCCTTGCGCACCATTTTTTACTTACGTGGGCTGGGTGGCTGTAATGCAGTTAACTTAGGCTTGGCGGGTTCAACTCCATCTTTAGCATTAGCGCACACTGACAAGCGCTTATCTATGCACAACACAGCCTTTTAAAGGTGTTTGGAGTCGATTTGGACCATCTGCCGGTAAGTTGTTGGGCGTACCACTTCAGCTATTTATTCATTCTTTCCCTCTCATCCATCAAACACAGGCAATTTCTTAGCAGCACTGACTGCTTTACGAGCAGCTCTAAGGATATAAGTTGACCTCCTTCATTGGTTCTAAGCCTCCAAATATAAAAGCAATACATTTTTGCAACAACGCTGTTACTTCGTCACCTGGTTACGTTTCCCACCATCTACCACCATTGATCGCCATCAGTGCGCATTGCCTTTAGTTATCCATCAGACTAATACATTCGAACAGTTTTGATCACCTTCCACTGCCAGCAACATGATGAGCATTATATAGCAGAGAGGGACTACGAGTTTGATCCAACCCAAAACAATGCTATTGTTCTAGCATCTCCCGCTTTGTGAACGGGCGATCATTCAGTGCAATGGAAGTCATGCGCCATGATGACATACCCTGATAAAGCCACTTTGGACGGCCACGACCAACTCTGTTGTAAGGACTGCTCCTTTGTGTGCAATCACTTTACGTAATGACAATAGTGTGTCAACGCATTCACGATGATGTACAATAAATTAAGCGCTTGTCTCCTCCTCCTTAGCCTTCGTTCTTATGCAATGAGAAGAGTGAGGCCAGGAAGCCTTATGCACCCCCTGACTGTCCTTCAAGACCTCAGCGATTGTAGGCTTCTCGCTTATTCATCATCTCTCAATGCAATAAATCTCTTTTTAAATTTATGCGACCATACTATAGGGTAAGGAGAAAAGGAATTGTGAAGAACAGACAAAGGAGGCCACTGGCTCCTACTTGCATAAAACTGACTTATATAAACTAAGGACTTCAGGTTTTGGTCCTTCGTTGCATCACTTCCCTCACACAATCCATTAACATGCAGGCAGTTTTGCCTTGCATCCCTTAAAACAAGCAGAGTGAGAGCAGGCAGCGAAAAATTTTGTTGGTGACTGAATTAACGAGGTTGATTGATGAAGGTCGTGCTGGTCTAGAGGGTACCCTTCCCCTTCGAAGGCACACAGCGACGATTCCGTGGCAAGAAGCGCGTTCGTCGAATGCTTCCTTTTGAATATTGAGAAAGAAACTCAGTCAAGCACACATATAACAGGCGTGCCAACGCGACAAAACCGCTTTAGAATGATACAGTGGTCAATCTGACAGCTTAAATAAGTTCAGCTACGCGTGTGCCTGTGTCTCTGCCTACTCGCAACAGCACCAGTTCTACCCCCAGCATGCATAATCCTCATTATTCCACCTCATTACCTACGTCCCCAGTGATGGGGAATGACACCCACCTGCATTCGCTCCACTCATCCGAGCTAAAAAAGGCCAAATGAGGAAAGGTGAACGCCCAGTCTATTAAACTCTTCTGCGAATATGTCAACACGCTACTGTTGACATTGCAGCAGCTTCAATCATCATAAAAGCCACCTCTCAGCCAAAGCGGATCGAAATCATTTAAAAGAGACGTCTGCAATCATGGTGTGCCTCTTTCCTTTTTGGCACCAAATGGTGGCCTCATCACTAAGCAAGTGATGTCTGCACAGCTTGCCTACTTGTGACAGTTGTTCCATCCCAATTCATTTCAGATTACAAACTTGACCGTTTGCAGGACTTTCTTCCTGGAGGTGGTCGTCTTCCTCCTCCACTGAATGAGGGTTTTGAGTGTGATGCTACAGTCTACAGCATTATGAGCTCCCGTCGGAATGAAACCCGAACAGCAGCCATCAGTTAATGAATTCAGCCATGAATTTGAGCAGTGCATCATTTCTAAGGAGGACTCATGCGACGCATGCTGGGCATCAATGACTGACGACTAATCCACCTTACAGATGTCCACCACATGCAATGGCATTGAGGATTTTTTTGTAAAAGTAGTTGAGTCCGTTCTTCAGCCATGCCAATTGGAGCTTGGTCGATTACAAAGCACTTCGACTGCCCACAAGGACGTAGAAGTACCACAGCGCATTATTCGTGGTCGTGAGCGTGCATGCCTAGACTAAGCTGGGAAGGAAGCATTCCCAAATATTTCATTCCCTCCTTTGATAATTTAACACTGGTGTATGCTAGTTCTTCAGCCAACTTTTTTTTGACAGAATGGTAACCGCATGAAATGCTTATCTGGTTAGTTTGGCACTTAAGTTGGAATAAATCCTCATTTTGAGTACGCATGCCACGACTACAGGGAAATCAACCCTTATACGCGTTTCTAATGCTGTCATGTAGAAATTTTGCATCTTAATGCGTCACGTTGGTTCTTATAAATGAGCAACTACAAGGGCAAAAATGTCCTTTAGCTCAACCTGGCAATGAGATCACGAAGTGCATGCATCACCCACCCATGTCGTGTACAATCATTCACGGACTTTCATCGAAGGCAATTTTATTAAATTAGAGCAAAGCCAGTCAATTTGTCAATCGACACTTGCTTTAGAATGCACTTTTAATCGGGTTCGCCAAGACCATCCACCCCACAAGTCCATATAAGCTGAGTAGCGTTGATAGTTGTGTTGTTTGCGTCTAGAAATGTAAATGTTGCCATTGCTAAGGGTAACCGAAGCAAACTTTTCGCGTGGGTGAATTAATGGCTTCGTTTAAGACACAATTCGCCGCAACCAGCGGTGCGAAGTAAAGAAATCACGAAGTCAAGAACTGCAGTTAATGTTGTTGTTATTATAATCAAAGTGGCGCGGGCGGCGCCCGGCGATAGCTCAGTTGGTAGAGCGGTGGACTGTAGATGTCAGCAGCGATCCATAGGTCGGTGGTTCAAATCCGCCTCGCCGGAGTCGCATGTCCTCGTGTTGCCTTGCTCCCCTTTGCTGGTTTGCCTTGGAGCTTGTATCTTTGCTCGGGTTCCCTCTAGCAGACGGATGTTGTTGTTATCTCTCCCATGACGAGTCTAAGATCTGCATAGAGCTCAGTTTTAACGCCCTTTTCCCCACGTGCAATCCAATACCATCATTGCCATGTAAAATTAGGCCTTAGCGATTTAAGGCTATGCTGGCATCTGCACAAATAGGCTTCTTACGAGGATTCCTACACTTCGTCACGCTTCTAACCTTATATCAGGTACAGCCCAAATCTTCCACTCTTGTGCTGAAAGATGAATTAATGCTATGGACTCCCGTTATCTGATACCAACCACGCATAGGATAAAGAATTGGGCGCCACATACATGTAACACCGATAGTTAATGTGTCAATGTGGAGTGGACGCGTTAACTACGCATTTGTATCCTTCCCACACTTTTGGCCGATTTGAGCATGTCTTGCCATTTCTTGTCATGTAGATCTGTCAAATTCTAAGCAGATCTATTTTTACTTTCTTGATCTGTAGGTGTAATACAACCGTCAGGTTTTCAATAGCGCCTAATTTCATGCTCAAATTGCTCACAATTCCTATATTTTCAAAGTTATGTTACTAAAATCATATCAGTAGAGCAGTTGGTTCTCAAACACTTTAGCGACATCAGATCACCATCAGTTCATGGTCTCTGGCTCCAGCCAATCTTGATGTAAGTGTTGCTAACAAACTGGCCTCTATAATAAATTGCAAAGTGTGAATGATTTGCAGAGCTTGGGTGATGCCTGATGAGGATGGTGAGTAAATGTCATAATGACTTCTACATGTCATTTTTCTATTTGACTTCTAGAAGGTAGGAGAGGATCACAAACGAAGTCCAACAAACCATGCAGTTTTCGAATAATCGGGTTTTAACTGATAAAGCAAATAAGGACAGCATCTTTGTTTGCTTAAACAAAGCCCTCATCATGTTAGTAGGCAGATGCATAGACGATGATGAGGCAGATTTTACCATTAGGGCTTTATGAATTCCAAGTCTCCAGGTGACCTCTCCCACCGTGCTCGATGATATCAGAAATGCGGTGATCAATGAAAAGCCTCCATAAAAGCTGCACTCACAGAAGATTTCGGTACAACTGATTGAGTGCATAATTCATTTGAAATGCTAAGGGTTCTTACTGTTAACTAGTTCCCATTTGTGCAATTTGTTACAATTCCAGTGGTTGAGAGGTAATTATCGGCTCCTAACATGCGCTGAGTTGCCTGTAGTCGGTGACACGGTGCGACGTTGGAGGATCCGCCACAGACCCTACGCACTTACACTTGCGTGGTAGTCCAGACGTGGGCCAAGTAGATCCGAAAATGTAGCCCTTTAGGCTTGTGGCTGCTGGGTGTCTGAGTGGTGACCAAGCGTATCGCTTTTGCTTGTGACGCTTAACACGAATTCCTACTAATCTAGGTAATCATTAATCATGAAGTCATTTTACTGGTGAAATGAAGGGTGACTTAATTATAATAGTGTTGTTACTCCTTGGAGGTGCCACACCACCTGGATGACTGTCTTCCGAGGAATAAGTGATGCACATATGACAGGACGTTTTAAACTCGTTCTCGAAAACACAAAACTAGAGGCTCTCCTGCTTCTCCACATCCCCGGGAGCATCTAGTTTCTTCATGGACAGTGTGGTCAAGTCATCTCGCTACTGCCCGGAAAAGTTCCGACGCATGTTCTTACCTTCCACTGATGGAAGTCACGAATTCGTTGGGTCAGTGGACACAAAGTCATCAGAAAATAAGTAGAAGAGAAAGTTGGTGCAGTTATTTGTAGCCTGTGGCATGGTATTAAGAGCAGTGGACTGAAAATACCTGTAGCCTTCGATCCTAAAGATGTCTTTATCCCAGCCGCCTCAACTCACGACTCGAATACTCGCTGGTGGATAGGATGAATGGCAAAGAGAGGAAATATTCTTATCATTTACAGTCGACTTCGTGCATAGGCTGCTGAATGGCCTTCACAAACCATCAAATATGATTCGCCGTCTAATCGGGAATCCACGGCAGATGCTTAATGCAATGGGGACTAGTGCAGTGTGAGCTGCCCCAAGACAACGCTATAAGACACTATCGGAAGTGGTTGCTTTGCTGCTAAGAACACCGAAGGAGACTACAGAAGCCGATGAACCTGTACGCATAAATCTGCGGCTTGCTTGATGACAATGATGCGTTAACTGGAGTCCTCTTCACTTCGGGTCAGGCGTTGACAAGTTGTACTCGGTTAGATTTAAGCGTGGCGAAATGCCAGTTATCTAAATTATGTGTTTACACAAGTACACTCTTCTATCTAGACAGTTTTTGTCCATCAACTTGGAGTCGTGAAGTTACAATGTGTTAGGCGTGATCGGCGGACCAGAGTCCAGACAAATACGTTGCCCTCATCTACCGCTTGTTGAGAGTGTTAACGACAGAGGAGGAGTAGAGAACTGTGCAGCTAATTTGTTTAGCCACCCTCCCAATCAATTAGCATTAGAATTTTGAAACATTCATTTCATTTTCCACTGCACTTTGCTGCGATGGCACGACGTAATTTGTGAGGACTCGTCAAATGCACACGTGGAAGTTCACAATCACGTATTATGAATCAGTGACTTGTGTTAGTCAGTTCAAACAATTGCTTTTGACTACGTCTTCCGATTAAATTCCCAGATCAAACCACACCGTTTGGACTTGGCGAATGTGATTTGAGCTTGCCTGTCTTGCGACTCCACTTTGACTCTAGCAAAATTTGTTACATGGTGTCTGGAATGGGTATGGCGGGCCAAAGCATCACCCATTAGATGGTGAATACCTTAGGCCGAAGACTTTCTCCTTTTTTCACCAAAATAGCTAATCGTGTGTTGCCAATGCTCAAAATGGCTTTGGGTCAACCTGTCAATTAGAATTTTTTTATCATGCATAAACAACTGAAGAGAGAAAGTCTTAGAAGCCAAACACACACGTTCAACGACTCCAGCATTATCGGATGACAACTACGCTCAGAAACTGGTAATTTGTTCTTCGCCTTTCCTACCTTCCAAATCGCGTCTCTTTGGATTGGCACTGACCGACGACTCTAGATTAACGACAACCCCTGCACTGACGAGTAAGAATTTGTCCTCCCCTCTTGAGTCCACATGCACTCCGTTCACCGTGTATGTCGGCTTTCTGTCCGAAGTTGGTGTATGTATGCGTCACTGCCTTCATTAGGAATCATGTTGTTTACGCAGTCAACAGTAAAATATGAGCAGACTCTTCATGAGACGAAAACAAATTTTGTGCATTGCAGATAAAGCTACTTCTGCTGGAAATGTGGTTGCACTTCTCGAACTCACAACAGTTGGCAGCCCCGTTTTTGTAGGGTTTAGATAAAATCTGCATTGTCAGTGCATTAACCTAGAACCAGGCTTTAAAATTGTCCTTGAAGAACTGCTTTCCGTAAACGTCTCTATCACTCGCTGGCTCGTTCATTGTAGTTACCTAATTGCGTGGTGTGCACTTTTATCCGAAGGCTAATCCTAACCCTTTAGGGCATTTGTGATACAAAAACTAATTAGTAGCTACAAATAAGTTTGGTGCAACCATCAAAACAAGAAAGTGCTCCGGATCCTTAGAAGTTGCAAGTTAGTTGCCGGCAAAGTGTCATTTTGGCCATCCCGACTCCGTCTGTGGGCGGAAAGCACTCCAAACCAATCACTAGTTCAAGACACGAAGTGAAGGAGAGGATTCTTGTCTGCCTGTTTGTATGACACGTCTGTTACTGGGGCACTGCTAGGATTCGTAATTGCGGTCATAGCGGTCGCGCATTGACTCGGCATTGACTGGCCAAACTTCAGCTCAAGTTGTGAGAACAGAGGGCTCCTCGATGTCCACCCGAAGGCCATAATGCAACATAGTGCTTGGAAGAGTGGTGGTCTGACTCGACGACCAGACCGCAGAGTGAAGATGCTGCACGGTGCTTACATCTTTGCACAAAGCATTGAATCACTATACGAGGCGGATTTGTGGATAAATTGTTACTACGGTTCTGTTCATGAGGTGGCCGCGGCACTTCTGCTTTGACTGTGGCGTTTACTTCAGTGTCTCTGCATTGAGGGTTGTAAGGGGGTGGCTCAAGCAAACTATGCGGCCACTAAGAAGCACAGGATGTGGAACGTTGACATTCAACCTCAATTCAGTTGAATGAGGCTACTACAGAAAAATAAATTCGTCAGCGGAAAGGTTAAATAAAGTGCGTAGCAACGCATACCTCCTCAAAGTGGCATCCTACCATAACACAATTCGTAAGATGCAGCACTTTCTGCGTTTTTATGGGTTCAATGGCAATGCTTGATGTAGTAAGTAACTCAGGTACTCCGAGTACTTGTGTAGTGGCGGCCATGGATCTAGTGCACGAGTAGTATGCAGAGCTTTAACTGTGTGTTTAGATTCGCGTACACTGGCATGCTACCAACGTGAGTGTTTGACTGTGACTCTCAGCCTTCACCATTTCAAGTCGTTATCATCAACTCTGCTCCTCGCTGCACAAATCAGAGAGGGAGATAAGAGACATTCATCTGACGATGATCTGTGGAAATGTTGAACAAAAGAGGAAATCCAATGGGAGGTGACAATGGTTGAGGTGACTGGTAAGATATATCTGGGGTAGCTTTGCACCATGTTTCACTTTGGCTGTCGCCTTTACGGTACGTTCCATTACTTTGTCAGTAACGAATCTAAGGGCCATTGTGAATGAAGTTAAGCGAGTTGTCGGAAAATGCATTTGTCCATTCATCCAGCATAATGGCATACTTTCAATTCTGCAGCAATACTGAGGTCAGATTTTCGGAACTATGCGCTGTGTCGTACTGATTGCTGGCCGTAAATCCTCCATTCGACCAATGGGGGTCGCCTTGTTGCTGTGTAAACTGGCGAACGGGAGATGGGTTGCTGTGAGCACTTAGTGGTACATGGAAGCTGTTAAGTAGAGCCTGTGCAAGAGATGTGAATGCCATCTGCGATGGTAACCCAATTTCACAAACCATGCTATATTTTCTTCTGTATTCGGCAAAAGGCGAGTGAGTCCAAGTTACGTGCTGCAGCACGTCAGTCAGTCAGTCAGTTGGCTGGCATTGATGCACATATGTGGAAAGCAGGAACGGGAAACCTAAAATGTGCCCTAGTGCGATTGCGCGTCACGTCGATGGAGGCAAACGAATGCATGTGATGATGAATCCTCAAATGAACTGCGTCGTAACGCTAAAGTGTAGACTACTGTTGTTGTGCAATCGAGACCAATGATGAGTGGGTAGAAGAAAGTGGGTGCGATTTCAGATGGACCGCTGCCTAGGAAGTGTCGAATTTCCTATAGTTTAGTGAGATGATAATACTTGTGAGCAAGTGGACCTCCTTCGATGTGTTTATGGAAGACCTGCTAACAGGCACACAAATCTGCACAAAGCTATTTGCGCTTGATGGTTGGGAAGCTCTTGACGCACACAAAGCATTCTTTTAATGCTCAAGCAATAGTTTTCGGGTTGGAGTTCACGGACACTTAAGAGAATGCATCATCACGATTAGAGTATGTGCCTACAATGTTGTAAGTGCAAGAAGTCTTGACTGTCACAGCGTCGCATGGAACGCACTTCGAATGCTACGACACTCACTTGGCAGCATATATGACTGCACGAGAACTCGGAGGACGAGCAGAAGACTGGTGGCGCATTTTCATGACCAACTTATGCTCAAATCGAATTAAACAGCATGGTTTGATGTTGCGTGTTCGTCTGCCTTCCCAATCGGTAGGTCGTGGTGACAGGCTATATCTCTCAACGCAGCAACACTTGCCGGTGTGCACCCATCTAAACGTCGTTTTGTCTAGCGTATGGACCTAACACGGAAGAGAGTGTATTGGAGTCCTTTATCACTGCAAAGGAACATCTGAACTCCTGTATTTGCAGGAAGCATTCTTTGAGCATAGAAACAATGTACTGATTAAGCAGGCATTGATCAAACTAAGGGTTCACAATGGAGAATGTGGACAATTCACGATCTCCTTGTCAAACATAATCAGGCGAATAAATAGGTAGAGGATGTCATCAGTCTGTTATTTGGGTGAAATGTTGTCTTTTTTGTAGTTGACCTTGGACTCACCACTGCTAAGGATTCATAGAAGTTTAATTTATCATATTCTAAAACTGCTGGTACGACAAATGTCTCAGGATGGGTGGATATCCATGTAGGGACAACACTGGAACATTGTTGCTTAGTGGAGGAAAGTCCAGAGTTTGATTAGTGGTTGTCCTCATGCAACGCATTTTCTCGCTTCCTTGGCTAAACACTGCATTGAGCGTTCGAAGCTGGACCGATGGTTTCGCATTACAAAGCGGCTAGCTGATGGAACAGAACCCCCGGATGAAATATAAGCCATGGGCCATCGACCGTGTCGTAACATTCCCAGAGCTTTGACACGCACTGAGGCTTGACATCGCACCACGCTTTACGAATAACGCTTTGAACAGCACCAACCAAACCCACCCTCTTGCTGATCCAACACAGTTTCCATTAATTCATAACTTAACCGACAATACAGTGTCCAATGCGCCATGAAGTGACAATAAATGATGATCAGACACAAACTACCTCATTTTCGCACTGTTATTTTCAACTTCCTCAGGGTAATTCAGCTGTGAGGCTGGTTATATTGAGTCGTCAGAGGCGTTGTATGCGCATCATGACGTGTAGGTAGAGTGACATGTAGTGACATGCGATCGTTTAAGTATCAGCAAGGGTAGAGGACGGCGCTTTCGTCTAAGCAGAGGGTCAGGCAAGACCCATCTCCACTGTCTACTTCCGCAGTAGATTGCATTTTGCAAACTCATCAATAGTAAGTATGGTTTTGACGCGGAAGCAGCCATCTGTTCTCTCTCAAACGCACCGCATCGCATTTGAATTGGATCAATCGGTCGTGATTGCAGTCCCACTGACCAGAGTAGGATTGCAGGTCCTTACGAGGCACTCGTCACATGCGATGCTTTTGTTCATGATTCAGTAAAATTGGTCAGCAATGTCGATTTGGAGTAGGCGGCTTTTAGAGCTAAAAGTCATGGGAAGAGTCATTGCTCGATCGTAAGCCTCGACTACCCATTCGTAAGTGATCTGTCAGTGGATGGGTGTCTGGTGCAGTAAGTAGTGAAACGAAGATAAAGCATGGCTATATATATTCTGGTGGGGGAACACCGTTCAGAATTGACCTGCTGGAAATGTTTCTTGATGCTTGTGCACCATAGAATTGCTGCTACATAATAAAGTGCCGTCATGGCGTGCTGATCCGATGCCTTACAAAGATCCACGTTGCAGTGTAACTGCTCCAATAACGCCTTCCCAATCCAATCCGCCACTAGGATGCAATTTCTACAACTAATTGAGAAAGAAGAGGAGTGGAATGCCTTTTCATTTCTTTGTTAAATGTGTGCGAGGGAACAGTGAAGGATAACACCATGAATAAACATAATCTCATGTTCCTTCCGTTCTGTGTATTTACGATTAAAGTGGATAAGAAGGGGTGGAATTAAAACCATGATTTTAGCGCCCAGGGCATAACAACACACACACGCACACGGATCTGACATGTTAATTCAATCATTTTCCATGACCAACGAATGAACTTTCACTTAGCTCACCCATTGTTCCACATGACGTGTCACTGTCGTGATTCTCACGTCCTCACCGGATTGCCATCCTTCCGTTATCAGTGGCGTTGGCCCTAACACATCTTTATTTCCAGCACACCGAAGAGTTTTAAGTATAAAGCCATGTCAAATCGGTAAGAATAATTCTCATTTCCGAACAATGTCCGATGAGTAATACGATGTAGAAGTTGCAGTTGAAGGTTGGCACAGCATAAGAGTGACGTCAAATTGTCTATTGGCTTCTTATGGCTTCAATCGCGAGGTGTTCGTTCCAAGCAATCATGATAAAATAAACATGAGCATGTAAGAGAGCCAAAGAATTACATTCCCCATTTACGCCAAAAGACCGAACGGCCGACAACCAACTGACGGGTTCACAGACTCCCGCTAATAGACAACACTCATTTTACCTTCCGTTCTAATGGGCGTTTGGTATCTCTTTAGCTGAATCTACCCTAATCCATGTACCTCAATTTGTCTTAAGCCACAATCTGATACAGCCATGCAAACATCTCTACAGACTCTCACACCAACAATAAGGAAGTGAATAGATGGACCTCTGTCAGCTCTATGCTTGTGTACACTGGCTAATCATGAGAAGAAAGGCGTGGCTCCAGTTTCCTTCCCTGTCAAATGCAGATGAGGCGGTTTGTGAAATGAGACACAGCGCCATTAAAGAGGTTAGCATTAAATGAAACCATAAGTGTTGTAAGAATGATTCATGCAAAATGAGTGAGAGGTGGACTGAATTGACAGAGCATAGTGTGCGGCGGATTGTGTGAGCATAGGCCAGTTTACAGCGTTTCATGTTATCGGACAAGGGGGAGCCATCCGGGCCATGGTCATTGCGCGGCATTCCAAACGCACGACACGAAACGTAACGAACCAACGTGGTAACACCATTGTGAATTTAGCTCCACTGTATCTTCCTTCCCTTCTACATTGACAGTATTTGGCCTCTTCACCCCAGACTTACAGTCAACCTACGCTGGTATTCTCCCAAAATGGTGGGTACCAGTAACCCCTATTTACATCTCCTTGTCTCTTTATCCTCACTAACTCTTGTTTACTGCCTTCCATGACTCTTCTGCAATTACAATTCTTTTATTCCATTTTCATGGCACTCACGATGGCATGCTTTCGTTTCACTTTGGGAGCAGAGCGAAATCACTGACCTTCCAGCTAAGTTAGCACTCAAGCCATGCGAATTCCTTGATGTGGAGGATACAGTGAATGCCTGCAGCGCCATTCCCAACTGGTGATTGATTCTATCAAGACGATGGCCAACCGAAGCAAAGAGCCGTCGCATCAATAATTAGAGATGGCTAGACAAACACCTCTGTTACCGCTTACTTTCACAAAACACCATATATCGATGGAAACTTACTACCTGCAATTGAAAATCGCTTAAAAATAAGGCATTTTCCACAGCATTTAATTCATGCAAGTGGATTCTCTCCTCAGCAGCTTAGTAGTAGCTGCATCATATTCAACGCCCATATGCAGCATTTCTCCAAACTCTATAAACAGAGATATCACCGGGCAGTCTGCTCCGTATCTTATGAATACTATCGAGTTAAAAAACAGCAACCATTATACTCATGCAAATGGGAAAGGCGGCACAATATATTGCAATGAGCTTGGAAGAAGAAACTTCAAAGGTGGCATTATGGACTACGACTGCTACGCATTCCTGATAGATCCGAAATTTCTTTCCAGGGATCAGCCACTCTGCCTCCCGGATGCCATCAAGCTGCATCAAATGTTAATCATAGCATGAAATGTGGCAGGGACGACCGCATGTGAAACACGCGAAGCAGCAGCAACATGCCATTCGCCTGCCATCAAATTCTCTACATTCACACATCTTCGATTCTATGGCACAAAAGCAATTTTCTGTCCAAGGCCATGTCCAATCGTCCGGACTGGTTTTCGCTTGGAAACAATGAACGCTGGGCAATGTGGTGTTGAAATTGTATTTGAAGGTTTGCACAACAATAGAACGAAGTCGGGTTATCTAACCAAGCAACCAACGCACAAAATGATGAGGGAAAATCAGTTTTATTTCAGGCAAGGCATCTTAGCAAAACAGCAGTCGTCCTTATTACTACTGCGATATCGCTACGTCTTCATGCCATAGTTGATGCTTTGTGTCTGCAATTTCATGGTCATTTCAAGGCTTAGAAGGTGGGCAGGTCTAATATTGGTCATTTTAAGCTGATTACCTTTCCATTATGGGAGTAGGGCATCCGAAATTGGATAGTTGAGTTAATCACATTACATGTGTGGCAGTTCTTTGCTTGCAGATGATAATCCTAATCTGTGGTCTTAAAGAAATGCAAAGTCGTTGGCCTATAAATGCCTTTCCGTTGGGCGCATTACTACAAGGATCTATTTCACACACGGAATTCAATGCTGCATAAGCTTTCTAAAAGATCCGAAGTACCGGGCATGTGATAGCTTAATGTGGTGGGGTCCCTGGCACCAGCTACTGATAAAAGTATGCGAATATATGTTAGGTCCAGGAAGAAGAGTTACCGTAAATAATGCGATGGACGCCTTCTGAGGCGGAAAGACGTGATGCTTATGTATCAAAGAATTTATCACAAGCAGTTCACTTGCTCCGAAAAGTGAAAGGATGAAAGGAGGCTGAAGGCCATAATAAAGAAGGTTGCTACCTCGCCCAACTAATTTGCTAGGCTGTCTACACGGTCAAGGTTGTTCTCGACTCTAGACTTAAGGTCTTCACATTGGTAATTGGGAACGGCAAGATGAGCCAAAAGAAGGCAGTTGTTACTGATGATGAAGAATCATTGCGCACGCCGCCTGCCAATGCCTCGAAGACTTTGTGATGCAGCGGCCACCCTCGACCACCTCACGCAAACTGCACTGAGTAGACTACTTTAAAAATGATCCATGCAACACTCTGATAACAAGCGCAACTTTTGCAAGTTTTAATTTATGCGTTGATGCAGCAAATTTAACATTAACTTGCCCTGCAGCATAGACACGAATGAAGAATAAAATAGTATACAGCAAGTGCTATTGAATGTCTCTTTTATTTTAGCTCTCATTACGTTGATAATATGGTACCATTTGAATGAAGTAGCAAGTAAAGTTAAAAGAGTCAAATGCTTCTCTTGGCACCTGAAGGACCTCTTCAATTTGTTGTGACTGACCACTTTTTGGCAATGAGATCAGAGTCGCTTGCACGCGCGGTAGTGGTTCACAATGCACGCATCACATCAAGGAATGAGTCTACGCAGTATGTGAGTCAGGAGACAATTCTTCCCATCAATGTCTTTCAATTGTTTGCTTTATTCTAAACCTACACTCAGTGTAGTAGCCGCAACGGCTGAGTAATGAAATGTCAGCCATTTTTAAGAGCATTAATGCTGTTTTCAATTCGTAGAAATCTCGTCTTCTTGCGCACCTACCAATCCTCTTCTCTGCTTGCAATTCTATGTCCATTAGCAATGCTGTCAGTACGTCAATGTGGTATCGTGGGTTCCTAGCTGGCTATCGAAACAGAAGCGATGACAGAGGACATGTCCACTGGGTGGCAAGTGGTGGATCCATCAACGAATATAGTTTGTCATAACTTCTAGCTTCCTCTAGTAATAATTGATCGCTGGCGTTTCTCTTGCAAGAGTAGTTGTTAATACCAATAATGACTTTGGTGGATTCGTGACCTCGCCTCTGAATGACTCTTCTTCCAAATAACACGCTTCCTCTGCGATTGCGCATGGTTCTCAACTGACTAGCAGCCTGATCGGTCCACTTTCGCTGATGTTCACCGCATTTACAACATCATGTGTTCTTTTCGGCTCAAACTTAACAAGCGGCCCATATTTGTGCACCCAACTGTACACATCGAGGTTCATTCATCCTTTCGTCGACGACATGGTTGGTTAACGGGTCGTTGAGCTTCCGGTTTCTTAAATGACAGAGACGGAACATTCCACGCAAGCAGTGATGGAATTGAGGAGCCGAGGCCCACGATTTTACACGAATCTGCGCAAATTCCAAGTTCCACCTCCTTGTTGTCACCCAATCTTTCAACGAACTCAACCTGTTCCATGGTGAAAGCATGCTTTTCTTGGCATAAAGGGTGCGGATCGCTTCCGAGTTGCATGTGAACTTGCATGAAGGTGTTTCCTGTTCACAAATTTCGTCACCTACATATGAATATTTATGTGGATGGATAAGACCACATGACAGAACCACAGACAGTGGCACAGAAGGTTAAGGCTACTCCGATGGGGCTAAGATGTACCAACGTTAGTACTGTTTAAAATTTGCTAGTTGCAATTACCGAGAGTACCTTTTGCACAATCTTCTCATTCCAATTTGAGAGAATCTTAGGAACATAATGGTTCCTTCATGATCGCTACGAATTAAAGGCTTCGTAGCCTTCATTATTCACCTCTCTAACTGGATAAACACTTAGGAAGGAGGACCATCCCTGGTAGTTTTGCTCAATGAAGTCTTTACGAGCTATGTTTTACTTCTTCTCTTTCACTGCCAACGATACACGAAGAAACTAGAATGGCAGTGCGGTCCATGAATCAGCTCATTCGCAATAGAAATGACCTTGCAAGGCATTCAATAGCTAGGCACTTCTAGATCTTAGCACTCCTTTTTATGACAATGTCAACTCCTAGCTGAAAAATCAATCGCTTCTGCCTTCATTTGATACCAGCGCACAACTTCTATGGCCGTTATCTCCACAGCGTCTGCTTTGCTTGCATCTCTCTTTGCCATTGGACGGCGAAGGACGATCAGTCAAGGTAAGGCGATCGCGTAACTTTCACACTCGACGACACGCAACGACCCAATGTGTCGACGCCACTGTGAGGTCAATCTAACTCCTCTTTCGCCTTTCCTTCCTCCCCTTTTGAGGCCGCAGCATCTAAGCCTCGTCACTCCTGTCACACAGTCAACCTACCCCACTACATTTTCAGCATCTTACCCTTCCTTCACCTTTACTTATCTTTACCTCTCTCACTTATGTCCTTGCTTTTCTCATTCAACATCTCAATTTTGCCATCCCATTCCCAATTCACATACAATAGCGTATTTTGGTTTTGCTTCCCAAACAAGTTTAATTCTCTAACCTTCTGTCTGAGTTGGCACTCAGAATATGCAGATTTCTTGATGAGGAGGACTTGGTGAATGCCTGCAACAGCATTCCTAGCTGGTGCTGGAGTCTGCCAACTCGACGGTCGTCACAAGCATTGCTTTGACATATCGGATCTAGGAAGTGGCTTCGTAACCAACTGTGTCGCGTGTTATTCTCTCACACCTCAATTGTCTACCGAGATCCACTTCCAGTTGTATAATATCGTGTTAAGCACGCTGAATCCTTCAGGCAATTCTTAACTCACACTAGGCAATTCTTGTCCCTATGGACCATCAACTACGGCCTCATGATTCATTCCAACCTACACTTCATCTCCACACTGCATAGACAACTACAAATCTGTCACATCGCGCGCTTTACGTTGACATACCACTAAAGAAGTGCTTCACATCGAATAGATCTCATCAATACCTCTTCTAAAGACGGTAAACTACAGGTCGTAGTGGACAAATTGCAACGCTTTAGCAGGTATGTGGTTGTCAATACAGCATGGAGATAGGAAGTAGGCCAAAATAAAGCACAAGGCCGTAGTTGATGATCCTAAAGGGTGAGATTAGACTAGCCTGGATTTTTAATTGGCTGAAGAATTCCGCTTGATTCATGCAGTATTCCACAAGTGGAAGTGAATCTTGGTGGACAATTGATAAAATAGGCGAAAATAACATGCGGCACAACTGCTTATTGCGCCAACTTCAAATGTTGATGTGCCTAAGCAGCACTTGTGAGGATCGTCAAGTTGAGAAAAACCCATTGCCAGCCAGGAATTGTGTCGCAGGCCTTTTTCAAGTTCCCCACATTAGGGATTTGCATATTCAAAGCGCCACTTCAGGCGGAATGTCAGTGATTCGAAGTCGTTTCTAAAGTGAAGCAAAAGTTCACCATTGTCAGTGACATGGAAATGAGATGAAACAAGCAGGAGAATGAATGTGGGTTGGTAAATGGAAGGAAGGAAGGGAAAACGATAAGAAGGAAATAGAGACTACTGGAACTTACCATGTTGGACGGATGATGGGGTAGATTGATTGTTTGAAAGAGGTGACGCGTTTTAAATGCTGCGGCCTCGGAAGGGAAGAATGGAAATGAGGAAAAGAATTGTATGCAGCGAAGAGATAATAGCCACTGCAGTCCATCGCAGCACACAGGCGACGAAGGCGCAACCAGTCAATGACAGCTCACTTAGTTGGATGTTTCTGTTCCGTGTGGAATAACGCCGTATTCAGGCGGTCGAGTGCACATCCGCATAAAACGCAGCGACAGTCTGTCCTGCCCTTTTCTTCGGCATGAGCAGTTGAGAAGACTCTGAGCTCCCAGAACTTCTTCAGTTTTCCAGACATTTCGGCCATGATGCCAATGGTGAAACTTGGGCAGGTCAGTGATTCTAATTGGTTTCTAAAGAGGAACCAAATTATGCCACCATTAGTGACATGGAAATGGGATGGAAAATGTGATGCAGAACGAGACATGCAAGGGCATAAATGGGACGTGGTAAAGATAACGAAGAGAGGTAAGACGCAAATGGAGGCTACTGGAACTCACCATGCTGGAAATGTGATATTGTGTGCATTGAATGTGTAACAGAGGTGATGAAGTTTAAATGCTGCTGTCTCGGAAAGGAAAAAGAAAGGAAGGATGGAGAGCGAGGAATTGAAGTATGGCATTTCCTGTCGCCTCGTGTGATTGTGACGCGATCGCCTCACCTCGACCGATTGGCCTTGGTTGTCCAATTGTAAAGAAGGATGCAAACAAAGCAGGTGCCGTGGAGACAACATGAACCCTTTTAATGGAGTCAAACTGCCATAGATGTAATGCATTTTCCTCAAAAGAAGGCAGAATAACTTCTATTTCTGTAAAGAGCTGGCAATCATCGCAGTGTTGTCTGTGCGTAATGCTGCCAAGAAGGACAGCTGGTCTTCCGACACCAAAAGCAGACGTCAACAGTAAAGCATGCACTGTAGCCTTCCTCTTAGCTACAGCAGTCAAGTAGGCTGTAGGTATAAGCTCTTTGCTAGGGTCCTTTTCTTCAGTCCTTCACAACGTCGTCGGCACACATTCCGTCCCAGAATTATGTGCACTTCCATCCTTAAAGCTGTCTCAACTGCTGCAGAGATAGGCGAAAAAGAGTCCGCTAATGCGGATGAGAAAAGATTCTGTGGCGTTTCTTAACCTAACTTCCCAATATACCACTTATCTTTGGCAACTAACTCTCTTTTGCCTTTTGCGGGAATAATGCAACAACCGTGAACTATGAAATGTTTCACTAGTAGATCAATCAGTGCGGCTCGCATGAGATGGTAGAAAGTGACTGCTGACGCCTGATTCTAGTGTCAAACGACCTACTGACTTCTCTAATGGCATCACGCCTTAGCAGCATTGCGATGATTGTCAACTTCTTTCAGAAAAATCAACCACGTCCGCCTTCATTTGACGCCTATGTACTACTGCTATGCCGGTATTATCGCATTAGCAAACGCTCATGCTCTCTTCACCGCGTCTGCTATGTTTGCGTCCTTCTTTACCATTAGACGGCAAAGGACAGCTGGTCGAGGTGAGACGATCGCGTAACACTCACACCAGACGACACGGAACCGCCGAATGTGTCAACGCCACTGTGAGGTCAATCGAATCCCCCACTCTCATTCCCTACCCCTTCCGAGGCTGCAGTATTTAAACCTCGCCACCTCTGTCACACCTACTCTATCACCTTTCCAGCATGGTGGGTTCCGGTAGATTCTATTTGCATCTTACCATTCCTTCCTCTTTGCTCATTTTCACCACCTGTCCTATATATCCCGACTTGTGTCCTCCAACATCACTACACATTCATCACACTCCCATGTTTCTGATAAAAGCTCGCTTTCGTTTCACTTTGGGAGCAATTCATAATCACCGACCTCCCACCCGATTTGGCATTTAAAATATGCAAATACCTCAGCGTGGAGGATATAGTAAATGTCTGCAGTGCCATCCCTAAATGGCAATGGATTTTGTTATATCGGCACGTTGTATAAACATTTATATTTCTGCGAATGCTATTAAACGCTCTACCTGGTCATACCACTACAGCGTGCTTCACGTCGGGTTGATTCCATCAGCGTACTACATGAGTACGGCAGAATTTATCAGTGTGCAATACGACTGCTATACACACATGATAGACTCGGGGTGGCGACTGTGGTGTGTCAAACGTCTTGCAGTTGAAAGCCTCAATTTAAAGGAGCTGTCACAATTAGTCCATCACGACCAGTGAATGAAGGAAACTGACACTTTCTTGCAAGTGTTGCTCTCTTCTCGTGCCGCATCTTTCTGTTCTTTCTCACTTAATTTTGCGACTTTCAAACCCATTAGCGTAGACTTGCTTACTGCATGGACGTTCATATTTATTGGGGGGAGAATTCAAATGGCACACGTGTCATGCTTGAAGGCGTGAAGGGCAGATTTCATGCATGCACTGCCACCAAGGCGTCATTCTATCTCAGCCGTGCTTTAAGTCATGCAGTGATGCACGAGTATTTTTGAAGTGGTTAGATGATAAGCAGCGAGTAATATCAGCACCTAACTTCAAGTAGGGCAGAGGCTTGTTTGGTGCAACATCTGTGCGCGGATCGCATGTCAATTCCTGCTTCGTTTCCTGACCCGGCAAAGATTCACTATAATATATCCATCGGGATCACTGTAGGTAAAATACGCTGAGTAGTGTTACCACGATAAATAAGCACTACAAGCATTGCGCCACAACCTGCTTCGTCTCAAAGCATGTGTGTTTATCTGGAGGTGGTACAACAATGCATTTGAACCGTCACTACACTGGGGTTGGGCCTGCCAGAACAGTGACTAGGTAAAATAAATTAATGCATTTAGCGCAACAGCTGTCGTTATGACTTCAATTCCTCGTTTAAACAACGCGACAACAGACATTCAAAGGTGAGTAATTACCACGTCTGGTGATCGGACGCCATGTCTGGCCTCAGTTGTGGCATTCATGTGGAGAAAACATTGTGTAACACCCAAAAATCATGTAATGGAGGTGTTATGGTCGCAGGTTAAAGATGTGACTAAAACTAGGCGACACGAAGGGCACAATGTGTTGACATCGTGGTGGGGTCGCTAAATAAAATATGCGGGCTGTCGAGCTGGATGATGTGGTTTGATGAACGCAGTGCGTCCATGCCGTAAGTAAACAGCATGTCCGCACGCTGTTGTAGAGTTAATGAACTTGCTGAAACGGATGTAAACAGTGAGTTAGAAGCATATGAATGCGATGTTAAATTCTTCGCAGAGCTGTGAACAGTCGCAATCAAACTTGGACTCACTCACCAATGTTCGCTTGTGATGCGTGCTTGCAATTTTCAGTCCTGCAATTATGCGAGAAATGAAACAAACAAGACGAACGCATTACGCGAGTCAGCGTCGTCATGTTGACAGAGACCATTCTCACTATATGCCCAATTTCTAGTGACATACCATAGGGTCCGGAGAGCATACAGAGCATATGAATCAAATATTTTTGTAGTTGATGCAAGGATATCCTCACTAAGCTGCCAATTTGTTGACAAACATCAATTGAAATACACTGTTGCAACTTTGTCTCCTTAGTTTATTTACTGCCCTAACTATGAAGGACTGAAAGACGGAACATGATGGAACTAGATCTACAGGACAAGACGTCGTCAACTTGGTTCTCAAAATAGCAAAGCACTTTAGGCAAAGTAATGCAAAGCATGCTGAGTGGGATTGGGATCAAAGAAACTCTGCATAATTTACTTAAGCAAAAACCACATTATGATTGAAGAATGTGGATGATGGGAAGACAAATGTGAAGCTGCGAAAAATATTATGTTCCTGTGCAGATGCACCACTTTCAATTGTTTGATTTATTCTGGCTAAGACTCCTCCTGTCCTCTTTATTGGCCGCTGTAACATAAATGTCCCTATGTAGATGCAACGCTGACACTTTTAAGCCGTCCTGCTGTTTGACTCTTCTGACGATGCGTTGGCGTCCTCACCCGGTGCTATGTTAGCAGCAGCGATGGCTGTGCCATCAGCATTGATAGTGGGGAGAGCAAAAGCGATCGTGTTGTGGTCTTCCCACACCAGAGTTCTCCATCATAAGGGCATGCAAGACACACTCATTCCTCCAATCCACACAATAGCATGCATTTGCGGATCTGATATGGTCGGAGACGAAGATTTGCTGTGGAACAAAAGCGTCTCAGCTCTTTAACTTTGCTTTCACACTATCGCCATCTGCTTGACTTGTGAGCAAATTTTATGGCAGCGAATATGGCAGACAACCAGCAATCTCCATTGTTATTTGATCCAAGCAGGGTGGTCCCATTTTTTTGTATATGAATGGAATAACTTTTGTCGTGCTTAGAAGAAGAGGTCGACACATCGGCTCGTAGTAAATGGAGATATTCAAAGTGGCAGGGACATGTGCGACTCATCAGCTCAAAGATCTTCATTCTGATGTCAAGCATGCCTACCGTAAAAGGCTATTCAAAATCCCTTTCCAATGGTAATAAGCTGTGGAATTTTAAAGTAAGTTGAGATGCAAAGCGTGCTTCCTTCCCTCCTTCTCAAATGAATTGAACTTTCTTTAGCAAGTGCTACCCATCTTGACCGAGTTCTAGAGGAAAATCAGAGGCTATTTGCACTAAAGAGGATGGCCAGCTTGAGTGCAGTTCTAGTAGGAAGGATCTGCGATGAATTTTGTGATTTCATGATCCATCCTTCAATCAAACCTATTAGTTTCACAAAACGACTGCAAAGCTAATTCATGAGCTGTTGGCACTTTTGACTGACAGCATTGTTGGCAAGCTATCTCATTATCTTACTTGACATTTCCCCAAGAGGTGTGAATTTGCTGTAGCAGATAGTATTTTATGAAGACCAATATAGCTATCTCTAACCCTTAGTGTAGAATTAGACAGTGAACCATCGCTGGTCGCATTCAGATGGCTTACAATCACGGCAAATGTCACCCCACTTGTTAATACCTGTTCTGCAGCACTCGAGTTTGGGGTGGCTGTCACCCCAGTGGGTGGTTATACCACCCAGCAGAAGCATAGTGGCTGAGGCTTTAATGGCTGCAAAAATAAAGCAGTGCTGAATGAATAAGCCTACCGACTATACCCTTAAGTAAGTGCTGGAGTTGAATTGAAACAAGGTATTAATTTCACACAGAAAATAAGCATTCACATTCAACTGCCTCATTCCGATTTAGTTTATAAGGATCGGAGTGAATTCTGCCTTATTCTGATCTAATGTATGTGCTTAGGGAGATCCCATATAATTAATGGGTTCACTTTTCACATTCCTCTGTGTACGGTAACAGTGAATTTAGACATTTCATTCGCCTTACATAGGATGCGACACTTTCTGCTTTTCTAAAGATCAGTTGACTCTTAGCTCATCCTCCGTAGGTGAGTTGGACCCGACGTGTGTCAGTACATCCAAAAATAAATTCCACTTCTCATTTCTGCAAATGATCAAAAAGTGGATTGATTGGCGGTTCAACTAGTGACTTGCTATGCTACCAAGAACTGAAACGTCATTCACAGCCCTAAAGAGAAGAACAGTGACTAAAAATTACTTCGCTATTAGCCCTTACATTGACCTCGTGCTGGTAAATGTATTCATTGACAATCGAATATAGAGATGATTTGAATAGTTGCAAAGAGTGGATTTGGAGATGCCTGTGGTGAATCACAAGAAGTAGTTACGGAGTCCTCACTGTTTAGCTGTCTGCACGTCAGGTCGGTGCCTTGGTAGCACTAAATGTAGGACAATGGTTTGAGAAAGAAAACGCTGATTAAAACCCAAAATGTGAAAACTGATAAATAAATTACTCTTCGCATCTCCAAATCGCATCCATTCGCACAGTTTGTTTGCACTGGCAAAGAAAAATGCAGCTAGTTTGCAGAGCCTCAAATCGCCTTATCGCTTATAAGCATCCCCACTAACGGTGAGGTACAATAATACGACCACAGTGCCGCGATCAAGCATAAGACTAGGCTTATTTATGCCTCTCTTTTTCCTCCTCAACTCTTAGGAAACATCCCAATGAGGATATAATTACTTTATCTTACAATAAGGCGTCAAGAGAAATGCGGGAACGAGAGCAAGCAGGAAAGGAAAGCTTTAGTTCAACTTAAATAAGGACTATGGGGGTAAGCTACTGTAACGGGTAGGCCAGCGTACGTTGCGTAGGACAATCCACCTCAAATACCGCTTCAACAAAAGCAAGCGATGGTGGCCTTGAGTAAATTCGTGGAGCAGCATTTAGTGGTGATGGGAATCCTGAGTCTGTAGAGATACCGAGTAAGCGGACAGCAGGCAGATCATGGTAAGACGATTAAATGGTGTCAGAGTGGTCGTATGGAGGTCTGGTGCCTTTTATGCCACCACCGTGACAGCCACTTCTGTTCCCCTTGCAACAGGAGAAAAATCTCGTCATGGAAATAAAGAACTTTTCCAGATGCAAAAAGTCATAACTAAAAGGGGTTGACGAAGATCGAACGCTATGGCGAATTCGCATTTACAATCACCGGTATAGATGAGGACAAAAAGCTTGCAATTAGATGGTTCATCCCCTCCAAATATGAATGTGGGAGCAATAAAATGTGAAAACGAAAGTACCTTCTGCTTTTATAAATGTGCCCTTGAGCTAATACTACTGCTCCGGCCCACTTAGAGGTAAAGATAGGACGCTTTTAAATGCATCACTTCAAGTTGTGAGAGAAATTCCATCTCACAATCGAGATGTTGCAGTAGCGTTTTATGCCTGCCTTATTTCAAGGTTTGATGACACCCTGCTACAAGTATTGCCATCGTCGACTGCTGTCAATTGTTCAGCTCATAATGATAGAAACCAGTCGTGTTTATAATGCATGAAAATGAGCGAACTTGTAGCTGCAAGTGAAGAAAAGAATTGAGACACGTTGTTACAGGCCATACAGTGTCGCGTTCATGACCAGTTAGAGGCCAGGCGCAGTGACGACTGTGCGGGACTTCAATGTCTGATGTGACGGTGGACGATTTGTCAGAATCCCAAAAGTAAAGTTTGAAGTCCAGTCAATAACGTTCTTTTGTAAATGCAGCCCAGATCTGTAAGGTTTAAAGCATTTTAATACCAAATACTAGCGTTAATTGCAAAGTGTATTTCTGTTATTACTATAAATTAAGGCTTGATACCCTTATTCATAGGCGCAGGTAACAAAGTACAACAGCACAGGAGAAGTCGAACCACTTAGCATTCCGAAGTGGGGTAGTGTGTGTCAAACGCAAGATCTTGAACTAGATCAGAATAGCATTCAGAACTATGCTAAATATAAAAAAAAGTTCTCATTTGCATTTATTAGTTTTTTAAAATTCCGTTAGAGGCAATCCTAGCCTCTACAGTGCTGAGACATATCGTCAAAGAAAGTAGTTGTCATGCATGAGCACGTGGAAAGTGATCCCACAGCAAGTACCTACAACAACTGTTTATTAGTCTTCGTTGCACTTCTTGTCCACGTCATCGATGGCAAAATAAAATTATTTAAAGGCCACAGTTTATTGCACAAATACAGTTTCTTGGTTAGAATCTAGCTGGGAAGAACAAGCTTTGCTAATAATGTAACAGACATCATCCGAGGTAGACATATTTGACAGCCGCACAGACCCGATAAATTAACAACGCAACTGATCAGCAAGTTGCAAACATTTGCTCTCTTGATATGCATCCATACTGAAAATAGCTTTGGTAACTCATGCTCTAGTGATCCACTCTAAGCTTTGACAGACATTGGTATTTCACGCCGTCGGATGTCCGTGTGATGTGACGTCTCATTGCTTCGGTTGATCGTCGTCTTGATAGTATCCATCGCCAGTTGGGAATGGCATTGCAGGCAATCACTGTGTCTTCCACATCAAGCGATTTGCATGGCTTGATTACCATTTCGCTGGATGGTCAGTGATTTTGCGCTCTTCCTAAAGTGAAACGAAAGCATGCCATCGTTAGCGAAACGGGAATGGGATAAGGCAGAGGAATTATGAAAAGCAGCAAATGAAAGGTAGTAATGATAACGAGACACTGAAATGTAAACGAAGGCATTTAGGAAGGACACTAGAGTAAACTAACTGCGAGGCTTAACTAATGCCGCTAAAGAAGAGGAGAAGGAGACAGTAGATTGACTTCACAATGGCAAGCAAGAAGTGCGGATCATTATTTAGAATTAAAAAGCATAATTATTTAAATTTTCTAGTTTAGTGAGACTATTTGCGAGAGGGATAACTACCAGTAACCACTACATTTAGCGTTGCTTCGATTCTAGCCGCATTGCGGCACAGCTCGAGAATGGAACAGTAGTCGACAAGAGCTCCTGATTTTTACTTCTCTGTTAGAAATCGTCACAGATTCTCGCATCCGCATTAGAACGCACTCCACCTTGCAAATGACAGCATACAGTGTTGGAACGCAACTCTCAGGCAGAAAGACTGAGCTGCTCTGGTAGCAGTAAATAACGCCACTTCGCTACTTTGAAACTTGCGCATCTGCTTTTGCCAACATAGCATTCATTGCTTGTGCCTGCCTAACTTTTAAACGTGTTTTGTTTTAAATATTTTGATGAAGTGCATTAAGACTAATCGATCGAAATCCTAACAAAATCGCCCTCAGAGGAATCATCTCATTCCAATGCAAGCATGAAGAGGACTGGATCGTAAGCACGTAGCGCAGAAAAGCATTGCTATCCAATTCCAAGTCAGCGATCAACTGAAGCAATGAGCCACCACACCAATAAATGTAGGTCTCCAGGCAAAAGTTTCCGTTGTCTCCTACTTTCATAAGACACCATATATCGATGGAAACTAACTGCCTGCCATTGAATATTACTTGAAGGATATGAGATCTTTCCGACAGCATTCAATTCAATCATGTCGATCCTCTGCTTAGCAGTCTATTAATTGCTTTTCATGTTTAACTCTCACATGCATTATTTCTCTAGGATCTATAAACAGAAATATTACTGAGCAGCTTCGAGACACATAGAACCTGATGATCAATTGCAGCCTACCCGTATCTTATGGATACCACTGAATTAATGAGGAGCAACCATAATACTCATGCAAATGGCGAAGGCGGCATGATATATTACAATGAGCTTGGAGGAAGGAACTTCAAAGGTGGCATCCTGGTCCAAGACTGCTGCGTGTTCCTCATGGGCTCGACAATTCTTTTTGGAGAGCAGTCACTAAACTTCCTGGACGCCACAAGCCCATCAATTATTAATCATAGCGATCTCGTCAGGTAGTTGTAATGATGCGATAAATGACATGCGAATCTTTGCATAGGTTTTGCAAGTGTAAACAACTTCGTGGATTGCCCACGAAAAGGGCAGGACAGCCTTTCGCTGCGTTTTATGCGGATTTACACTCGACCGCCTGAATATGGTGGTATTCCACACGAAACAGAAACATCCAACTAAGTGAGCTGTCATTGGCTCGTTGCGCCTTCGTCGCCTGTGTGCTGCGATGGACTGCAGTGGCTATTATCTCTTCGCTGCATACAATTCTTTTCCTCATTTCCATTCTTCCCTTCCGAGGCCGCAGCATTTAAAACGTGTCACCTCTTTCACACAATCAATCTACCCCATCACCCGTCTAACATGGTAAGTTCCAGTAGTCTCTATTTCCTTCTTATCGTTTTCCCTTCCTTCCTTCCATTTACCAACCCACATTCATTCTCCTGCTTGTTTTATCTCATTTCCATGTCATTGACAATGGTGGACTTTTGCTTCACTTTAGAAACGACTTCGAATCACTGACATTCCGTCTGAAGTGGCGCTTTGAATATGCGAATCCCTAATGTGGGGAACTTGAAAAAGGCCTGCGACGCAATTCCTGGTTGGCAATGGATTTTCTCAACTTGACGATCCTCACAAGTGTTGCTTAGGCACATCAACACTTGAAGTTGGCTCAATAAGCAGTTGTGCCGCATGTTATTTTCACTTATTTTATCAGCTGTCCACCAAGATTCACTTCCACTTGTGGAATACTGCATGAATCAAGCGGAATTCTTCAGCCAATTAAAAATCCAGGCTAGTCTAATCTCACCCTTTAGGATCATCAACTACGGCCTTGTGCTTTATTTTGGCCTACTTCCTATCTCCGTGCTGTATTGACAACCACATACCTGCTAAGGCGTTACAATTTGTCCACTCCGACCTGCAGTATACCGTCTTTACAAGAGATATTGATGAGATCTATTTGATGTGGAGCACTTTTCTAGTGGTTTGTCAACGTAAAGCGCGCCATGTGACAGATTTGCAGTTGTCTATGCAGTGTGGAGATGAGATGTAGGTTGGAATGAATCATGAGACCGTAGTTGATGGTCCATAGGGACAAGAATTGCCTAGTGTGAGTTAAGAATTGCCTGAAGGATTCAGCTTGCTCAACACGATATTATACAACTGGAAGTGGATCTCGGTAGACAATTGAGGTGTGAAAGAATAACACGCGACACGGTTGCTTACGAAGCCACTTCCTAGATCCGATGTGCCAAAGCAATGCTTGTGATGATCGTCGAGTTGACAGATTCTAGTACCAGCTAGGAATGCTGTTGCAGGCGTTCACTAAGTCCTCCTCATCAAGAAATCTGCATATTCTGAGTGTTAACTCAGGTAGAAGGCTTGTGAATCAAACTAGGATGTCAAATTTTAATGTTGAATGAAAGAAGCAGGGACATAAGTGAGAGCGGTAAAGATAAGTAAAGATGTAGGAAAGGTAAGGTGCAAAAGGAGGATACTGGAACCCACCATGCTAAAAATGTGGTAGGATGGATCGACTGTGTGACAGAGGTGACAAGGCTTAGATGCTGCGACCTCAAAAGGGGAGGAAGGAAGGCGAAATAGGAGTTAGATTGACCTCATAGTGGCGTTGACACATTGGGTCGTTGCGTGTCGTCGAGTGTGAAAGTTACGCGATCGCCTTACCTTGACTGATCGTCCTTCGCCGTCCAATGGCAAAGAGAGATGCAAGCAAAGCAGACGCTGTGGAGATAACGGCCATAGAAGTTGTGCGTTGGCATCAAATGAAGGCAGAAGCGATTGATTTTTCAGCAAGAAGTTGACGATCATCATGATTTCGCTCAAGTGTGATGATGCCAGAAAATTAGGTTAAATTTGCATAGTAGAAACGAACGTCAGCAGTGATGTAGGTTTCTGGACCACCGATGCTTGTTCTTGTTTCGTGCTAAAGCTGTCTTCTTCATAGGATTATCTACTCAGATATCTTGGACCACCTGGGTCATAAAAAGGAGTGCTAAGATCTAGAAGTGCCTGGCTATTGAATGCCTTGCAAGGTCATTTCTATTGCGAATGAGCTGATTCATGGACCGCACTGCCATTCTAGTTCCTTCGTGTATCGTTGGCATTGAAAGAGAAGAAGTAAAACATAGCTCCTAAAGACTTCATTAAGCAAAACTACCAGGGATGGTCCTCCTTCCTAAGTGGTTATCCAGTTAGAGAGGTGAATGATGAAGGCCACGAAGCCCTTAATTCGTAGCGATCATGAAGGAACCATTATGTGTTCTTAAGATTCTTGCAAATTGGAATGAGAAGATTGTGCAAAAGGTACTCTCGGTAATTGCAACTAGCAAATTTTAAACAGTACTAACGTTGGTACATCTTAGCCCCATCGGAGTAGCCTTAACCTTCTGTGCCACTGTCTGTGGTTCTGTCATGTGGTCTCATCCATCCACATAAATATTCATATGTAGGTGACGAAATTTGGGAGCAGGAAACACCCGCATGCAAGTTCACATGCGACTCGGAAGCGATCCGCACCCTTTATGCCAAAAATTAATTCAAAGCTGTCATTCTGATGGTGATGAGAAATGCAAGCACTAGAAGTGAACGCTCGTAGCAAAATACATCACTTTAACCAAGTCCGTGTTGTAATTATAGCGAAATTCTAATGCAATTCTCATCATTGGTTGTTAGCTATTCTGCTTTGCTAGAAGGGTGTGGCCAACTATTTTGCGACGCTCACATATCCATATGTTTCATACATTGTCGTTAAGTATTTCACAATTTGACAGCCCTTGCATTCGCAGATCCATTCGCCTGCCACGAATCCCATTATTGAAGCAAGAATAAAAATTAATGCAATGCCCATGCGTTTACTACTTTCTAGGATCGTGACACACATAGTGGATTGGCTTCTCCAAAATAACATGTCTGCCAATATATAGCTGCTATGCGCAGTTGCGTGTCGAGAATAGCAGCCACTAATCATAACCCCAGGTGGCACACATTAGCTACGTCAGGCCAGCATAAGTCTTAGCATTCTCCCTCTTGTTATCATGATCCTCATATTGTTAAGTACAAATATGCCGTATTTTCGTTAATAGATTAAGCGTTTTGCACAGACTCTTGCTGAATAATGGCTTTTTTGCTGCAGCATCAAAGAGCCACGCACCGAAAGGGCCTTGCTCTCACCACTCTTCAAATGGAGCCACACTGGTCCTGACTTCATTAGATACAGTCGAGATGCAGAAAATTGGGCAGAAACTACAAAGATGCAGCTGGACTGACTGAAGTGAAAAGTACCTGCTTCTGATTCGAGGTCAATTTCACATGGTTTTTAAACCAAAACGCCACTCTCAAGGACTGGGTCCCAATTCGGCCTGCAGTGCGACAGTGGGAAGAATGAGCATTGTAAGCCTCGTTGATAGTTGCACCAAACTTATTAAATCGTCGCCCGATGGTATGCTTGAGTGTGCGTCTTCAATGAAAAAATCCTTATTTGATTCCTTGGTATGTGCTAATTTTATTGCTAACTGATCTTTTAACGCTTTTTACCTCCCTGTTTATGGTTGCATTATAAACGCATACGATGCAATACCATTAATTACATACCTATTACACAGCGATGGAACAAAACACTGCCACGAAATTCATGTAATTTAGTGCGAATGCCAAAAGCGTATATATTGCAGGAAAATCACAGCTCACAATATGCGACCATTGAAGAAAACTTTGTTCCATTACTGACCGTTGCCTCTCATCCATAGCGCATTCCATAAAGTATGCACAAGTGATGTTTTCAGGTTCTAAGTTCCCTCCTTTTTTTGTACAAACGATGTCCATATCTTGCATGCGAGTTCATTTCTCCCACTACAAAGAATGGATGAGGTTGAGCTGCTTGGTTCCTGATTGTCCAGCTGCTCTATGCGCTAAGAATGAATTTATGGGCGCGTACCCTTGGGTCTACTGGTCTGAGGATTTAATTTAATAAAGCTCTTCCCTCGATATCAGTGTCCAAGTAAATGACAAGCGTTTCGGCTAACCAAAGTAAACTTGTGCTTGCTTTCCGTGGTCCATGATTAACCATCCTCATCTTGACGCTTTATTAGAGTTATTTAATTCTTAAGTGCTCAACACTCCTCGCATAATCTACTTCTCATATTGCATCCTACATGGCATGCAAAGTGTTTTCGACGGCGCTTGCCCCAGCAAGTTCGTATTATTATATGTGATGTGCGATGATTTTGTAAGGACGCTATGAACCCTGTGAGGTTAGTCCATTTGTCTTTGGTAGGCATTTTCCCGCCACATCGCCATTAGTAATATTTACGGAGTGTCTTTGCAACGTTGCGGTTATACGATTGAATGATCGTACTGATTTTTCACAAGTAATAGCAATTTCTTGAGTTGAAGCACTCCAACTGCTTCCAGTGTCAAAACCATGTGGCGCACGACTTGCCCTATTGGTAATTTTCCGAGGCCATGTTCCCAGATTGTACAGGTTTTAAAATTATTTGCGAACACAATGCATACTTTGCATTAACTCTCTAGGAAATACGCTTGGGTGCAAATTGTTCCAATTGTAGGCATGAGTGCACGTATGATGCAGTGCTTATAAAGGGCGGTTTAGTTCGTTCACTTATTCTGCTATGACATGATAAGATTCCAATCTTTGCTGCCCTTGCAGGTTGAAATCCATTGCCCATCATGCGTTCATCCAAGGCATCTCTATCCCAACATATTGTGGACCTGTTCCGTTCATGGCGTCAAGACATGGAGCAGCCGAGAGTGAAATCTAAGTCTTCAGGGCTATGAAATGCTTTTTTGTCTCTGCAAGCATGTTTAGGTACTAGTTAACCTAGCCCACATAAAGAGATAACAGAGCACATCTCATAATCAGTTAGGAAACCATAAGGTACGTATGCGCATTAGAACATGTTGTCGGTGGTAAAGGCGAAACTTAATCTTCCGAGAAGCAAATCATGGGAATTATGCTGTGACTGTCTCCTTACGTTGCTGCATAAAATGGATATGACACCAAGAGTATCGCAACACACACGTTCGTGAAGCAACCATAAACTGCAATTTAACAATTGTACAAGTAGTTGAACATTAAGCCTGCACGCTTCAGCTTTGTATTCGCGACTCTGTAATAACCCGATGCAGTTGAGAACGAGGCACATAATGCTCAGTACTTCCACCATCGCATTGTAGGTCGAATTGGGTCTCCGTCCACAAACGGTAATGAAGAAGCAAGTAAATCCTACTGTTCTCAGCCTGATTGCGTCTGTGTTGTGCTCATCCAATTTTCCAGCATTCGAACTTAATTCAATGAAGTCAGGACCAACGTGGCTCCAATTGAAGGATGACGGGAGCAAAGACCTTTCCGTGCTTGGCCCCTCTGTTGCTGCCACAAAACAGTGCGTTGTTGAGAACGCCTGGTTCATTCACCAACGGAAACTTGAGATATTTGCACCCAATATCAGTGTATGGGACAATTCAGGACTTACACACCCAGCAGAATATGTTGTGGTGATAATATGAGAAGCGGTACTATTCCTTTGAGAAGAAAATAGCCACGTTAAAAGATGGCGAACATGCATGCTACGCTGACTCTACTGCGACGCTGCTCATCAGTCTGAAGGACTAAGAAGCGAAACGGAAAGGAACATGAAAACAATCCTCTAGCGTCAACAATCTTATTGCTACTGCCAAAATAAGATCCTAAAGAAATTGTTAAGATTTGAGGTTTTGTCTTTTCTAAGGCGTATGTTACCAGAAATAGTTGAAAAAGCTCCTTACTAAGCACCAATTATGATCACCACTTCACTCGTGTGACAATCTGAGTGGGTCATGTATGCGGCAACGACGCATCCAAAGCACTTTTGCTAGTCGGATATCATCCACTATTGTCCGATTTCTCTTAGCTGTAGGAGCAACAGTAGAGAAATGTGTGCGGCAAAGGAATATTTATTGTATTATTTGTTGTGTTTTACACTGTAGTAGACGAAGCATCGTGTTGCCCTATGAAAAAGTGATCTGTTCAAAGCATTAAACGCATCACCACTTTCATTATTGACATGCCACAGCCAAAATGTTTTCATGCCGGCTAGACAATTGTAGATGTGATGGGCATACTGAACGGTTTTATATTTAAATGTAACGTTTGGCCCCACTAACAGCGCTACTCTCAAATTCTATCCTGCTTAGCAATATCCAATGTGTTTTGTTTGACACATTATGCTTGAAATCTTCTCAATTTTGTGCGGAGGAGGTGGAATTGATGTAAATTTGGGATAAAAGTGAGCATCATTGTTGTTGGCTTCTACCAAGGGGGATATGACTGGAAGTCTAGTGCTGCGAACTGCCTCGACCCTTCGTGGCGTAGACAAAGCAAATTGCCCAGACTTGTACGCATCACGTCTGAGTTCAATCTAACAGCCTTACAAAAATTTGATGTACTGCACTCCGGTAAGATGGCGTGAACTTCGGCCTTTGCAAAAAATATATCTGTCACTAGCTGCTGATGAAGGCTACTTTATCTTCCGAAGCAGGGTTGGGTTTCACAGCACGTAGTCCTTAGTGCGAAAGCAACCGTATTAATCCCATGCACTGTGGCTTCAGGGGACAACAATCGCAAATAAAGTGGCCATTCGTCAAGCACACATTATGGTAGCAATCGAGATCCTGAGGATTGGCACAGGTCTGTGTGCGAATCGAAAATCTGATGCACGGCTGATTAGCGAAATGAGGAAGCAAATATTGAACGGTTTTCGAATCGGATGCGGAATCTTGTGTTCCAAGGTAACTAATTTTTCTGTATTGTCAACTACACGAATAAGTAATGTTAACGCAAAACAACGATTACATGCATAATCATCAAATAGCATGTTATAAGTGAAAAACCGTATTTTTACATGCATTTTAAAAAATGATTACAATAAAATTAAAACCTTCTCGCGAATAATGCACATGATGCTTTATAATACACGGGTTTTCGTCTACTTCCGACTTCGGTAGAAGGGTTGCATTGTGTCTAGGCTAGGGGTGCATTCGCCAGGCATGGTGACCTCAGATTCGTGGCATCACATCCTCGACATACAGTAGGGTCTAGAGCTACTAGCAGACGAGGCCACAATGGCCAAGACTCAAGTTGGCCATCTATTAATGTGTGGGTTAATAATCCAAATAATAGCATCTCAGAACTTCCCTGAAGACAAAAGAAGTCGTAATGCTCGCAGAGGAAATGCACATATTTGGCAAAAAAGGGGACTTAAGCTACTGTCAAGTTATGGGGGTTAGTCCTTCTAGCAAAAGCACAACGGTCAATTGTTTGGCGCTTAACCGAAATCGCAAGTCATGAGGCCAATAGACTTATTGCATTCGCATCGTCCTGCTAATCATGTTAGAAAAATTTTGGGAAGCTCTAGAGATGCTTGCTGTTTACATGCGGCTATCCAATGGGAAGCCTTCAAAAAACTTTATTTTTAAGGACGGAAAGTTATCAGAATCCCCTGCGGAAATTACGTTTCAAACCGAATCAATCCTTCGCCTACACTCTTTTATCAAAGATCAAGATACCCTCTTCACGTTTTTCTTGGAATCCGAATA
>JADWOT020000003.1:10672222-10739451 GCA_036345935.2 Taenia hydatigena
GTAGAAATATGGGTAGCGTCCTCGAGTGTAGCGTTTGATAGGAATTCATATTCCTTCCACAACATCGATTTCTGTATACTCCACTTAAATACATGGCTAGGAAAGTGGGCCAATGGAGAAATTTAAGAACATACAGAAAGAAAAAAATAAGAAATTCAGTGCCCCAGCACCATGCAGAGACGTCCCCATGTTGACCTTTCCCATCCTTTCCTCTACTTTCCCCTCGTAAACCTGTCGCTTTCGCCTCGTACCCAATCATTCTTTCGTTGCTTCATCCAGGTTGGTGATGTTTGCTCGCCACCATTGTACCCCCTGGTGCAAGGCAACAATGGATCTTCGTATGGAATTAGATTGATCGGCAGAAACGCACCTTCGCTCGAACCATAGTAATCGCAAGGAATGAGTTGTCACTGCATAACAGGCATCCTCTCAAGAAAAGCCCAGGACAAGCAGTCACAACGAGGCAGCGCATTTAAGTCAAAGCACATTAGCATCGGTGGTTCTTCTCATTCTCTTCCTCCTCCTTTGCATGCACTAAGATGCACATAACTTAATCAAGTCACGAAAGCACAGAAGTGAGTGGCGCCAGCTCCCTCAAAACCACCTCTTAGTAGTTCTGTCCAAAGTCCACACCTAGACGGCACTGAGCGACACCACACGGCACGTGTTGCAATCGATTTACACGTGTCAGGTTAGATTAATCTACCACACGACATACTGTCAGAAATACTGTTCTACGTGTTCCACGCCTACATCTATTCATCTTCCTTTACCATCTTGCCGTTCATGCCATTCAGTTATTCGTCGGTGCTTCTCTCCTGCCTCTTTTCACTCTTGCCCATAGCCGTCTTTGTATCCTTTACTTCCATCACCTCATCACTCCAAGGCTTTCAATCCTTAATTTTAGAGATGCTGAAAGGTAGAAAACAGATAGATATCATAGAAATTAGGGGTGAATTTTGATGCTAACACCCCTTCCTCTACCAGTGCTGCCTTCCACTCCCGAAAATTCACTTGCATGCGTCATTTCAATATTTTCATATTCGATATCCAGCATAATCACATGGAAAGAGAGCTATGACTAGGCAGTTCACGTGTCATTGGGATGAAATCTTCAACTTTTGCCTAGACACGTGTCCAGATGAGTAAGCGATTAAATCAGTTCAGGAATGGATGGTAGAAATATAGAAAGCAGCAAAGAAGGCTACACCAGAGCAATGTGGAGAGTCATCCTACAACGTTCATTTCCAATCCTTTTCTGTCCATCTCCACTCTTACTCCTTCTATTCCAGCGAATTTTCATCTCTTCGCATCTACCTTAATCATTCCCTGTCTCATTCAGCTGGAAATTCATGTTACCTAACTCCTGCCGAAAAAACGCATAGACCACAATTGCCGTTCCGAATGCAAAACAACAATTATTCCAAGCACAGAAGTAGGAGTACGCATCAGAAATGCCCCTTCGTTAGCTCAATAGTAATAGCTAGGGGCGGGTCGTTAAGCTCTCATCTACCGAGCATACCCCATCCCCACAGGCGTCTTATGTATTAAATTTAAGTCCGTCTTAATATTTTAATTTGGCCTGCCTAATCAACTCGATACAACTGCATGTCATGCAAGTTTAGGTCTTCTCCTTCTCGCAGATACTAGGGATCAAAACACACATGGAAAAGCAAGCACTCTCTCTTGTCTACGCCTCCTTTCTCATGTCTTACTCCAACACATCTTCGGAGACTGTTTCCTTTGTCGCCTACTGCACTCTATTTACTCACACGTATTGCGTCTTGCAAAAGAGGAATTTTCACTACATGGTGTATGAGGTTTGCCAGTTTCATGTCCCGAGTCCACTTTAATCTGAAATAAGTGAGAGTGTCGAGTTACAGGAAGGAAAAAGCAAATAGATGAAGTAAAGTCAATTGGCGGATGGCTAAAAGAATGCTAGCGAAGTGTAGAGTTGAGATGGAATGGCCAAAGAACTAGCCATCGAATGGACGACCGAAAGAGATTTTATTGAGCCCAGCAAGAAAGTGTCGATTTTATTTAGCTGTTTTTGTGAGACATCAATTCAGGCGACCACCCAAACGACGGAAACAAAGGTAGACAATGCAACATACACGAACTTAGGCAAACAAACAAAAGCGTAGATACATGGTGAAAATAGGGAGGGTGGTCTAGAGTAGAAAACCAGGCAAATAAATTCTTTACAAAACGAATATAAGGAGTAGACAGTGGGGTGAGCAGGTAGAAATTCGACCAGCTAACAAATTACGAAGTAAGAAGTAGAAGCAACGCGCCCGCCTTCGCTCCCGAAAGGCTAAGCGAAGGAGTAGAAGTAGGAGATGGAATTGAGGCGAAGTAGGGTAGTATAAACTAAAGCGACAGAAAGAAAGATAGAAATGAAGATTTGATGGTAATCATAGCTAAACTTTGTTAAAACACGATTTTGTCTAGGGCAGAGCGTGATTGATTCAGGTCTAGTCTAACTCGTACTATTCTGATCTAGCCATGAATCCGTGCATTATCTGCTCATGTCGCAATCAAGATTGGGACTAGTGGAGAGATGAAAGGGAACCTACAAAGAGAGCACCGGCAGATGGTGAGGTAGGAAGGGAAGGTGAGAGAAGCTCAAAGGAGGCAGAGGAGCGAGATGCTCTAGTGGCACTAAAGTGTAAAAAATATAAGGTAAGAATCTAAATTGTAGGAATCATTCACTCCTCTTTTCCGTATGTATTTTATGCGAGGAGCACAGACGGTATGACATTAGGTAAGACGCAATACCTGTAAGTGCATAGAGCACATGAGAGAGGAGGCGTAGACAAGAGATCTCCTCTCCATTCATTCCCAAGACGTCATTAGGTCTACTTCTAGTCAGCGTGCCTTGATCTCTAATGTCTGCGCGATTTATAGTGAACACCTCTACTCTCAATGAAATGAGTTGTGTCGAATTGATTAGGCGGGTCAATTTAAATAGCAACGTATAAGGCGCCTTACTCGAGCTCGTCATAATCCAGCCTAGGTCGCTAATCTTGCCTATTCTGGCTCAGGCCAAATTAGTCAAGCTTGGACGTGCGTACCGCGCTACAGTTCTTCCGCAGTGGCACATGAATATTGAGCAAGTTGTTGTACACCAGCAGTTCTCCTTATGCTGCTGCTTTTTATTGGGGATTTGAGACGTGAAAAGCAAGTGCAGCACAGCAAGCATAGTGCACGGTTGAATTTAGGTTTAAGGAACCGACAAATCACCCCTAAAGACTGCTATTGGGTTAACTAAAAGGCTTTTCCGATGAGAAAGGCAATGGCGCTCCATTTTGCCATCGATAGGAGCAAAGTAATAAGGATTTTAAGCAGAAAGAGACAAAGGAATGGTAAAAATTGAGGCATAGAGATAAGAAGTCGTGCGTATGGATCTACGGTGCAATGTTCTTCATTTCTTCCTTATTTTCTCCCATCCTTTTCTACACTGAATCATTCTTCTACTCATCTAGCTATGCGAGTGAGTAAAATATAAAGAAACTGGCTTAGCGACAAACATTTAACTTTTCGAATGACACACTAGAAGAGGCTAATAATAGTCTTTTTTCTATGTGATTTGCATTGAATACCAGATGTGATAATATTGAAACGACGTGCGCAAACAAAGTAAGGAATGAGAGTAGCATACGGATGGATCGTGGGTAAGAAGGAAGGGGAAGCAGGAGCATGTATGGAAAGAGCGAATCCCCTGCATAATACTATTAAGGAGAAAGGAAGACAAGTGCTTGGGAAGCATGAAATATCTTCCTGCTCTCTCAAACAATCTATTCTTAAGACTGCTCTTCCTGATTTACTCTAATCGGCTTTACTTTCATTGTCCCATATGCTCAAACACAAACCACTTTATCTTCGCTCTGAGTGTACAAATTCCTCCCTATATTCATATTTTCCTTTGTTTCCGCATTCTCTCAACTCTGTTTGCCAATATAGACAATTTGCACTTTGGCTACACCTACATTGCCAGATTTTATAACAGGAAATGTTGCATAAGTTTCCAAAAGAAGTAAGCTGCCGAATCTCGATTGTCAGCAATTCTCGATCAAAAGCGGTAAAAGAGAACGCGTCTCTGAAGCCGAGTGTCCCAGCTTTCCTTGTCCCGATCGACACCCTCCCTACACATCGGCCACACCTGCGTTGTCCGATTTTAAAACGAGAACTGCCGTAACTTTCTTTGCCAAAACGGAAATCCTACATAACAGACGCGCCAAAATTAGTTGATTTGCGAACAAAAAACACCGCAAACCACCAAAGAAGATAACCAGAATGTTGAGTTTTAGTTCTGACCGGTTCTGGATCAAAAGAGAGAGAAGAGTTTTGCTCTATACACTTGTTGGAAGCATTTACAGAATAAAATTGAGCTTATGACTTTCAATTGGGAACATTTTTGGTCGCAGAGGTACCCGACTGTTTGAATGTAGGTTATCAATTATCTGTGTCAAACTAGGCGCTCTCGTCATCGGCCGAACCTTACTTTTTATAATTTGGTTTGAGAACTGCCGCAAGTAACTACTAAATGATTTAAGCTGCTAAATTACAATTCAGATCGATTCTGAATCTAAGTAAACAAAATATAACGGAGCTCTGTATGCTTGCGTTAGTTTGGCTTCCTTCGCCAAAATAGTCCACTTAACTGTCGTCCAGGTCCAAATGTTTGCTGCATAACTTGAGGAACATCGCAGCTACCAGCGACGAAAGAAACTGCTGAGTACAAGATTAAATAACTGTAGGTGGAAAACCAAGAAAGTAGATCGCAGCTATTTACTTAAGCAAGCCTAGTTTACGTATTAAAATCATTTGCATTAAATTGTGTTCATTTCTAAGCATTAAATGTCTTACAATCGAACTGCACTTCGCGGAGACGCAAGTAACCCAACACTTGGGGCCTAATCCTAACTAACGTTAGATTGGAATGAACCAATCATGCGGAAGTGCGATATCCATTCACCCTGGTTGTTTGTTCATGCACACTCTTGGTAGAGCCGCATCACACCAAATGCCATAGTTTCAGAGGAGACCTACGTATTTGGCACCACACAAGATAACGGTCGGGGCCTTATTGGAATCACTTTAAGACCAAAGTAAGGAATACTTCGAGCACAAAGCGCTTGCCACTTTTCACCCATGTTATGCCTTATGCTTACATTGATCAAGGCTACCAGTACAAATCTGACAGCATTCTGACCTCTCCGATGGCGGTCGAACGCGGTGAGCAGCTCTTTCCTAAATAACTCCTTTCCTCGCCTTTTTTGAAGGCTTCTAGCTACAACCCTAAAGCTATTCAATAACTTAAATTGACTAAGATTTTAACGTAGTTGAGAGATATGCGTGCCACAGATATTTGTATAAAGCGATTTCACTGCGCATTAACGACTGATATCTTGGATAAAAAGCAAAGCAATGCATAGTAAATAGCTGTTGTTACTTTACGCACGACAAGCATGGTAAGGAATCATAAAATGTAATTTATTCTTACCTGAGTTACATGTAAAGTGATGCCAAAGGCAGAATTCTAACCCTGAATCGCTAGGTCTGTTCCCGCGTTTGCGAAGAAACACATACAAATGGGTAACATTTTTAAATTTGCTAGTTATAAAAATGAACAGGAACACACAACACTGTGGAGATATCACCACAGCTTGGATAGGGAGATGTAGGTATCAGGAACAGTGGGGAATCAGGATCCAGAGAGTTTGTGCTCTTCAACATCAAAGGGCTGCCAGAAGACAGAGTTGATCGATCCAGTGTCCCCTTTCCCTCTTGACGCGTGCTTTTCGTAGACTTCACGATGGCAGCGGTGTTTCCACACCGACAAATTGCATTTTGGCAGTGGACCTCTCGTCACCATTCAATCCACACACCACCCACATTTGAACCTGCGAAACGGAAACAGCAAGCATGGATTTGGGAAAGTCTCGATAAATAAGAAGGAAATAAGGTCTAAACAGAGGTGCTGGTTTTATATCCCCATGAGCACTCAATGCAGAGGTGTCACGCGAAGCAGGAAGAGATAAGTCACGCTATACAAGGAATAGACATCATCTATCAAGAATGGCACAGACCAGTGCCAGTACCTGTGTACAACGAAGCCCGGTGATAAGCAACGTTTCTTGTGAAAGGAGGCATCCACAATCTTGGATACCCGTACCTAGTCATCAATTGGACGCTTTAAAGGAGTAGATGTCTATCGGCCAGTGGATGCCCTGAAATTGTTGGTCTTCAGCTTACCCGCATAGTGATAATTCCTGAGACCCTTTATTTGTCGGGCAAACTTCACAATTCTCAGTGTCTGCCTGCCACAACTACTCAATACTTTCAGGTGCGATTCCTGTTAAAGCATCCTCTCCACAATCAAAATGTGTAAGAAGCAGAAGTGATACGATAGCCATGCAACTGTCCCTTCTGTACACCACGCTACACACGTGCTGCGGTCTGGTCGTCGTCGTCAGCTGGATTGCAATTAGGATCAAACATTTCCAAATGGTTTGCGCCAACGAAATGTAGACCACAAGCACTCATCTTACCACATGAAGACAAACGCCGGATTCAAAGGTTGTAAGAAATACTAAACACGCTACATCTGTCTATGAGGACGAAGTTAAAAATGGGAGTGAAAATCGCAGGGATCACTATGAGAAAAAACAGTACACATCGAGGAGTCACCCAGGCAATTGGATAAGGAACAACCATTACAAATAAAACGCATGAGATCTACTCGAGAAAATCCCCCTTTCTAAGATTAGCAAGCAATTATAGACTCAAGGCAAAGGTAGCACAGAACAACGAGTTCACAACGGAAAGCAAGTCTGATTCGCCAAAAGGTCATTAATTTCGCGGAGGTTAAAAGCTAAAAAGAGAAAAAAACGAAAATTTGAACCTACTAATGAGTTGGTTGCAAGCTTGGAGACGGGAAAAAGGAAGCTACGCTAAAAGTGCTTGCTGAACCAAATTGCGGAAATAAAATGCCTCGTTTTTTTTGCATATTCTCAGAAAGGCAAAATTACAGACGAACAAAGAAAAATCGCAGCAATCAAATGAAACAACGCAAGAAGGCGGTCTGGCAGATTCACCGCAACTTACAATTTCATAAATGAAATCAACCTAATTACATTTACACACGACAGTTGAAATTGAGACACAAAAGCCCTGTCGTTCTACCACGAGTCTGTGAAGGGATTGTTGTCTACTCTTCGCAAGCGAACAAAAGGCAAAAGAGACTTCACCTTGCTAAACAATCGCCTTTTAACTACTTTTCAAAAGCATTAGGTTTCACGAGAAAACTGTGAAAATGAAGAGAATTAGCAAAAAGGTAGTACCATCCGGATAACGGGAATAACGAATTGTTGGCTTTCAATCGACATCCTCAAAACTACCTAAAAAAGACTACTTAACCAAAATCTCGCAAAGTGCTAAGCATGCTTAAATAGAAAATCTATGAAAAATACAAAAAACGACACAATTAAATCGTTAATCATTCTAACGATAATGAGAGAGCTCCCCATGCTAAAAGAAAGGAGTAACTTCATGCCCACCAACAAAAAACAAGAATGATGTCACAGTGGGGAGAAGTAATGACGCAGAGGTCAATTGTAAAAACACTACGCGTCAAGCACTCGTTGATGTGTCTCATGCCTATTGTGATGGACACAGTTCGACGCAATGATCCCTGAATGAGTCCTGCAACCCTGTGGATAGACACTGACCACTTAATTATGCAACCCCTAAAAGAAATACAGATTGACAATATTGATACCCGGTTATGGATCCCGTGTCCATGTGGACTAGTCTGGATCGGCGTTAAGGCACGCAACTCCATTGCATGCGTTTGATGATTTTGAACACTCAACCAACCAACACCGTCTTGCGCAATCCCCTACTTGAAGACCAAGTCTTGTGCAACAGATAATATACTTACTCGTTGGAGTGGCCATTCCCCACGCTTTGTAGGAAAATGGGTTCAGGGTCACACGAAAAGCCATCAGCACAGCTCTCCACTGACATGGCCCACTTCACTTCGACGTCCATAGGTGCCTAGTGTGGCCTAGCTAGCCTAGCCTTTCAGCATTGCTGCATCCCATCTCCGACAGCACCTCCATTCTTGCAACCACAGGACTTAATAACTGCCCACCTCCCTTACTTTCAATCGGCAATTTTAGTAATCTACCAGCGTAAAATTGGTGTTTGCACCTCCCCCCGTAGCTTTACATTCGCTTCACTAAGGTGCGTTCTAACATAGCTTTTCATTGTCCATAGGTCCGTCTCGAGACCACACCGGACCTAGTACACTGCTACAGCAGGAGTGAACAAACCGAGGTAATCAGTGGGTTGCCTTCCAAGTCATTACCGTGACAACACGCTTCTAATAACTATTCCACCCACAAGTATTTCGGATGCAGTCATCATGGGATGCTTCTTTCGACAATGACAAATGTACACAGTTCCGTGGCTTACACGAGGAACACTAAACAGTCAAACTCGTGTCCTATTTCCTGCCTTTCTTCCCACTTACAAATAACATCAGCAGGGGGAACCGACGAAATTGCTTGACATTCAGTAAAATTTGAGCGCGCGTAAAAATGGGCATTAAAGTACGATATGGTCCTTCTCAACTCCACAAAACAATGAGAAGAAGTAAAGCAGCAGCAAGCTTTCTAACCACAAGTACATTGGAATCTGCTCACTTCATGCAACTGTGCGTAGTGCCCATTTTACTGTTCCGACTTTGGCAGAAAACACTAATTTGCTATAAAGCAAATTGCCGTATTCTACCTGCCAGCATCCAGTACACTCAATATGGTAACTACGACTTTAACATGCTTTGTAATGAACACTAGCAACTTGTTCCAATCAAAATTCTCAAAAAGTATATGCACATTTATTCAAACACGCTAAACGCGCGACCTCTCACGGTTGGGTTAGAATAAAACAAGATTAATGCACGAACGTATGCCATCTACTATTCTAAGCGAAAAGCGATAACAAGACGCGCGAAATGGATGAATGCAGCTAACGGCATGACCAGATGTCGATGAGCACAAAAGTTGAAACTATCATCAATTAAAGCATACCACTCCGCTGGGTTAAGGCACCCAAACAAGTGATGACAACAAACAAGTGGAACGAGTAGAAAATGGGAAAGAAGAGATACAGTTACTCCTATACCAGCGTTGGATTCCCATAAAATACACAGTGACTCTGGCCGATGTAAAGGACTACACCTCGCACTAAGGCATTACACCTCATCAACGTTCATAAAAAGCAAATGGTATGCATAAATAGAGACTTTACAAATCTAAATAAACGTGCATTTATACGTACCTATCAGTCGGCGAGTCACTTCCTCCATGCATCCATAACCATCACACTCGTTTACATGGCCCTTTCGCCTACCACTCCACAGCGCAGCAGTCACGACACGGCACCACTTGCACCCTACTTCGCAGTCATCCAGCAGTTTCAGCGAAATTCCATCAGCGGACGCTGATTGCCAAAACGCCTTTCGACGGTGACAAGCCTCAAAGAAATACTTGTCCTTTGCAGACTTGAAGGAAACATGGCTGATGTGCTGCTTCTTTTGTTCAGTCGTCCCCATTCTGTGCGATAAAATTCGGTGTTTGCATCCACCTATCACCTGCGTCACCAAATGCTCCATTCGAGGAACATCCTCGAATCTGCAGGAACAAACTGAGACTTAAAGAAACATTGCTAATCAAGGCGGCGGATTGATACGCTGTGCGACGATAGAGTGAGCCGCACGCCGACGCCGCGGTCGCACCAGAGTCTTTCCGACGTTGGTCTAGGTTTGTTCGGATCGCGTCTACTGAAGTTATAGTGGAGAAGAAAATACTCAACTACCCTTTCGTAGGGCACTGCAGCCATATCTAAGTCCAATAAACACGACAAACTAGACCGGTATGGTTATCGCATCAATTTGGAAAATGCAGCCGTCACATTGCATTTGTGAATCGACTTTGGAAAAGGATATACGACTAATACATTGAGACACAGCACAGATCACACAAACTTCTAGTCAGGAATAGAGAGCAAGGGAGAACTCCAACTTCAAATTCGGAATTTTTTCAGCCCTTGGTGTAGTCCCAGTGGCTTCCCATGGATCGGCTTCTACGTCAACGATTTCCCCTTGCAATTATTGTCACAGTCGACAACGATGCGTTATTGTTGGCAAGCAGCTTGATGAGTCCGTGATTGACGACGAAGAAGACGACGACGTTGAGAAGCGTCACGTAGTCAGCATTGCGAACAATGGCAGAGACGGTGGCGAGGCAGCCAGTGTTGGGCAGAGGCCGACTACTACAGCACATAAATACTGCACTTACAAGTCTTGCATACAAAACTGACGCCTAGTGCCACTCACTCAAGTCCCATGCCTACCACATAATAATGCGCCAGAGGAAGTGAAAATTCCCTCTCGTCGTACTTTGGACCCGCGACCACTTTAGCACCGTGTAAACCCAAGTTCTCCTCCTCGCCTTCCCTCCCACCAAGTGGGGCCTCATTCACCACCACAACGTCATTCCCTCCTTTTTCAAATGACATCCCACCTACCTACCTACCTACTCCAATCAATCTCCTCTACTCCATTGTTCAGCACAGAACGAACGCGAAAAAGCGTTGCCATCCAACAACCAACCAAAATACGTCAAATTTTCTCCCTAGAACCTCAACAACAAAAAAGGGATCCCTATACATACACACGCACACACACACACGTTTACGGAACTAAAAACGGGCCCTAGACGGCCTTGAAAATATCAATACGCATAGATTCACGTGCAACAAAACAATTAGTAGACAGTAAGAAATGCACACACACACGCACACACACACCCAAATTTACGAAAAGAAGGGCACCTACGGCAGGTTTGAAAAAAAACTCTGGAACACCATCCCCATCGCACAGCCGACACGAGGACGCCTCCGCCAATGACTTCACGAGCTCGTACTGCCTACCATTCCACAGACTCATCAAATTTTACCTCACCGCCACAGTAATTTTGTAGCATCCGAAAAGGAAAACAGCAAACAATGGAGGAGCCGATGCGTGAATGTCTCATACGCTGCAAAGCTAACGTCTCCGAACATAACTAATGATAGGAGAAAACGCCTTAACAAGCAAACATTTAAGACTGCTGCAAAGTACAATCTGCGTAGTGATGCGAATGCCTCCCACTAGTCACTCCTTCCTCCGCTTCTGCTGCGCCCACCTCGACCAGACACCAACTCACGCCGTCAAAGCTGAGCCCACCATTAAGCCATCACCGACGCCCTCCCTCCACACAATACGTTTCGCAAAGATCACACCAGCACAATAATAACCCTCGTCTCAAAGTCAATGAGCAGTGAAGTTCCAAAGTGTCTTACGCCCTCCACATATGTATGTGTGATCCGCCAACAAGGATATCATAGCAATGAAAATAACGCACCTTTTACCTCACATGAAATGTAAAAGGATCTACAGATGAATGATAAAAGCATGCTTCTACCCTAAATGAGAACGCAAATAGAATCTATAGCTATACAAAATCGACGGCGAAAATTCACTTACAGCAATCCAATCTTACCCGAGGAACGTGTGAAGTGATAGCGAAGGCGGGAGCCGCATAATGGCGCCATTCTTGGCAAAGGAAGAAGTCTTGACAGGATCTGCATCTACCTCTTCAACGTCTATCTAGTATGTAAGCGGATAAAGGGAACGGGTTGAAAGGTATGCAGGTATAATGAATACCTATTAGCAAGAAAATAATGAATAGGTACCAAGTACTCAGTGGAACTGAAACACTTCTCAACAAAATTGTCTCACTAAGCCAAATCCACCGTCACTAAAGAACGAACCCATTACAAACTGCCATAACAATCCCAAATTCTCGCTTACAGCATTGCAATGAAAAAGTGGACGTGAGTAGGCACTGCAGTTGGGAAAAACGCCCCAACAGTCACATCACGTGACCCTTACTTTTACACTAGCACGTAGGCGTATGAAGGAAGCCAACCGACATGAAAAGTACCTAATAACACACAACAAATTAAAAGCAGTAAAAACGCCAAATACTTACCGCCTTCCAACTTGTTCGAGCAAATTAAGTCCCATTAACCGAAAATAATGACCGCCAACAGAAACACTGCTCGCGTACTTCGCGCACAAATCTAGTTGACCATTTTAATGCTGTTCGATAAAACAAATCAACATCTGATTTATGTGCATTTATGCAAGCAAAAAACCATTTAAAACTCCTAGCTTTAGTTTTGAGTGATAGATTTACACTGTAACAATGTAATCAAAATAAATTTCTTAGCAAGCGAAAGTGACAAAACTAACAGCAAATTCTGGACTTAAAACGCGTTCAAATAAGATCGCAAGAGTCCTTAGCTATTAATTTTGCAATTTGGATAGTGATTTGGCGTTTGTTTTGAGGATCGCCAAGCCTGGTGTTTGTTTCCAGGTGGATTTATAAGGCCTAGGGCAACGTACATTTGTTCGTGATTTAGTGCAGCTTTAATTTCTTAACGGCTTTTACATAACTTTTAAGTGCAAGTTACATTGTCCAGCAGACTTAAGCCATGGTACACAGGCAAATGATCAATGACAAATAAGGGCACACTAGTAATACATAATAAATATGCGGTGTCAAATGCCGTGATAACACCGAATTCAACAACGCATTCGAACAAAATCTTTATAATACACAGAAAGAGGCAAACCTTGCCTTACAGAATTATTCACAATCCCTCAAAGCCATCTTTTCGATTACTTGGACGCACTACTATGAAATCATTAACACAGTTAATTTTGTAGACACCAATAAACATGCTGACAGAGAAGTCAACTAATTTGCTTCACTTATCTCGCAGAACCTGTTGTACTATAGAATTTGCTAGCATCGGCATTTACAAACGAATAAGGCAAAGAAGTGTACATTTAATGCAGATTTGTAAGTTTCGTGTGCGAGGCTATAAATAGGAAAGTGGGGTATGCCAAAATAAGCCCGAGTACTGCTAGCTGTTTTAAATCTGTGTAATTTTATTCAACATGTTGGCAGGTTGAAGTGTTGAGGTTGTTAGCAGTACTAATTTTTAAACTTTGCTTTTCGCTTAGCAAATCGTCTTTGCATTTGTCCAGCAGTGTATATGAAAGCTAGGGTTTGGTGCGATTGCCTTTGCTGTGCTTGGTTTGCACGTTGTGTTAAATGCAACAGATATGTGAGTATCAGTCGTAAAGACATTGTTATTTGTTTAATTTGCGTGTGTGCCGTAGTATAGATTGGCATGAAAGTTTGGGTAGGGATTTCTAGGTTTGCTGCGCTCGTTGTTTCTGCAGTGCGTGTGGTAAAATAGTCGAAATCTGTTATCTGATTTAACTTAATGATGGTATTGGCAATGTCCTTTTGTGGCGTAGGAGTTTTGTTGCAGTGTGGTCAACTTCACTAATCCTGGTAGGTGTAGGTTCTTTTCGGATTTTCTTGTTGGTTACGCGTTTCATTAGTGCGCATGAAAAGCTTTCGAACTATTGCAGGTGATTAGAAGGTAACGTTCGAGGTTGCACAATAATTGTTTTTGAAAGGCATGAAGTTGTGGTGATGGAACCTTAGTCTTTTACGCTACACGTGTTGGCAAATGTGTTAGAAGTTGGTAGCTAGTACAACAATTGCAGGATGTAGTTCCCTGCGCCTTATTTTGGCCTCTAGCGCATCAGTTAATGCAAAAATGTAAGTTTGTATTTGTTCTAGCGGTTAAGCGTGAAGGTTCGTTTGCACGAAACCGGTTCATGGTACTTCCTCCCCTTTGCTCCAGTTGAGATTATGTGTTGACTTTAATGAATGAATGTAGAAGTTCAACTTTTTTCAGAGATTTGAAGGTGTTATGCAACAACCCATGCGCCTTTTTATTGAGTGAAGAAACGAATAGTAATTAAAAGCGTTTGGCGCTGGGGTTAGAGGAGATACACCATGACGTAGTCTCCGGAATACCAAAACGTGAATTTTTACTGTGTTTGCGCCCTGTTATCAGATTTAAGCTTTTTATGTGGGGATTTAGTTTCGTCCTAGGCAAATCTCATCCCGCCAGTAGTAGTTGGTTAACGCTTTCCGTTTCTCAGTTGCGAATGCGGAAAAAACGTCCCTTCTGTACTCTACAGTGATTGGAGGGTCGAAAGAGTGTGCGCTCCTCCATTGTCCATGTTGACAGCATGCAGTTTTATTCGACAGTGCTTCCATGAGGCGGTGGACTACAGTCTCATGGCAACGAGTACGTGTGTGAAGGCGGACAATCAAAGGGCTGCTTTTGCGGTGGAACTGGAGATGTCAAATACTTGATCCCCTTCTCGTCTCCCTGTTCAGCCGTGGGTGCAGCCGATGTTTTGATGACTGTTGCGCAGCAGGAGCCGCAGTAAGTGTTTACCTCCCCTACCAACTTTGCACATTCAGTGCCCTGATTTTTCAAGTGAGCTCGATGTCAGTTTTATATTGTATTCGGTGGCGATAGAATGGTCAAGCACTTGGACTGTGGTAAAACTGTTGAAAGTGGGATGGGCGAAATCATGTTGCGTGAGCTATTCATCTCTTTTCTGTAGTGTGCTCTCTGATTAGTTTACCTAGACGCATTTTCGGTCGTGAGTATATATTGAGTCGAAAGAAGGCGAGGCGATGCAACACGTAGGGTCGTAGCGTTTTCTCTCATTCAAAATGTCGGTGACTTATATTCGACATCATAATTTTATTTCCACTTCTGCCTTGTGTCTTCGTTGGGCTTTTGCGCAGTTGACGTTCGCACTTGATTTTTTAAATCCCTTATAATCGTAGCCTTTTAAAGGCTAATGAAGTCATTAGGATGATTATTGAAGAGGAGCATTAATTGCTACCAACATCAAGCTGCTACACTAAATTGATACTTCTCTCTGACTACTGATTGTGGTGCGGTTCGGCCAAGGTTTTTACCACGAGGTGAAGATGGCAACAAGATTAGTGAAATTCACGCCATAAAAAAAAACAGATTTTGTGTGCGTTAGGAGCGCAGGTCCTCTCAGTGGTCGTGAGTGTTCAGTGTGGGGTTGGAACTGGGTCTGGTGAGTCTACAGAAAAAGTGATGAATAAATAGGTATGGGCGATCCAGACCGCTTTTGACGTCTATTTGGTTCCACCCTCTCTCACCAAGATCGAATTAAAAACGCTGAATCCGACTGCCACGTAGTGAGGAAGTGAAGTGCGAATGTTGTGCCGCCGTGTGCCCTAAGTTCGACGGAGTATCTGCGTGATGTGATTTCTACACAGACGTCGATTGCTCCATGGTGCTTAACTTAGAAATGCTACTTTTTGGTTAGTTTTGGTTGTTGTCATTGGTTTGCAGTTTATGACTACTCTTTGTTGTCTCATTGTGAAATATTATCATCTGCTCGGTTGCTTCCTTCACATAATGCCTCCATGCTCCGTTAACCATTCATTCTCACTTCACTATGACCCTACTTTTCTTACCGACAAGGAAAGTGATGCGGCAAAGGCAGTGATCGACAACGCATTGTTGAACCTACACTCTTCTACCACGTTGAGGCTGTTGCTGCAGCACTATCTTGGCGACCACGAACCCAGAGACCGCTGACGATCTCCTTGGCGTCATCGTGGAACGCAACACTGCAGGTTACGTACGGTTAGGTGGCGAAGGGGCTACCTTGGCTGTCAAGGAAGTGAGGCTGACAGAAATGGGGAAGAGGCTTAATGGGGCCCAGGTGATCGCCACGGAATTGGAGGCGAGGGTGGCTGAGTTCCTAGTGATGACTGTCGTCTTCTGTCCCCTGCATTTGTAAGCTTTATCGCTCTCCTATTTATTCACTCACAACGCTAAATGCTTAGCTACTTCATAACAATTTTTGTCCCTGCTCACGCAGTCGCCCATCATTTGCCCTTCGTCGTTTTATTCTCTTCGTTGACGTATTATTTTTATATTAATGCACTCAATGTGGCTTCATTTGTAAACCCAAGAAATTTGGTTTCGCCTGTTGGATGTGGCATTGATTCCTCTAACCAAGTCATTTGGTGGATTATGCTTTAAATTGTTTGACAGTGCTCATGGATTAGTCGCGTGTTTTGAGATTGCCTGAAGATGATTGCAGGTTGGAGGTCACGGTGCTTACGTGCACAGCGTCTCCATCGGTGAGGCGCGTGGTTGGATTGTTGATGTTGGAGGAGGTTGATTTGTTCCAGGTGTGCTAAGGTACTGCTGACCCAGTTGACTCCGATGCAGTTGTCTAGCCTCTTAGAAATACTAATGAGTTGGTTCCATTTGTAGACAACGCTAGCCGCAGACACTGAACGCGCACCTAGCTGATCAGCAGATGAGGGCGAGTGAATAGGAAATCGTCTGTACTTGAAATATGTGCTCAGCACTTTTGGGATTGTTTTGGGTGGCGAGGCTAAGATGAGTGCGTTTTATGTGGAAGGAAGGAGGGTTGGGGGGAGGGTCAGATGTCAGTGTATGTAGCTTGGGCTGGTCACGTACATACCTTTTTCACTGCTTTGGTCCAGTTTGTTTTTGTCCGTCGTTTGCTTCAAATTCCGTCAAAGTTGAATTGACCTTGGTAAGGAATGGAAATTGACTGTTGTCTTTTTTGCGTTGAAGGGTTGTGCCTGGCGTGTGCTTACCACAGTGTGCCTACAACTTGTCAATCATAGGCCAGTATTTGCCTACTTTGACGGATTTGTGTATTGCATTCTGGGAAAGCAATTGCCATGGTTGATTTTCAGTTTGAAAATCAAAGTGATCAGTCAGCTGTATTTTAAGTCTGCGAAGGGAAGCTGTTTGTTAATTTCAGTCTCATCTTTCAGTGGTAGTGGTTGTGAAGACGAATCTCGAAATGCTTTCTGACCTGTAACAAATCACTGATAAATGCCACGGTAGTTTTGGAGCGGCCGACATTGCTCTCCAAATGCTGGCTTTGATGGTTGTTGTAGCAACTTTTTCTCTTTGCTTTGCCATGTTGTGCTTTCTTCACTTGCTTCATTTGTTGGCATCGAGCGTGCGAATGAGTGCACAGGCGACAGGTGCTTTTACAAGTTAGTAGATTATGCGTTTTGGAACTTCTCATATGCGTCATCTGTTGTTGATTGAACTCTCAGTTTCGGTTGATGGGGCATGTTTGGCAATGTTGTCTTCGCCGGAGGAGGTGGCCGCAGTCTCTTCCGTTTGCCCAATGTGTTTATTTTGGTCGAGCGTTATGTCTACCTTGGTCTTGACTTCAAGCGATTCACTCGAGACATTCTACTTTCCTTGATGTCCCCACTTGATGCTATGACCGATTCATCGATGCCATGTGGCCTAGTAAGACGAAATCATGTTTATTTAATTGAAGGAGTGCTGCGAAAAGCGCGATCTGGGGTCTCTCTTTGCAAGTTATTAATTGACTGACGCACCTGCATTCCTTGCAGACTTCCTACAAATCACTGAAATTTTCCGAAAATATTATTACAAATGTGCATTGAATGTGCTTGTGGGCGATAGGCGGGAGGCGGGAGGACAAGTTTTAATCAGGTTGTGGACCAGCGTAGTCGTTGTCCTGAGCCCAAGACGCCCTCGTCCTGGCTTGTAATAAAAATGTGTAGAAGTGGCCAATTTTCGCATAGTAAGGGTGGTAGAAGGGAAGGGGAGGATCGTTTGAATGAACCACGTGGTGAAGGTGCGGATGGTATTCGCGAATCCCGAGTTTAATGGGGCTCATGACCACTGAGGTGTAAGCGAGTTTCGATTTCGTACTATTCTGACCTAGTGAATCTCTTGCCAAAGCGATAATCAAATCGCAGTCAACCTTTGCTCCTTTTCCTTTAAACTTGAACTGTTTGGTGAAAGAGCTCTCGAGCGTACTGTGGAGACGAAGTGGCCATTTGCGGATCAGACGACCCTTGCCGGAGGTGGGATAGGGAAAGCTCGCCTTGCCAATATTTGTATGCACATGTTGGACACAGTGCAGGAAGTTGGGTGATTTTCTGCATAGTTGCGCCGGATGGTTGAACTCCATCGATCGTGTGGCAGTGAGCAGCTCACGCAGGTGCTACTTACAACAAGTCAGTAGCACCTTCACGTCATTTCACTCTCTCCAGCTGGTAGCTTTTCTCCAAATCGTGTAGCAAATCGGCACTAATGATGATACTTCGAGTGTTGTTTTTTTTAATTTGAATCTTTCTTCTTTTGGAAAATCAGTACATCAGTCTAGGCAAAGGTAGTCTCCATGTTGGAACGCACTGAACAGAAGAGTATGACCAAGCAAGGCTGACTGTGATGCATTCAACCACAAAGGATTGTAACGTGGCTGCGTAATCGACAAGTCGCAACAATGACGTGTTTTAGTGCTATCAGTAGAACAGTGGAATCACTGCGATGACCGGGGAGAAGTGGAGTGAAATTAGGCTGCACGTCAAACAACAGACTTTCGAGAGCTGTTAGTGGCACTCCACTGAGGGTTTTGTGACTGCCATTTATCAAGTGCAGAGCTGTTGGTGTGACTCACCTCAATGTGAAGCTAATATACTTCAATGCCAGCACTCGAATAATCTCTGGTTTGTGAAAATCGTGGGGTAGAAAACTTGCTACTGCTCTTTATTCGGAGATGTAGTCAACAATGTTAGAATGTGAAATTTTGTCGAAGCTAAGCACGCGCAACGAAACTGATGGTTGAACTCGTTGCTTAGGCCGTTTTGTATGATCTCGTGAATGACTTGCTCAAGATTCGAAATGTGTGGCTAAGTGGCTCCGGGCAAGTAAATTGTTGAAGAGATGGCGCTTTGGTTTTGTGTTGGTGCGAATAGCCGTATTGGGTGTTGGATGCTTTGGCCAATGGCTAGTGGTCCAGTGAGGTCGCGCTTTGTATGGGTTGATTGAGTCCATTCAAAAGAGGTCACTCATCAATGAGAGTTCGAGATCCTTCTTCAAGACGTGCTTGGGAGTTGGTTACAAAGGGGTACCTTCCTTAATTGTAACGAAAATGTCGGCAACAAATATCCTGAAGCATGCAATGAGCAGCGGAAACCTAGACCATCCCAAGAGGCATGCAGATCCGAGACGTCCCCTTTGTAGGAAGGAAAAGGAAAGCGTCGGGTCGAAGAAATGATAACAGCTGGAATGATGAGTCCATCGACGTCAACATGGGTCGCCTCGATTGGTTTGGTTGTAACAACAATTCTACCAATAACGGGAGTAGTTTTCGATTGTAGAAGCGGATTGCAGGTCTTCTGTATGGGATCGGCACTAATTCTCTCATCATTTACAATTTAGTTGTTATTTGGATGGCATAATAGTGGGATGGGATATGCATTCGGGACGTAGAGAAGGGCCGTATGAGGTCACTGACATAGCTGCAAGCCCGCATAAGTGCTAGCGGTTCCGAATGAAAGAGTTGAAATCTGATCCAAACATTGCTGCATTTGGCTGGTAGGAAGGACCTCAGCAACTTTGTGCATTCCTCAAATGACAATTGCCACTCACGTTTCCACTTTTATAAATAACATTTAAAATGTCTATTTGATGAGGTTATAGAAAAGTAGTTGTGTTTTAAGACCCTGTGTGAATGCCTTTGTTTGCTTACTTAGCCTCTTCTACGGACTTCGGATTTGCATGAGAGAGAGACGTTGAATGAAACCAAAAGGACCTCAGGACAGTGGTGTAAGTGTGTCAACGGTTGAACACACCGCACACATCCGCTGGCACGTGAGAGTGGGACACAAGTTAGGTGTGGTGATCCTACAAAGGAACCCTCGGTCAACCTGCGTTTTCTCGACTTAATTTGATTTTGAAAAGAATGGTAAGTAGCAGGTTTGAGGGTATTCTCTCAAACTCGATGCCACCGAATCGTCCATCAGTCAAGACTGTTCACTTTGAAACACGAAGTAAAAGTGAATTAGTTTATTTGACCAACTGTGATGTATGATGCTTAAATAGAACTCGAGCCAAGGGGTAAGACTGACACGCAGAAAATCAGAAGTTGCTCCATTGATGATGAATGCCACCAGTGCATGAGACGTCACTTGAAGAAGTCGAACACCTCTACTTTGATTACTGCCTCCGAATGCGCCGATATTTGGCTCATGTCGCGCTCTTGCTTTGTAGGCTGCCATGAAACCCTTCTGGCAGTTAGATAACACCAGGAAGAGCACTCGTTTAGCATCCGGACGACTTTTGGCACATCGCTCACCCTAAGGAGCTGTGTGTGTGTGAGGTGGGGTAAAAATGACCTGAGCGATCGTAGACTTGGAACGGTTTTGGGGGCATTGACAGGTTGACAGCTACAGCGAATAAAAACAGTGTCAGCACTAACTTAGTCGCAATTTTATGGTAAAAATGAATTCCTGATGGGTTTTTCTCCAAGTAACTAAATCGCTGGTTGGTAATGGAGGGACTGAATGAGTATTTGGAGGCCAATTGTGCGTCGGCATGTCCATTTCTCTGGGTTAGCAAAGTGTTAGCTGACTTATTGCAAGAGGCTTGTAATTCTGAGCAAACAACTACATACATTTCGCTGTAAATCATGTGGGAACATTTGTGGTGGGTGAATGGGAAGAGAAGTTGGAATCTTTTTATTAGTTAAATTGAATTAAATCACGATTTAAATAGGTGATGCCAAATAGGGCAAATGGAATCGCTATTTCGCATAATTGAGGCCCGTAACACGGATACACGTAATGAACGTTTTGGAAAGCAGTTTCGCAAGTCCATTTCCAATCTCTCTGTCAAGGTCGCCGCAAATCATCCGAGCCGCAGCATACGCCCTTCTTGCATCACGTCAAGGCTTGTCATGAAGAAGCAAGGATCACTGAAGCTTGCAAATTCAATTACCACATTTACGAGAACACTCAAAGCACACAAATGAATGTCAGTTGGCGCTGGTCTGGTTTACGCACCACTTGTGCATTGCAGCCAATCTCTTGGTTTCCTCCAGGTTGCCTGAGGCTCCTCAACCAATGCGCACCACGTTTACATTCCTTCACTCATTCACGCCCACATCTCGGCTTAAACATAAAAAGCACTTTACCACCTTTTCACATCTCAATTCCTGAGCGAAAGATGGAGAGAGTGGAGAAGTCTGATGATAATGCCGAATTGTTTCTTATTCACAGAATTGCCACATTCCGTGAACAAGGAAAACTCACTGATCTACGAATTAGGGTGAGGTTATGCACATTGGTTTCATGCTCCAACTTCTAGACAAAGGATGGGAAATGTGTGAATGCACATAAACTGGTTCTAGGAGCCAGGTTCCCACTTTTTTTTAGAGCACTGACCACTCAACAAGATGGAGCGACAACACAATGGAAACGCTTTTCTGCAGAGTACGTGCACATCACTTCCTTCATTAACCCACTCTTAGTATTGTCGAGGCTGTCGTCGACTACGCATACACGGGCAGGATTACAATCTCAGCAAGAAATGCCACGAGATTGTACCTTCTGGCACACAATCTCGGCTCCACGAGAATCGTCTCCTGGTGCGTGGAGTTCATAAGAACGAGGTGGGAGAAGTCTTTTTCAGAGTTAAAACCTGACTGACTAAAGAATTTCTCTAGACAATGTGGCAGAGGTTTGGTCCATAGCCAATGCTACGTTGAACCGTGAATTGATGGAACCATGCATTCCAATGATGGCGGAACATTTTGAAGATGTGTGCTTGCGAAGGGGGCTGCTGATGCAGACGGCAGCACAGTACTTCGAGATGCTACTGGAAAGCAACCGGCTGAAACGCGTGAGTGAGGAAACAAAGTTCCGAGCCATTCGCAATTGGCTTGAAGCAGGCCTTGATGGGTGTGACCTTAATGAAAAGGCAAAGGTGTTTGGGAAGATGATTTCGAGGGTTGAGTTGACAGGGCTGTCCCCACAATGTCAAAGCGAATACTGGACCCTTGTGGAGAGGTGCGGAAAACAGTTTCGTAAAGGTAAGCACAGTGAATGGGAGGATGGTTGAAAGGACGTGAGATTCATGGATGAGCAATTTCAATAGACGACTGTAAGACTAAAGAAGAGACGCGGACATGGACAAGGGGCGAAAGGCTTTGTGGTAAACAAAAGAGATGTAATTGATGGATGAAAGGATGAAATGGATTAAAGTGGGCGTGAGGTGTAGAATGGATGCAAAATGGGTGGGTAGATGCATCAATGCGTGTTGAAGGATTTAATACGGAGTGGATGGACACATTTTGTTGGGAGTCATAGGTGCAAATTGGTTGAGTTGATGACACTATTCAGCATTTTGTATTTCTTGCTTCTGAGTTATCTTTTCCTCTATTTCTGTGACTGTTCTAAAGCCGATGTTTCGCCAGACCGTGCGATGAGGCCTGTCTCCAACTGCCGGCCACAAAGAAAGTACGTGAATCACTTTTAGCATAGCAATAACCGCCCTCCCAAAGAACCGACTAGTCGATTCGATAAGTGCTCCGATTTTTAGCCATAGGATTCTGTCAAACTGTCCCTTTTCGCAACCTTCATGCCATTTTGTACTGCCACTCTATGACCGATTTTTGAAAACTTTTAGAGAGGTGCTGATGATCATCGGCGACAATACTGTTTCAAAGTCCCGGTGTTTAGCGTCTGTGCCGCAGCTGCAACCGGACGAATCGTTCAGTTTTGAAGTTCCTTCCCGTGGAATAGCGACTGCATTGGACGGTGAATTAAATTTATGGTCTCATCCTCTTGCTTTTTAGGCAGAGTATGTTTCGTTGCGTGTGTTGGCTCCAGATGGAGTGTGGATTCTGTAAATTACCGAGATGGTTCTACTTCCCATAAGACTTTTCAAACAACACAGCAACGCGAGGGTTTTGCTGTTGCGTCGAGAAATGAATCAATTTTCATTTTTGGTGGCTGCTTTGATGGAAAGGACGTTTCCACTTGTGAAAAATTAGACATTGCCAGTGGCAGGTATGTTTGATTAGGATGAGTCAACAATCTAGGCTCACCAAACTCCCTGATATGCTGCCTGCACGATTTGGTGCATCGGCGTTAAATATCTTAGAAATTGGAATCGTGGTTGTTGGTGGTTCTAAAGATAAGTTCGAAATGGTAGAGGGATCAAGAGAAGCTGCAATATTGGTAGAAGATGCGGCGAATGGGAGTGGATGGCGATGGATCAAACTCAATCCGATGTTACGGGGACGCTTTCATCCAGGAGTGGCCTACTTCAAAGGATGCGTAGTCGTTGCTGGAGGGCTTTTTGAGTCGAGTGCCGAATGCCTTCCACTGACATCGATCGAACAGGCGAACGCTCAGTGGACTCTTCTTAATGGAATTCGAAAGTCTTGCTTTTCCTTTCAATCGCTTGTGTCATTCAACAACAGATTGATAACGCTAGGTAAGTGTTGTGTTCATATCCTGTGGAACCATAAATTGTTTGATCAAATTACTTGAATTTATTAACCTTTTTATTATAGTATCCGACTCTTCGACGAGCAGATTCTATGAATTTTTACCCACCGAAGAGGTAAATTATTAGTTTCCATTCACTACTTAACTACTCAAAAGTAATTAATAATGTTGTAACCCTTGCAGAACCAACCGTTGGCCAATTTTGAATGGAAGCCATTATTTGAGCTGCAAGATTTCAAATCGTCTTATCTTCTGGTGGCAAGAGAAACGCCGAAAGAACGTTTAAAACATTTGCAGTTCAAGGATTTTGTTTTTAACTTTTAATGCACTAATTTGTTTTGCCAAATTCCAAAGTTTCTTTCTAAGGTTCGGCATTTTTGAGGGAAAACTAAAAATTACCCCATGGGGTGGTCATCATGTGTCAAAAAATTGTGGAATATAGGGCGGAAAAATGTGCTTTTATTAAGCGTTTTGTATCGACACAATGCTAAGCCATTGTAATACTTTGCTTGTTTGACCACCGATGTCAGTTGCGGTTACTTGGGTGGCCACATTGCTGCCCTAGCCGGATGGGATGGCCTCCGAGCCATGCCAGCAGTCCTGGATCCTTTCTGTATGCCGAACGCATCTATTCTGCCCAAGCATTAAGTCTTCTTCTGCCTTCAAGGGAGTCTCGAGTAGCTGCATCAATGAACCATCGTTGAAGTGAATCATAAGTCAGCTAAAAGAACATTTCGATGCACAAACTTCTTCTAAGTGACTCTTATTACCAAAGAGGCGTAAGTTGCATCACGTAATGGTAAGGGAAATTCATGCAATCACTAAATCACTTGAAGGAAAAGGATCATTATGCGATGTTTCGAGCATTCAAATAGCATTGACAAAATAGAAACGAGGAAACCGTGCACCTGAGGCACAAAACACAAGGCGTGCGCCCACTTCGTTTAAAGTGTCAGCTGTCACCAGTAGCGGTTAGTGAACTTCCACTTGCCTGTCAGTTGGCGAATGTATTCGACGACGTAATGGATCTGGATGTGTCTGTCACCTTCATCAAACAGCAAATAAAGATGCAAAGTCATTCCATAGGGTGGGAATCTTTCACTGAAGTTCATTACCCCTCAGAACGAACCCATTCATTCGCCCCTTCTTCTGTCCGCATCCATGCCTTTATGCACACATCCACCTACTCCACTTTCATACTTCAATCCTGCATCCATCCATCATTCATTCACCCGTTCAACTTTCCGTTCATTTATTTATCTTTTTCTATAAACGTATTCCCCTACCAATCAATTTAATCTGTACAACTTATTCGAAAGACCTTCGCTTCACGATTTAAACCGTCATTCACCACGATTGCTTCTCCCTGACACTCAGGTCCTTAGAGCGATTCACCCATCCACTGTGCTTGACTACACGAAACAGGAACGTTGCATCACAAATGTACAAAGTTGGGTTGAAACTGTGTCCCTTGACACCTTTTCCCATTCTTTCACTAGAATTTGGAGCATAAAACTCATGCACAAGTGGTGCGTAAACCAGACCAGCGCCAACTGACATTCATTTGTGTGCTTTGAGTGTTCTCGTAAATGTGGTAATTGAATTTGCAGGCTTAAGTCATCCTTGATTCTTGATGACAAGCCTTGACGTGATGCAAGAAGGGCGTATGCTGCGGCTCGGATGATTTGCGGCGACCTTGACAGAAGGATTGAAAATGGACTTGCGAAACTGCTTTCCAAGACGTTCATTACGTGTATCCATGTTACGGACCTCAATTGTGCAAAATAGCAATTAAATGTGCCCCTATGTGGCATCACCTATTTAAATCGTGATTTAATTCAATTTAACTAATAAAAAGTTTCCAACTTCTCTTCCCATTCACCCACCACAAATGTTCCCACATGATTTACAGCGAAATGCATGTAGTTGTTTGCTCAGAATTACAAGCCTCTTGCAATAAGTCAGCTAACACTTTGCTAACCCAGAGAAATGGACATGCCGACGCACAAGTGGCCTCCAAATACTCATTCGGTCCCTTCATTACCAACCAGCGATTTAGTTACTTGGAGAAAAACCCATCAGGCATTCATTTTCACCATAAAATTGCGACTAAGTTAGTGCTGACACTGTTTTTATTCGTCGTCGCTGTCAACCTGTCAATGCCCCCAAAACCGTTCCAAGTCTACGATCGCTCAGGTCATTTTTGTCCCAACTCACACACACACAGCTCCTCCAGGGTGAGCGATGTGCTAAAAGTCGTCCGGATATTAAATGAGTGCTCTTCCTGGTAATGTGTGCATTTTAATAAATGTTATCTAACTCTCAGGAGGGTTTCGTGGCAGCCTACAAAGCGAGAGGGCGACGTGAGCCAAATATCTGCGCATCCGGAGGCATTAATCAAAGTGGAGGTGTGCGAATTCTTCAACTGACGCCTCATGCACTGGTGGCATTCATCAATGGAGCAACGTCTGATTTTCTGCGTGTTAGTCTTGCCCCTTGGCTCGAGCTTTATTTGAGCATCATACATTACAGTTGTTCAAATAAACTGACTCACTTTTACTTCGTGTTTCAAAGTGAAGCGATAATACTGGTAGAGTCTTGACTGATGGACGATTTGGTAGCATCTATTTCGAGAGGACACCCTCCAACCTGCTACTTACTATTCTTTTCAAAATCAAATTGAGTCGAGAAAACGCAGGTTGACCGAAGGCTCCTTTGTAAGATCACTACACCTAAATTTCGTCCCACTCTCACGTGCCAGCGGATGTGTGCGGTGTGTTCGACCATTGACACACTTACACCACTGTCCTGAGGTCCTTTTGGTTTCATTCCACGTCTCCCTCTCATGCAAATCCGAAGTGCGTAGAAGAGGCTAAGCAAACAAATGCATTGACGCAGGGTCCTAGAACAGAACTAGCTTCCCATAACCTCATCAAGTAGACATTTTAAGCGATATTTATAAAAATGGAAGCGTGAGTGGCAATTGTCATTTGAGGAATACGCTAACTTGATGCGAAGGTCCTTCCCCACCAGCCAAATGCAGCAATATTTGGATCAGATTTCAACTCTTTCATTCGGAACCGCCAGCACTTATGCGGCCTTGGAGCCATGTCAGTGACCTCATACGACCCTTCTCTACGTCCCGAATGCATATCCCATCCCACTATTATGCCATCCAAATAACAACTAAATTGTAAATGATGAGAGAATTAGTGCCGATCCCATACAGAAGACCTGCAATCTGCTTCTACAACCGAAAACTACTCCCGTCATTGGTAGAATTGTTGTTACAACCAAACCAATCGAGGAGACCAACGTTGACGTTGATAGATTCATGATTCTAGCTGTTATCATTCTTCGACCGGACGCTTTCCTTTTCCATCCTACAAAGGAGACGTCACGGATCTGCATGCCTCTTGGGATGGTCTAGGTTTCCGCTGCTCATTGTATGCATCAGGATATTTGTTTCCTACAATGACGGTTGCAAATTCAAGAAGACACGTCTTTATGTTCAACACTTAAACAAGTCTTGAAGAAGGATTTGGAACTCTTGTTGATGAGTGACCTCTTTTAAGTGGACTTAATCAACCCATACAAAGCGTGACTCCACTGGAACACTAGCCACTGGCCAAAGCATCCAACACCCAATACGGCTATTCGCACTAACATAAAACCAAAGCCCAATCTCTTCAACAGTTTACTTGCTCGAATCCACTTAGCCACACATTTCGAATCTTGAGCAAGTCATCCACAAGATCATACAGAGGCGTCAAAGCAGCGAGTTCAACCATCAGTTTCGTTGCGCGTGCTTAGCTTCGACAATAATTCACATTTTCACATTATTGACCACATCTGCGAATAAAGAGCAGTAGTGGGTATTCTACTCCACGATTTTTACAAAGCAGAGATTGTTCGAGTGCTGGCATTGAAGTATATTAGCTTTGCATCGAGGTGAGTCACACCAACAGCTCTGCACTTGATTAATGGCAGTCACTCAACTTTCAGTGGGGTACAGCTAACAGTTCTCGATATTGCATAATAATTCCATTATTATGCTGGTAACATTGCTACATGTAACTTTTTCGTTTTGTCGATTATGTAGTCACGTGTGCTTGTGATTGAATGCCAAACAGTCAGCCTTGCTTGGTCATACTGTTCTGCTCAGTGCGTTTCAACATAGAGACAGCCTTTGTCTAGACTGATGTACTGATTTTCCAAAAGAAGAAACGATTTGGATTAAAAAACAACACTCGAGGTATCATCATTAGCGCCGATTTGCTACACGATTCGGAGGAAAATCTACCACCCTGAAAGAGTAAAATGACGTAAGGGTGCTACTGACTTGTTGTAAGTAGCACCTGTGTGAGCTGCTCACTGCCACACGATTCGATAGAGTTCAACCATCCGGCGCTAGTACGCAGAAAATGGCCAAACCGCCTTCACTGTGTCCAACATGTGCACAAAATTATTGGCAAGGCGAACTTTTCCTATCCCACCTCCGGCAAGGATCGTGGAATCCGCAACCACCTAATTCGCCTCAACATTACGGCCAAGAGCTCTTTCACCAAACAGTCAAAGTTTATAGGAAGAGGTGCAGAGGTTGACTGTGACCTGATTATTGCTTTGGTGAGAGAATCACTATGTCAGAATAGTACGAAATCGAAACTCGCTTACACCTTAAGTGTCATGAGCCCCATTAAACTCGGGATTCGCGAATACCATCCGCTCCTTCACCACGTGGTTCATTCAAACGATCCTCTTTTTCCCTTCCACCGCCCTTACTATGCAAAAATTGGTCACTTCTAGACATCTTTGCTACAAGTTAGAACAAGGACGTCTTAGGCTCAGGAGAACGACTACGCTGATCCACGACCAGATTAAAACTTGTCCTCCCGCCTATCGCCCACAAGCACATTCAATGCACATTTGCAATAATATTTTCGGAAAATTTCAGTGATTTTTAGAAAGTCTGCAAGGAATGCAGGTGCATTAGTCAATTAATAACTTGCAAAGAGAGACCCCAGATCGCGCATTTCGCAGTACTCCTTCAGTTAAATCAACATGATTTCGTCTTACTAGGCCACATGGCATCGACGAATCGGTCATAGCATCAAGTGGAGACATCAAGGAAAGTAGAATGTCTCGAGTAAATCACTTGAAGTCAAGACCAAGGTAGACATGTTGCTCAACCAAAATAAACACATTGGGCAAACGGAAGAGACTGCGGCCACCTCCTCCGGCGAAGACAACACTGCCAAACATGCCCCATCAACCGAAACTGAGAGTTCAATCAACAACAGATGACGCATATGAGAAGTTCCAAAACACATAATCGACTAACTTGTAAAAGCACCTGTCGCCTGTGCACTCATTCGCACGCTCGATGCCAACAAATGAAGCAAGTGAAGAAAGCACAACATGGCAAAGCAAAAGAAGAAAAAGGTGCTTCAGCAACCATCAAAGCCGGTACTTGGCGAGCAATGTCAGCTGTTCCGAAACTATCTTGGCATTTACCAGTGATTTGATACAGGTGCGAAAGCATTTGAAGGTTCGTCTTTACAACCACTACGGCTAAAAGATGAGACTAAAATTAACAAAGAGCTTCCCTTTGCAGATTTAAAATACAGCTGACTAAACACTTTGATTTTCAAACTGAAAATCACCCATGGCAATTGCTTTCCCAGAATGCAATACACAAATCCGTCAAAGTAGGCAAATACTGGCCTATGATTGACAAGTTGTATGCACATTGTGGTAAGCACACGCTAGTCACAACCTTTCAACGCAAAAAAGACAACAGTCAATTTCCATTCCCTACCAAGGTCAATTCCACTTTGACAGAATTTGAAGCAAACGATGGGCAAAAACAAACTGGACCAAAGCAGTGAAAAAGGTATGTACATGACCAGCCCATGCTACATACACTGACATCTGACCCTCCCCCCAACCCCCCCCCCTTCCACATAAAACGCACTCATCTTAGCCTCGCCACCCAAAACAATCCCAAAAGTGGTGAGCACATCTTTCAAGTACAGACGATTTCCTATTCACTCGCCCTCATCTGCTGATCAGCTAGATGCGCGTTCAGTGTCTGCGGCTAGCGTTGTCTACAAATGGAACCAACTCATTAATATTTCTAAGAGGCTAGACAACTGCATCGGAGTCAACTGGGTCAGCAGTATCTTAGCACACCTGGAACAAATCAAACTCCTCCAACATCAACAATCCAACCACACGCCTCACCGATGGAGACGCTGTGCACGCAAGCACCGTGACCTCCAACCTGCAATCATCTTCAGGCAATCTCAAAACACGCGACTAATCCATGAGCACTGCCAAACAATTTAAAGCATAATCCACCAAATGACTTGGTTAGAGGAATCAATGCCACATCGAACAGGCGAAACCAAATTTCTTGGGTTTACAAATGAAGCCACATTTAGTGCATTAATACAAATATAATACGTGAACGAAGAGAATAAAACGATGAAGGGCAAATGATGGATGACTGCGTGAACAGGGACAAAAATTGTTATGAAGTAGCTAAGCATTTAGCGTTGTGAGTGAATAAATAGGAGAGCGATAAAGCTTACAAATGCAGGGGACAGAAGACGACAGTCATCACTAGGAACTCAGCCACCCTCGCCTCCAATTCCGTGGCGATCACCCGGGCCCCATTAAGCCTCTTCCCCATTTCTGTCAGCCTCACTTCCTTGACAGCCCAGGTAGCCCCTTCGCCACCTAACCGTACGTAACCTCCAGTGTTGCGTTCCACGATGACGCCAAGGAGACTGAGCTGTCCAGCAGATCGTCAGCGGTCTCTGGGTTCGTGGTCGCCAAGATAGTGCTGCAGCAACAGCCTCAACGTGGTAGAAGGGTGTAGGTTCAGCAATGTGTTGTCGATCACTGCCTTTGCCGCATCACTTTCCTTGTCGGTAAGAAAAGTAGGGTCATAGTGAAGTGGGAATGAATGGTTAACGGAGCATGGAGGCATTATGTGAAGGAAGCAACTGAGCAGATGATAATATTTCACAATGAGCCAACAAAGAGTAGTCATAAACTGGAAACCAATGACAACAACCAATACTAACCAAAAAGTAGCATTTCTAAGTTAAGCACACAAAATCTGTTTTTTTTTTTCTGGCGTGAATTTCACAAATCTTGTTGCCATCTTCACCTCGGAGTAAAAACCTTGGCCGAACCGCACCACAATCAGTAGTCAGAGAGAAGTATCAATTTAGTGTGTCAGCTTGATGTTGATAGCAATTAATGCTCCTGTTCAATAATCATCCTAATGACTTCATTAGCCTTTAAAAGGCTACGATTATAAGGGATTTAAAAAATCAAGTGCGAACGTCAACTGCGCAAAAGCCCAACGAAGACACAAGGAAGAAGTGGAAATAAAATTATGATGTCAAAAATAAGTCACCGACATTTTGAAAGAGAAAAAACGCTACGACCCTACGTGTTGCATCGCCTCGCCTTCTTTCGACTCAATATATACTCACGACCGAAAACGCGTCTAGGTAAACTAAACGTTCACGTATTATATTTGTATTAATACACTAAATGTGGCTTCATTTGTAAACCCAAGAAATTTGGTTTCGCCTGTTGGATGTGGCATTGATTCCTCTAACCAAGTCATTTGGTGGATTATGCTTTAAATTGTTTGACAGTGCTCATGGATTAGTCGCGTGTTTTGAGATTGCCTGAAGATGATTGCAGGTTGGAGGTCACGGTGCTTACGTGCACAGCGTCTCCATCGGTGAGGCGCGTGGTTGGATTGTTGATGTTGGAGGAGGTTGATTTGTTCCAGGTGTGCTAAGATACTGCTGACCCAGTTGACTCCGATGCAGTTGTCTAGCCTCTTAGAAATACTAATGAGTTGGTTCCATTTGTAGACAACGCTAGCCGCAGACACTGAACGCGCACCTAGCTGATCAGCAGATGAGGGCGAGTGAATAGGAAATCGTCTGTACTTGAAATATGTGCTCAGCACTTTTGGGATTGTTTTGGGTGGCGAGGCTAAGATGAGTGCGTTTTATGTGGAAGGAAGGAGGGTTGGGGGGAGGGTCAGATGTCAGTGTATGTAGCTTGGGCTGGTCACGTACATACCTTTTTCACTGCTTTGGTCCAGTTTGTTTTTGTCCATCGTTTGCTTCAAATTCCGTCAAAGTTGAATTGACCTTGGTAAGGAATGGAAATTGACTGTTGTCTTTTTTGCGTTGAAGGGTTGTGCCTGGCGTGTGCTTACCACAGTGTGCCTACAACTTGTCAATCATAGGCCAGTATTTGCCTACTTTGACGGATTTGTGTATTGCATTCTGGGAAAGCAATTGCCATGGTTGATTTTCAGTTTGAAAATCAAAGTGATCAGTCAGCTGTATTTTAAGTCTGCAAAGGGAAGCTGTTTGTTAATTTCAGTCTCATCTTTCAGTGGTAGTGGTTGTGAAGACGAATCTCGAAATGCTTTCTGACCTGTAACAAATCACTGATAAATGCCACGGTAGTTTTGGAGCGGCCGACATTGCTCTCCAAATGCTGGCTTTGATGGTTGTTGTAGCAACTTTTTCTCTTTGCTTTGCCATGTTGTGCTTTCTTCACTTGCTTCATTTGTTGGCATCGAGCGTGCGAATGAGTGCACAGGCGACAGGTGCTTTTACAAGTTAGTAGATTATGCGTTTTGGAACTTCTCATATGCGTCATCTGTTGTTGATTGAACTCTCAGTTTCGGTTGATGGGGCATGTTTGGCAATGTTGTCTTCGCCGGAGGAGGTGGCCGCAGTCTCTTCCGTTTGCCCAATGTGTTTATTTTGGTCGAGCGTTATGTCTACCTTGGTCTTGACTTCAAGCGATTCACTCGAGACATTCTACTTTCCTTGATGTCCCCACTTGATGCTATGACCGATTCATCGATGCCATGTGGCCTAGTAAGACGAAATCATGTTTATTTAATTGAAGGAGTGCTGCGAAAAGCGCGATCTGGGGTCTCTCTTTGCAAGTTATTAATTGACTGACGCACCTGCATTCCTTGCAGACTTCCTACAAATCACTGAAATTTTCCGAAAATATTATTACAAATGTGCATTGAATGTGCTTGTGGGCGATAGGCGGGAGGCGGGAGGACAAGTTTTAATCAGGTTGTGGACCAGCGTAGTCGTTGTCCTGAGCCCAAGACGCCCTCGTCCTGGCTTGTAATAAAAATGTGTAGAAGTGGCCAATTTTCGCATAGTAAGGGTGGTAGAAGGGAAGGGGAGGATCGTTTGAATGAACCACGTGGTGAAGGTGCGGATGGTATTCGCGAATCCCGAGTTTAATGGGGCTCATGACCACTGAGGTGTAAGCGAGTTTCGATTTCGTACTATTCTGACCTAGTGAATCTCTTGCCAAAGCGATAATCAAATCGCAGTCAACCTTTGCTCCTTTTCCTTTAAACTTGAACTGTTTGGTGAAAGAGCTCTCGAGCGTACTGTGGAGACGAAGTGGCCATTTGCGGATCAGACGACCCTTGCCGGAGGTGGGATAGGGAAAGCTCGCCTTGCCAATATTTGTATGCACATGTTGGACACAGTGCAGGAAGTTGGGTGATTTTCTGCATAGTTGCGCCGGATGGTTGAACTCCATCGATCGTGTGGCAGTGAGCAGCTCACGCAGGTGCTACTTACAACAAGTCAGTAGCACCTTCACGTCATTTCACTCTCTCCAGCTGGTAGCTTTTCTCCAAATCGTGTAGCAAATCGGCACTAATGATGATACTTCGAGTGTTGTTTTTTTAATTTGAATCTTTCTTCTTTTGGAAAATCAGTACATCAGTCTAGGCAAAGGTAGTCTCCATGTTGGAACGCACTGAACAGAAGAGTATGACCAAGCAAGGCTGACTGTGATGCATTCAACCACAAAGGATTGTAACGTGGCTGCGTAATCGACAAGTCGCAACAATGACGTGTTTTAGTGCTATCAGTAGAACAGTGGAATCACTGCGATGACCGGGGAGAAGTGGAGTGAAATTAGGCTGCACGTCAAACAACAGACTTTCGAGAGCTGTTAGTGGCACTCCACTGAGGGTTTTGTGACTGCCATTTATCAAGTGCAGAGCTGTTGGTGTGACTCACCTCAATGTGAAGCTAATATACTTCAATGCCAGCACTCGAATAATCTCTGCTTTGTGAAAATCGTGGGGTAGAAAACTTGCTACTGCTCTTTATTCGGAGATGTAGTCAACAATGTTAGAATGTGAAATTTTGTCGAAGCTAAGCACGCGCAACGAAACTGATGGTTGAACTCGTTGCTTAGGCCGTTTTGTATGATCTCGTGAATGACTTGCTCAAGATTCGAAATGTGTGGCTAAGTGGCTCCGGGCAAGTAAATTGTTGAAGAGATGGCGCTTTGGTTTTGTGTTGGTGCGAATAGCCGTATTGGGTGTTGGATGCTTTGGCCAATGGCTAGTGGTCCAGTGAGGTCGCGCTTTGTATGGGTTGATTGAGTCCATTCAAAAGAGGTCACTCATCAATGAGAGTTCGAGATCCTTCTTCAAGACGTGCTTGGGAGTTGGTTACAAAGGGGTACCTTCCTTAATTGTAACGAAAATGTCGGCAACAAATATCCTGAAGCATGCAATGAGCAGCGGAAACCTAGACCATCCCAAGAGGCATGCAGATCCGAGACGTCCCCTTTGTAGGAAGGAAAAGGAAAGCGTCGGGTCGAAGAAATGATAACAGCTGGAATGATGAGTCCATCGACGTCAACATGGGTCGCCTCGATTGGTTTGGTTGTAACAACAATTCTACCAATAACGGGAGTAGTTTTCGATTGTAGAAGCGGATTGCAGGTCTTCTGTATGGGATCGGCACTAATTCTCTCATCATTTACAATTTAGTTGTTATTTGGATGGCATAATAGTGGGATGGGATATGCATTCGGGACGTAGAGAAGGGCCGTATGAGGTCACTGACATAGCTGCAAGCCCGCATAAGTGCTAGCGGTTCCGAATGAAAGAGTTGAAATCTGATCCAAACATTGCTGCATTTGGCTGGTAGGAAGGACCTCAGCAACTTTGTGCATTCCTCAAATGACAATTGCCACTCACGTTTCCACTTTTATAAATAACATTTAAAATGTCTATTTGATGAGGTTATAGAAAAGTAGTTGTGTTTTAAGACCCTGTGTGAATGCCTTTGTTTGCTTACTTAGCCTCTTCTACGGACTTCGGATTTGCATGAGAGAGAGACGTTGAATGAAACCAAAAGGACCTCAGGACAGTGGTGTAAGTGTGTCAACGGTTGAACACACCGCACACATCCGCTGGCACGTGAGAGTGGGACACAAGTTAGGTGTGGTGATCCTACAAAGGAACCCTCGGTCAACCTGCGTTTTCTCGACTTAATTTGATTTTGAAAAGAATGGTAAGTAGCAGGTTTGAGGGTATTCTCTCAAACTCGATGCCACCGAATCGTCCATCAGTCAAGACTGTTCACTTTGAAACACGAAGTAAAAGTGAATTAGTTTATTTGACCAACTGTGATGTATGATGCTTAAATAGAACTCGAGCCAAGGGGTAAGACTGACACGCAGAAAATCAGAAGTTGCTCCATTGATGATGAATGCCACCAGTGCATGAGACGTCACTTGAAGAAGTCGAACACCTCTACTTTGATTACTGCCTCCGAATGCGCCGATATTTGGCTCATGTCGCGCTCTTGCTTTGTAGGCTGCCATGAAACCCTTCTGGCAGTTAGATAACACCAGGAAGAGCACTCGTTTAGCATCCGGACGACTTTTGGCACATCGCTCACCCTAAGGAGCTGTGTGTGTGTGAGGTGGGGTAAAAATGACCTGAGCGATCGTAGACTTGGAACGGTTTTGGGGGCATTGACAGGTTGACAGCTACAGCGAATAAAAACAGTGTCAGCACTAACTTAGTCGCAATTTTATGGTAAAAATGAATTCCTGATGGGTTTTTCTCCAAGTAACTAAATCGCTGGTTGGTAATGGAGGGACTGAATGAGTATTTGGAGGCCAATTGTGCGTCGGCATGTCCATTTCTCTGGGTTGGCAAAGTGTTTTATGCTCCAAATTCTAGTGAAAGGATGGGAAAAGGTGTCAAGGGACACAGTTTCAACCCAACTTTGTACATTTGTGATGCAACGTTCCTAAGTGTTTCGTGTAGTCAAGCACAGTGGATGGGTGAATCGCCTAAAGGACTTGAGTGTCAGGGAGAAGCAATCGTGGTAAATGACGGTTTAAATCGTGTAGCGAAGGCCTTTTGAATAAGTTGTACAGATTAAATTGATTGGTAGGGGAATACGTTTATAGAAAAAGATAAATAAATGAACGGAAAGTTGAACGGGTGAATGAAGGATGGATGGATGCAGGATTGAAGTATGAAAGTGGAGTGGGTGGATGCGTGCATAAAGGCATGGATAGGGACAGAAAAAGGGGCGAATGAATGGGTTCGTTCTGAGATCGTACATTTGCTGTCACGATCGGCTAATGAAGCCAAACGAGAACGTGGTCAAGCAGTGGATTTGGTCTGTCTCCAAATGTCCGCCACTAAGCAAGTAAATGAACCACTTTCCGTATCAGCACGACCATCCCTCCAAAACGCCGACTAGCCGATTCAATAAGTGCTGTGACTTTTCAAAATTGCCTTTATCCTAAATTTCATGACATTTTGCACATTCATGATGTGCTAAATCTTTAAAAATGTTTCGAGATGTGCTTCCAATCATCGGTTGGAACATAACTCCCACGGCTTTTTACGCCGACATCTCTACCGCAGTTGCAACTAGACGAATCGTTTAATGTTGCGGCACCTTTCCGTTGGGAAGCGCCTGTGTTACGCTGTGACCTGTGTTTATGGTCTTATTCTCTTACTTTTTAGGTAACTAATGTGTCGGTACATGTGCGGACATTGAAAGTGGTCAGCGTTATTGTTTTACGGGAATTGTTTATTCTCCTAAGAGCCTTTTATAACGAAGCCACGCAACGATTGTGCTGACGGCTACTCTAATGGACCGTTTGTTCCCACTTGCGAAAAATTGGACACAGCTAACGGCGTGTAGGTTCGATTTGACTAAGTCAGACCTTCTAGACTGTCCGTACGAAGTGGTGCATCGGCATTAAATATCCCAGAAATTGGAATCGTAGTTGCTGGTGGCTTTTGTCAGGATAATCGACAAATGATGGAATCAAGACATGCTGAAACATTGGTCGAGAATGCGAAGCATGGGAGCGGGTGACGATGGATCAAGCTCAACCCGACCTTACAGGAACGCAGTTGTGCAGGGGTGGCCTACTTCAAAGGATGCGTAGTGGTTGCAGGAGTGGACTTTGAGTCAGGTGCTGAACGCCTTCCACTGGCATCGATGGAACTAACGAATGCTCAGTGGACTCGTCTTCAAGCATTTGACGTCTTTCTGCCTCCACCTACAACTCTTGTCTCAGTCAACAACGCATTGATATTGTTATGGTGGCCAAAGAATGGATTTGACGACGAGGAGTATCCAAAGAACCCAAGACTGTTAAGAGGTCCAATTCCTGCAGGCTCATTCTTAACCGGACCTATGAGACAAATAAAGGCTCACTTTAGACATGAGTTTTGTGCAAACATTATCGTCATTATCTTTGCTGTGAGCTCGTCAATTTCACAACCAAGAGGATGACCGAAAGACTATAGGTAGAGGGATGCTCTTGGGCAAAGTAAAACTTCCTCACGATTATGGACAAATATGAAAAAATATCATGGTCATTTGAGCAAATTTACTAGCATGCTTTTATCATTATCACACCTCCCTGCAGAGTAGGCAATCCACACCGTACTTGTTATTGAAAGACCTAACAGAGCCCTATAAACATGTTTTACATGCCAAGTAATCATCCATGTGTTCCATCGCAAACCTCAAACTAATCCTCTGCTTTCAACACAAACACACCTCTTCGAGTGCTCCTGGCCAGTGGGCAGTTTAGTCATCACCAAAACGAGAATTTGTACATCACAGGGAAGTGCATTTTCAACGAATGCAACAAAAGCAGAAGCAGTGTTTCCCATAGTCTAAACAGTTTGTTGATGTAATGCGTCTGGTCAGACAAGTCGGTCAGCATCAACTGCTCCTCACGAAAATGCCATCAGAAGCATAGGCAGAATGTGATTTCGCATAAGGCAGTGCCTCCACCCCTTACAGCTGAAGCGCATATCACCCAAATGAAGTTGTGGTATTCCATTGACTCGACACCTGTCCACGTTCAGATACGCTCTCTTATGTTATGTGTCCTCGAAGGTGGAACGATCTTCAGTTTATGATGGTTTCCACACCCTAATGGGTCAAGGACACGGCCATTAGCCATACGCTGTTGCAAATAAAACAGATAAGGGAGGCGTGAATGCATTTTATAATGCACACATCCTTGTACCATCAATCCTACTTTCGAATTAATCTCCTCAGCTTTGCCAGCTAAGAAAACGACATTTTCACTTTTACTAGCAATTGCAGACGCCCAAAATTGATCAGAAGAAGCTGCAGTGTGTGGTGAAGTGAATGTTTGTCTCCCCTTCACCAGCCTTCTCTATTCTCCCTTTCTTTAGAAGGCGTTAGCCGATGTTGTCCACTTGACACGCAGAAGATGCTATGCGACAAACATTTTTACAGTCAGTACGGGTTCGTTTGAATGTACAATTTTGGCGAGAAGTGATCAGAATGCACGAGCTTTGTGATAGGACGGATGACATCAGCTCCTTGGAAGGAAATGAAGCCCTATCACACATAACCAAGCCCCATGGAATCTATTCCAGTAACAGCAGAGGCGCAGTCTTAGACTACTCCTCTTTGCTGTGAATTCTGCTTTAATTTTTGGCAAAATAAGGAATCGTCTTGTCTTGCAACCATGGTTATCACGTGATGGATTATGCACTGACTAGGAGGCGATGTAATGCAGATTTCTTTGTGCACACCACCTTCGCGGACACTACTCAGTGCGCACGAATGCCGTGGCACGATGGACGTCATCTAACGCCAAAGAAGGCCTGCACTCGAAACGAGCATCCCACTGACCACCGACCGCCGTCCGCAATATATGAATAGAAAGTGAATCTCAGATGGTTCCATGCCAGATGGTGCTGCATCTGTCTTCGACGATCCGCCTTTTAAACCAACAGCCTGCATGCTTGCCAAGAGTTGACACCACCTCGATGTGCCAAATCGGGGTCTTTGGAGGTGCTACCATTCCCAGTGGATACGTCTTATCTTTCACTGCGTTGACTTTTGTCCGCTAATCATGTGTGTATGCAGAGTTTGCTTTTGAATCGGGTTCGGTTGCCAAGTAGGTTCTAAAATGTGGTAATATGACTCGCCTTATGGAATAACGGCCATTCCTGACGAAGGGTAGGTCTGAGGAACTAAAGTCGCAGTTATACTACTGAGAGCACTCCAAATAGCCCCGACTGTCAAACAAAATAGCAAATCTCTACACTCAGATTAATTGGAAGCATTGCATTTCATCCTTTTAATGTACCCACCTCCGAACTGAGAGGTGATTCAGGAGAAATTTGCTGTGCCAGGCCCTGACAAGTCATCTTGGCCCAATCATGGCATCCACTCGAGTGCCTTCAGTCGAGCAGTATTTTTGCAGGCATTATATCGAAAGGGCATCATAAGTCTGATATAAGTTAGTTGACAAGAAGTGATGGGTTGGATTTTAGAGCAGCTTTTTCGAAAGAGAGGATCTCAAAGTGTGACATCATGCAAGGTTTACAAATGCTATGCGCAGGCAAAGCACAACCACACGTTGGCAACTTCATTTGGCAGTCTTATTGTGGGATTGCACACCTCCACTTCCCTCCGGATGTCTTTTGGTCAAAATCCTACTACCGCGTGATTTGCAGACTTCAGAGCATTTAAAGTAAAAACTTAATTAATAACAAACAACATATATTTATATATTTATAGATAACCGGACTACAATTATTATGACAATTATACTCTACAACTCGGCCGTCTCCTAAGTAGTGCGTTTAATGATTTGAAGTTGAAACCATTCTAAGGAAATAATGAGCCACCGATATCAAAGATTGCTAACATTATGCACCATAGATTATATCCATAAGGCATGTGCTTAATCGAGAATTCGCTTGCTAAATTACAAGATGAAAGAAGACAAATTCAACAACCTTTCTTCAACTGTGATAGCAAAATTAATATTACCAACTCCGTTTGGCACATTTCGCATCGGCACTACATATATGCGACGTTTGGGTCCAACGTCACAAATATGTGACATGTGTGGGTCAGCAACATGTAAGTTTTGTCTCATGCATCAGGAGCGGATCTTTGGAGTCTAGTGTTGTAGGTGTAGGAACGTCATTATCTAAGTTGAACAATTTCATTCTTTTTGGTGTTTTGCGCCATAACCTTAAGAGTGAACTCACTAAGACAGATAAACATAATCTTACAGCAGGATCAGCTCGAATCACACTTCAAGTATGTCATTATCATCTGCCGTTTGTTCTCAAGAGAGACGAAAATACAGGAAATGCTTCGTTAAGAATGCAAATTAAGGAACGTGAAAATCTAAATGCAATGCCAGTCTCCTCGTAAATTCCAAATGATTTGACGGTTTCTGGGTTGCAAAGAGGAAGATTGTCTTGAGGATTGTGCATCACATTCACCGAGGGGAATCAAACTCTGCATAACACCCAATCCTGCCAAAAAGGCCAAATCCAGTGAATTTCAAACAAAACAAGCAAGACTGCCTTCTTTACGCATTTGACTTTGCTGGTGTCAAGGCAGTGGCAATTCACTGGGAAAATACTATTTGAAATCAAGTAAAGGCGAGGACCACCTCAAAGAATTAGCAGTGGAGGTAATGACCACACACGGTAATGGGTCCTATTGAACTCCAATTCCTTACGGTAGAAGACGGAAGCGAGTGGAAGCGATGGTGACCATAAAGCAGACAAAGCAACGTGACTCACAGGTTGACATTGACGCGAACACGAGGGCAGGTGCTTGCACTCGAGATCAGGTCCATAACGTCATAACTGACGACACCTTGAAGGCTATTTGAAGCAGCAGTTTGTGCGCAAAATGAGATAAATGGCCAAATCGAGTAAATTTGCTTACAACCTGCTTCAATTTTCGCTACGCCCATTTTCGCAGTCATTTTGACTGCTGAAGATCAACCTTGAGAACCCGCTTCTGCTGTAAGGTCGAACTGTTACAATTGTCTTCGGTACACGCACCCGTGACTAGTTTTAGCTGTTGCTGGTAGGGAGGAGTAATGAGCTTCAGTGAAAGATTCCCACTCTATGGAATGACTTTGCATCTTTATTTGCTGTTTGATGAAGGTGACAGACACATCCAGATCCATTACGGCGACGAATGCATTTGCCAACTGACAGGCAAGTGGAAGTTCACTAACCGCTACTGGTGACAGCGGACACTTTAAACGAAGTGGGCGCACGCCTTGTGTTTTGTGCCTCAGGTGCACGGATTCCTCGTTTCTTTTTTGTCAATGCTATTTGAATGCTCGAAACATCGCATAACGATCCTTTTCCTTCAAGTGATTTAGTGATTGCATGAATTTCCCTTACCATTACGTGATGCAATTTACGCTTCTTTGGTAATGAGAGTCAGTTAGGAGAAGTTTGTGCATCGAAATGTTTTTTTAGCTGACTTATGATTCACTTCAACGATGGTTCATTGATGCAGCTACTCGAGACTCCCTTGGAGGCAGAAGAAGACTTAATGCTTGGGCAGAATAGATGCATTCGGCAAACAGAAAGGATCCAGGACTGCTGGCATGGCTCGGAGGCCATCCCATCCGGCTAGGGCAGCAATGTGGCCACCCAAGTAACCGTAACTGACATCGGTGGTCAAACAAGCAAAGTATTACAATAGCTCAGCATTGTGTCGATGCAAAACACTTAATAAAAGCACATTTTCCGCCCTATATTCCACACTTTTTTGACACATGATGACCAACCCATGGGGTAATTTTTAGTTTCCCCTCAAAATGCCGAACGTTAGAAGGAAACTTTGGAATTTGGCAAAACAAATTAGTGTATTGGAAATGTGAAACCAAAATCCTTGAAATGCAAATGTTTTAACGTTCTTCCGGCGTTTCTCTTGCCACCAGAAGAATAGACTCTGAGAAATCTTTCAGCTCAAATAATGGCTTCCATTCGAAATTGGCCAACGGTTGGTTCTGCAAGGGTTACAACATTATTAATTACTTTTGAGTAGTTAAGTAGTGAATGAAAACTAATAATTTACCTCTTCGGTGGGTAAAAATTCATAGAATCTGCTCGTGGAAGAGGTGGATACTATAATAAAAAGGTTAATAAATTTAAGTAATTTGATCAAACAATTAATGGTTCCACAGGATATGAACACAACACTTACCTAGCATTATCAATCTGTTGTTGAATGAGACAAGAGATGTGGATGGCCAGATAAAGTCAGGAATATGAAAGGAAAAGCAAGACATAGGAATTCCATTAAGACGAGTCCACTGAGCGGTCGCCTGTTTGATCGATGTCAGTGGAAGGCATTCGGCACTTAACTCTCCGGTCCCTCCAGCAACCACTACGCATCCTTTGAAGTAAGCCACTCCTGGACAAAGGCGTTCCTGTAACATCGGATTGAGCTTGATCCATCGCCATCCACTCCCATTCGCCGCATCTTCTACCAATATTGCAGCTTCTCTTGATTCCCCTACCATTTCTGAGTTATCTTGATAACCACCGACAACCACGATTCCAATTTCTGGGATATTTAACGCCGATGCACCACTTCGTGCAGGCAGCATATCAGGGAGTTTGGTGAGCCTAGATTGTTGACTCATCCTAATCAAACATACCTGCCACTGGCAATGTCTAATTTTTCACAAGTGGAAACGCGCGTTCCATCAGACCAGCCGCCAAAAATGAAAATCGATTCATTTCTCGACGCAACAGCAGGCAATTCGCGTTGCTGTGTTGTTTGAAAAGTTTTGTGGGAAGTAGAACCATCTCGGTAATTTACAGAGTCCACACGCCATCTGGAGCCAACACAGGCGGCGACGCATACTCTGCCTAAAAAGCAAGAGGATGAGACCATAAATTTAATTCACCGTCCAATGCAGTTGCTTCTCCACGGGAAGGAACTTCAAAACTGAACGATTCGTCCGGTTGCAGCTGCGGCACAGACGCTAAACACCGGGACTTTGAAACAGTATTGTCGCCGATGATCATCAGCACCTCTCTAAAAGTTTTCAAAAATCGGTCATAGAGTGGCAGTACAAAATGGCATGAAGGTTGCGAAAAGGGACAGTTTGACAGAATCCTGTGGCTAAAAATCGGAGCACTTATCGAATCGACTAGTCGGTTCTTTGGGAGGGCGGTTATTGCTATACTAAAAGTGATTCACGTACTTTCTTTGTGGCCGGCAGTTGGAGACAGGCCTCATCGCACGGTCTGGCGAAACATCGGCTTTAGAACAGTCACAGAAATAGAGGAAAAGATAACTCAGAAGTAAGAACTACACAATGCTGAATAGTGTCATCAACTCAACCAATTTGTACCTATGACTCCCAAATAAATTTGTCCATCCACTCCGTATTAAATCCTTCAACACGCATTAATGCATCTACCCGCCCATTTTGCATCCATTCTACATCTCACGCCCATTTTAATCCATTTCATCCTTTCATCCAGCAATTAAATCTCTTTTATTTACCACAAAGCCTTTCGCCCCTTGTCGATGTCCGCGTCTCTTCTTTAGTCTTAAAGTCGCCTATTGAAATTGCTCATCCATGAATCTCACGTCCTTTAAACCATCCTCCCATTCACTGTGCTTACCTTTACGAAACTGTTTTCCGCACCTCTCCACAAGGGTCCAGTATTCGCTTTGACATTGTGGGGACAGCCCTGTCAACTCAACCCTCGAAATCATCTTCCCAAACACCTTTGCCTTTTCATTCACGTCACACCCATCAAGGCCTGCTTCAAGCCAATTGCGAATGGCTCGGAACTTTGTTGCCTCACTCACGCATTTCAGCCGGTTGCTTTCCAGTAGCATCTCGAAGTACTGTGCTGCCGTCTGCATCAGCAGCCCCCTTCGCAAGCACACATCTTCAAAATGTTCCGCCATCATTGGAATGCATGGTTCCATCAATCCACGGTTCAACGTAGCATTGGCTATGCACCAAACCTCTGCCACATTGTCTAGAGAAATTCTTTAGTCAGTCAGGTTTTAACTCTGAAAAAGACTTCTCCCACCTCGTTCTTATAAACTCCACGCACCAAGAGACGATTCTCTTGCAGCCGAGATTGTGTGCCAGAAGGTACAATCTCGTGGCATTTCCTGCTGAGATTGTAATTCTGCCCGTGTATGCGTAATCGACGACAGCCTCGACAATACTAAGAGCGGGTTAATGAAGGAAGTGATGTGCACGTACTCTGCAGAAAAGCGTTTCCATTGTGTTGTCGCTCCATCTTGTTGAGTGGTCAGTGCTCTATAAAAAAGTGGGAACCTGGCTCCTAGAACCAGTTTATGTGCATTCACACATTTCCCATCCTTTGTCTAGAAGTTGGAGCATGAAACCAATGTACATAACCTCACCCTAATTCGTAGATCAGTGAGTTTTCCTTGTTCACGGAAGGTGTCAATTCTGTGGATAAGAAACAATTCGGCACTATCATCAGATTTCTCCACTCTCTCCATCTTTCGCTCAGGAATTGAAATGTGAAAAGGTGATAAAGTGCTTTTATGTTTAACCCGAGATGTGGGCGTGAATGAGTGAAGGAATGTAAACGTGGCGCGCGTTGGTTGAGTATCCTCAGGTAACCTGGAGGAAACCAAGAGATTGGCTGCAATGCACAAGTGGTGCGTAAACCAGACCAGCGTCAACTGACATTCATTTGTGTGCTTTGAGTGTTCTCGTAAATGTGGCAATTGAATTTGCAAGCTTCAGTGATCCTTGCTTCTTGATGACAAGCCTTGACGTGATGCAAGAAGGGCGTATGCTGCGGCTCGGATGATTTGCGGCGACCTTGAGAGAGAGATTGGAAATGGATCTTGGAAACTGCTCTTGAGGTGACACCACCCGTAGTCGTGATTACTCTGAGAACGCTTGTAGCAGAGATGCTTGGATGAAGGCGTTCATTACGTGTATCCGTGTTACGGGCCTCAATTATGCAAAATAGCAAATAAATGTGCCCCTATGTGGCGTCACCTATTTGCATCGTAGGTTAATTAAGCTTCGCTAATAAAAATTTTCCAACTGCCTTTCCTTATTCACCCACCACAAATGTTCCCACATGATTTACAGCGAAATGTATGTAGTTGTTTGCTCAGAATTACAAGCCTCTTGCAATAAGTCAGCTAACACTTTGTCAACCCAGAGAAATGGACATGCCGACGCACAAGTGGCCTCCAAATACTCATTCAGTCCCTTCATTACCAACCAGCGATTTAGTGCTGACACAGGTTTTCATTTGCTGTTGCTGTCAACCTGTCAATGCGCCCAAAACCGTTCCAAGTCTACGATCGCTCAGGACATTTTTGTCCCAACCCACAGACACACAGTTCCTCCAGGGTGAGCATTGTGCTAAAAGTCGTCCGGATGCTAAATGAGTGCCCTTCCTGCTGATGTGTGCATTTTAATAAATGTTATCTAACTGCCAGAAGGGTTTCGTGGCAGCCTACAAAGCGAGAGGGCGACGTGAGCCAAATATCGGCACATTCGGAGGCAGTAATCAAAGTGGAGGTGTGCGACTTCCTCAAGTGACTCCTCATGCACTGGTGGCATTCATCAATGAAGCAACGTCTGATTTTCTGCGTGTTATTCTTTCTTCTTGGCTAGAGCCTTATTTGAGCATCATACATTGCAGTTGTTCAAATAAACCGACTCACTTTTACTTCCTCTTTTAAAGTGAACAGTCTTGACTGATGGACGATTCGGTGTCATCGAGTTCGAGAGGGCACCCTCCAACGTGCTACTTACTATTCTTTACAAAATCAAATTGAGTTGAGAAAACGTAAGTTGACCGGAGGTTCCTTTGTAAGATCACCACACCTAACTTGTGTCCCACTCTCACGTGTCAGCGGATGTGTGCGGTGTGTTCAACCGTTGACACACTTACACCACTGTCCTGAGGTCCTTTTGGTTTCATTCCACGTCTCTCTCTCATGCAAATCCGAAGTCCGTAGAAGGGGCTAAGCAAACAAATGCATTGACGCAGGGTCGTAGAACAGAACTAGCTTCCCATAACCTCATTAAGTAGACATTTTAAGCGATATTTATAAAAGTGGAAACGTGAGTGGCAATTGTCATTTGAGGAATACGCTAACTTGATGCGATTTTTCCCCACCAGCCAAATGCAGCAATATTTGGATCAGATTTTAACTCTTTCATTCGGAACCGCCAGCAATTATGCGGCCTTGGAGCCATGTCAGTGACCTCATACGACCCTTCTCTACGTCCCGAATGCATATCCCATCCCACTATTATGCCATCCAAAAAACAGCTAAATTGTAAATGGTGAGAAAATTAGTGTTGACCCCATGCAGAAGACCTGGAATCTACCTCTACAGACAAAAACTACTCCCGTCATTGGTAGAATTGTTGTTACAACCAAACCACTCGAGAAGACCAACGTTGACGTTGATGGACTCATGATTCTAGCTGTTATCATTCTTCGACCGGACGCTTTCCTTTTCCATCCTACAAAGGAGACGTCACGCATCTGCGTGCCTCCTAGGCGGTCAAGCTTTCCGCTGCTCATTGTATGCTTCAGGATATTTGTTTCCTACAATGACGGTTGCAAATTCAAGAAGACACGTCTTTATGATCAACAATTAAACAAGTCTTGAAGAAGGATTTGAAATTCTTGTTGATGAGTGACCTCTTTTGAGTGGACTCAATCAACCCATACAAAGCGCGACCACACTGGACCACTAGCCATTAGCCAAAGCATCCAACACCCAATACGGCTATTCGCACTAACATAAAACCAAAGCGCCATCTCTTCAACAATTTACTTGCCCGGAGCCACTTGGCCACACATTTCGAATCTTGAGCAAGTAATCCACAAGATCATACAGAGGCGTCAAAGCAACCAGTTCAACCATCAGTTTCGTTGCGCGTGCTTAGCTTCGACGATAATTCACATTTTAATATTATTAACCACACCTGCAAATAAAGAGCAGTAGTGGGTATTCTACTCCACGATTTTCACAAAGCAGAGATTATTCGAGTGCTGGCATTGAGGTATATTAGCTTTGCATTGAGGTGAGTCACACCAACAGCTCTGCACTTGATGAATGGCAGTCACTCAACTTTCAGTGGGGTACAGCTAACAGTTCTCGATATTGTATTTTTTGAAGTGCAGCCTATTTTCACTTAACTCCTCCGCGGTCATCACAATAATTCCATTATTATGCTGACAACATTGCTACATGTAACTTTTCGTTTTGTCGATTATGTAGTCACGTGTGCTTGTGATTGAATGCCACACAGTCAGCTTTGCTTGGTCATACTCTTCTGTTCAGTGCGTTTCAACATACAGACAGCCTTTGTCTAGACTGATGTACTGATTTTCCAAAAAAAGAAACGATTTGGATTGAAAAACAGCACTCGAAGTATCATTAGCGCCGATTTGCTACACGATTTGGAGGAGAATCTACCACCCTGAAAGAGTGAAATGACGTAAAGGTGCTACTGACTTGTTGTAAGTAGCACCTGTGTGAGCTGCTCACTGCCACACGATTCCACGGAGTTCAACCATCCGGCGCTAATACGCAGAAATGGCCAAACCGCCTTCACTGTGCCCAACATGTGCATAACATTATTGGCAAGGCGAACTTTTCCTATCCCACCTCCGGCAAGGATCGTGGAATCCGCAACCGCCTGATTCGCCTCAACATTACGGTCAAGAGCTCTTTCACCAAACAAAGTTTATAGGAAGAGGTGCAGAGGTTGACTGCGACCTGATTATTGCTTTGGTAAGTGAATCACTGTCAGAATAGTACGAAATCGAAACTCGCTCACACCTTAATTGTCATGAGCCCATTAAACTCGGAATTCGCGAACATCATCCGCCCCTTCACCACGTGGTTCATTCAAACGATCCTCCCCTTCCCTTCCACCACCCCTACTATGCGAAAATTGGCCACTTCTAGGCATCTTTGTTACAAGCTATGACGAGGGCGTCTTGGGCTCAGGACAACGACTACGCTGGTCCACGACCTGATTAAAACTTGTCCTCCCGCCTCCCGCCTCCAAGCGCATTCAATGCACATTTGCAATAGTATTTTCGGAAAATTTCAGTGATTTGTAGAAAGTCTGCAAGGAATGCAGGTGCGTTAGTCAATTATTTACTTGCAAAGAGAGACCCCAGATCGCGCATTTCGCAGTACTCCTTCAGTTAAATCAACATGATTTCGTCTTACTAGGCCAAATGGCATCGACGAATCGGTCATAGCATCAAGTGGGGGTATCAAGGAAAGTTGATTGTCTCAAGTGAATCACTTGAAGTCAAGACCAAGGCAGACACAACGCTCGACCAAAATAAACACATTGGGCAAACGGAGGAGACTGCGGCCACCTCCTCCGGCGAAGACAACATTGCCAAACATGCCCCATCAACCGAAACTGAGAGTTCAATCAACAACAGATGACGCATATGAGAAGTTCCAAAACGCATAATCTACTAACTTGTAAAAGCACCTGTCGCCTGTGCACTCGTTCGGACGCTCGATGCCAACAAATGAAGCAAGTGAAGAAAGCACAACATGACAAAGCAAAAGGAGAAAAAGGTGCTTCAGCAACCATCAAAACCAGCATTGGGGAGCAATGTCGGCCGCTCCAAAACTACCGTGGCATTTATCATTGATTTGATACAGGTGAGAAAGCATTTGAAGGTTCGTCTTTACAACCACAGGCCACAGCAATAACAACACCATCACCTTAACAAACGGTTTCAGACTGAAAATGAAGCATAGTAACGAGTAGGCATTACTGAGTGGCCACTGATAGCCTCCAATCTCGTAGCGATGGCCCGGGCTCGGTTAAGGCTCATCCTCGATTTTGCCAACTCCACTTCCTTCACTACCGAGGCAGCCCCAATGACGGCAGTTGAGGCAACATGTTTGCGCCAGGCTGCTTCCAGCCCCTTCGCCACCCAATCACACGTGGCTTGCAGTGCTGTATTCGACGATGACGCCACTTCTCCACGTACCGCAACCTCCACTACTGCTGCTCCCTCATCCTTCCTCCAGCAATGCATTTGCTTCTGCACCCCCACTTCACCTGCCCTTGATGTTGGTTGCTATACTGCTTTAGTAGTATACACTATAAGCCGGGTCTTCCCTGGTCTCCCGAAAATCTCATTTTATGCTCCTAACGTGGAAGCTACTTGACGTCTGTATTAACACTGCTTCCAGATTCGTTCGCCTTAAAACGGCTCCAAGAATGCAGAAGACTTGCATAAGTGAATCGACCAATACCTTGATGGAAGACCGGATAGGGAATGGATGGACAGAAGGGTCAATGTACAGATGCTTGAACTAATTTGATAACTTACTTTTGGACACTTTGCCAATTGATGATTCGTCGACCAACTTGAAAGAAAAAAGTCACATGGGAGCTTTTATCGTTTCACGCAAGGAGAGGTGCTTTGTGAAATCAAGGGCACCACCACCACCACCACGGCGATTTAGCGCGTAAGAGTTACCAACGCAACGAGGAATTTGATAAACTAGACGCACAGCGAGAACAACGCCCTCAAAGCCGCGCTGGTTGTGAACCTTTACACTTAGCCTGCGTAAATGTTGAGTGCGATGCAGGCGGAGGAGACTAAGCTGTCCAGGAGATCGTCAGCGGTATCTGGGTTCGTGGTCGCGAAGATAGTGCTGCAGCACGAGGCTGACGTTGGTAGAACGGTGTAGGTTACAATGCGTTGTCGATCACTGCCTTGGCAGCATCACGTCCCTTGTCTGTAAGATAAGTAGGGTCACAGTTAAGTGGAGACAAATGGTTAAAAGAGCATGAATGCGTTATGCGAAGGAAGCAACCAAGCAGATGATACTATTTCACAATGAGACAACAAGGAGTAGTCACGAACTCAAAACTAAGCATTTGCAAGTTGGTCGCCATGGAGGAAATCACATCACGCAGACACTGCTGAACTTAGAGCATGGACAAGCTCAACGTTTTTTAATTCAGTCTTGGTGAGAGAGGGTGGGACCAAATAGACGTCAAAAGCACTCTGAATCGGCCATACCTATTTGTTCATCATTCTTTCTGTAAACTCAAGCGGTCAAATTTTAACTCCACACTGAACACTCATGACGACTAAGAGGAGCCGCGCTCCTAACACACACAAAATCTGTTTTCTTCCTGCGTGAAATTGAAAAATCTTGTAGCCATTTTCACCTCGGAGTAAACACTTAGGCCGAACCGCACGACGATCAGTGGTCAGAAGGAAGTATCAATAATCGACCTCCTGCTTTCATTAGGCCTTAAGGGACGAGCTTATGAAGAACCAAGAAAAATCAAGTGCTAACGTCCACTGTGCGAAAACCCAGCGAAGACACAGGGAAGAAATGGAAATAAAATCATGATGTCGGAAGTCACCGAGATTTTGAAGGAGAGAGAACGCTACGACCCTACGTGTCGTATCGCCTCGCTTTCCTTCGGCTCAAGAAGTACCACCATCGAAAACGCTCCCGAATAAACTACACCACAGAAAAGTAATGATTAGCTCACACATGACTTCTTCCATCCCACTTTCAACACGCTTACCAGCCCAAATGTTTTTTGACTCTATTACCATCAATAACATTCTCATAAAGAAGTAGGTGCACCTATTTACCAGAAAAGCCCCACGCCTGCTTCACTACATTAAACTTAGCTAACTATTACAAACCGATAAGGAACCAACTACATGAGATTGACATCGAGTCCATTTGGTAATCCAGCCCACCAAATGTGTTACGTTGGTAAGGGAGGTAAACACTTACTGTAGCTCCTACTGGGCGACATCATCAAGACATCAGCCACACCCACGACTCAGCAGAGACGAGAAAGGGATCGAGTATTTGACAACTGGAGTTCCACCGAGAAAGCAGCCTTTTGATTGTTCGCCTCCATCCATCCACTCGGTGCCATGAGACTGTGATTCGCCGCCTCATGCAGTGAACATCGAATAGAACGCACACTGTCAAAAAGGACGGTGTAAGAGCGCAGACTCTTTCGGCCCTCCGGTCACTGTAGTGTACAAAACAGACGTTCGCCCTGACCTTTGCTTCTAGAAACCGGGAGGCGAACGCCCTTCGAGGAGACAAAGGTGTCTCTATGCAGAAACGCCTCCGACTCCGTTTTAGCATTGACCAACTGTTGTTTGGCGGGATGAGATTTACCTACAGCGAAATTAAATCTCCACATAAAACTTAAATGAGATAACAGGGCGGACAGTGAAAATTTATGCTTTGGCGTTGTGGGATTAACTCATGGTGCATCTCTAACCCCAATGCTGCACAATTTTCACTATCATTAGTTTCTACAATCAATGAAAAAATGTACAACTTTCATTCGACCTCATTTAAAGCCCTTTATGGTCGCACTTATACATTCACTCATCGAAGTCAGCACGCAGATGCGTGCTCTCATTTCTTATTCAAGTCAACAACAGTTATCTGAACTGGGGCAGAGGAGAGGAAACATCATGGACCGTTTTCATGTAAGCGAACCTTCATGTTTAAATGCCGGAATAACTGCAAATCCATGTTTTCGGTTCCACTAATGAACTAGAGACCCAAATGAGGCGCAGAAGACTACACCCTACAAGTGTTGTATTATTTGCCAATTTCGCCTAACAGATTTGTCTTTAATTGTGGGGTGAAAAATTAAGGTTGACTACCTCGTCTCAATCCTATGCCTTCCTAGAACAACTATTGTAGGACCTCAAACGTTACCTTATAATCGTCTAAAATAGTTCGGAAGGTTCTCCTACGCTTACACAAACAAAACACACAACCAACATGGAAAATCCGGACTCTCGCCCTTTGTCTTAGCCAGACTAGAAATTGCACCTACCAGAGTCAAGCTCAATCATACTGTAACGAGCCGCCTGCGACCAAAGAGACATTGTCGATACCAGTACTCGATTAAATAGCCACAATTTTAATGGTACTCCATACTTCTAGACACAAGTTAAATAAATAAAACGACCTCAACAACAGATACTTACATAACTGGTTCCCTTAAAGCAAAGCGGGAGTCAAGCGCGGCAGCCACAACCACATCAAATCCCGGATTTTCATATATCCCGCCGGGTATGTGCAAAGACTATTCGCTGTACAAATAGCAAAGCTTAGTAATAAGTATTGCATTTAACTCAAAGACTCACGCTTCTTGACATTTTGAATAAAATAACACAAAAGTAGAAAAAAATTGGCTTTACTTTGACCTGTTATAGCAAAAGGCAATTCTTTAGCTACTCGCATAAAATCCTACAAATCTGCCATAAAGATGTCACTGCAAGTAAATACTGTGTTGCAACAGTGTCTAAAAGTAAATGAAGAAAATCGGTTGATTCTCTCGTCAGTAGGGTTACTATGGTGCATAGAGTCTTAACTGTTCCACTAATTACACAGTAGCACATCAAAGTGATTAAAATGGTGATTCAAGTGAAGATGTGATTTACAGGTAATTGTGTAGGTTAGAGCTGCTGCTTTTTGCGCATGCATGTCAATTGTGTTCGAATACATTGCTAACTTCAGTATAATCACGGCCCGGTCTACGAGGGCACGGTGGTTGGTCCGCGGGCTGTTGCTGCGCAACTATTTGTTGCCCATCTAGCTTGTCATGTAATAGTCAGGCCCTTCGGAAAAATCGATGTTATTATTTGCGTTGAAGGTTTTGTTAATATTTGTAACGATGGATTTTGATTGGCGGTAGCTTGATTTGCAGGAAAAAGGATGGAGATCTTCTAAGTTCTTGTGCGTATTCTCAATACCTGCTAAGAGGTAGTTATTAGCCAAGATAAATACGGGAAGATAGAGCTGCTGTTGAGTTTTATTTGTTTTGAAATACAGTGCAGAGTTGCGTTTAGTTTTATGCTGTGCAATATTTAAGGCAGTGTTTTGAGTGGTCTGTAATTTTAGTGGCGGTGAATTGTAACAGCTTGGTCCAATTTGTTGAACGCAGCTAAAATGTGCTTAGTATTTGTCTTTTTGTTAAAGACATTGCATACACTAAATTCGACGGAAGTTTGCTTTTTTTCGGTGGAGCATTTGTGATGAGTGTAAAGGCACTATCGGCCAACACAAGGTCGAATCCTGCCTTTGCCATTACCTTGAAAGTTGTCGAGATGGGAATAAATCTCAATGTTAGAGTTGTTATCATGCCTTTTTATGCGTAAATGTTTTCAGTGTATACGTTTGTCGAAGAGCACTCTGCTTTAGCCTTAGATTGCCAAATCTTTTCATAATTTGTTCATAGTAAAAGTTGGATTGGCCAAGTTGTTATTATACTCATTCCGACACACTAGGTCGCGCTTGTTGGACACTTCGGATTCTAATTACTCATTAGCTTCTGTATCGCTGGTTGAAACCCTAGATCTTAGTTGCGTTGGCCCTTTCTTAATGCAGTGTGTGCGCAAGACCTCAGTAGCCACTGAATCGTAGGTTCAGCTTTGGCAGGCGTTGGTGTCCGATTCTGATCCAGAAAAAAGGGCTGGGGTCTAGGGGATATGAAATTGTTTGTCTGGAAGGCTGTAGTGGACTTTCATGTAGTGGGATTGAGTAGCGCGAATTTCCAGCACAACGTGGATTGGGTTCGTTTTAGCGGGACTATAATGGGTTGATTTGAAACGAGTTGTAGGCGATGCACTTGTAAAACTGAGGCTTATTCCATTGTCGGTTAAACCATGCGTGGTGTTTTGGTAAACATAAGGTGGGTTTAACGGGTGTGTATGGTTACGGTGCTCTCATTTCCTTATCGTGGATTGTATGGGGCTGCAGAGATGATGGAACATCTACTGACCTGCCATTTTTGGCTGCCAAAAGGTTGGTGGAATTGAACAGGCTTTGAGTTTTTCGCAGACTGATGGCGATGCACCTGTGAGTTATGGCCACTGATATTCGACAATGCGACTTGAATTTCCGGTGTCATTGGTTGACGGAAGTCACCGGTAGATTGCACCTTCCACGGTATCGAGTGGGTGTGAGAAGCCTGTTTGCATCTGTCTGTTTGGAAGGGGAAATGGATTGCCACCTCTACTGTCCAGATGGCTCGGTGGTTGTATGTGGGTGGCATTGTGGTATCTAAGACATATGAGGAGGGGAGGGAGAGGAGGAAGAAATTGTTTGGATTTGTGGGTGGAGTTGACTGTCTGGTCGAGAGTAGGCTTGAGACTGTTATTTGACTAAAGGTTAATAATTTGCAGGTGGTCAGTGTCGGAGTCGGAGTTGTTTGGGGTGCTGCGCGGCTGCTTTTGATGTGAGCGCGTTTGTGATGCGGTGGGAGATCGGTACGTGGGGTGGCGACTTGCACTGAAGTGAATTGGCAGCGGATTTATTCCTGCCTACCGATCATGGGGAGTGGGATGAAGTCTGTCTGCATTGACTACGCTGCTGTTGCTCATCCTTTTGTAGCCTTTGAGTACAGCTGCTCCACCACCTCAGTGAGAGGCGTGGACGAGATTTCACCCAATAGCACATTGTCTTGTTATGACAGTGTCGCGTGGTGTAATATTCGCCGGTGGCTTGTTGAATGACGGATTTTGGTGGTGGGTCCACTTGATTTCATAGTTGTTTTACCTTTGCGGAGTTTTATGTTAAGTACAAATCTTTATATATTCAGTCCGGGTGTGATGTCTTTTTTCGCCTTTGAGGAAGGCGGCAGGTGCGGCAGTGACAAGAAACCTGCACTGCTATTGAACTGACGAATCAACTGAAATCAGTTGGTAAGAACGAAAACGAGGCTTTCACTATGGAACCACAGAATTGGTCAAGTGGGTACCGAACTTAAAGTAACAGGAATTGGACACGGTGAGAGTGGGATTTTGACGATCCCTTTTGTCGTAGGAAAGAGGAGCGAGATAGGTGTAACCGACTGTGGACATAACACCTTGCTCATGTCTCCTAGGTGGCAGTGCAAATTACAGAGCGTGTCGCCGAGCCAACACAACTTTGTATGCGAACGCTGTTGACCTCGCTCATTACTACACCACATCATGACCGACATATCATCCACCTCCATTCGCAGTCTGCCACCCATCCTGTTTTTCGAATTAAGCACATCAGAATGGAGTGCCACTGACACATTGACCGTGACCCAAGAAGCAACTCTCCATTTCCACTCATCTTATTTGTCCCATACTTCCAAACGCTGCACTAGCTCGTCCTCTCTCACTGCTCGTCCGATGTGCTCATGCCAACTTTACCGTGTCGGTTCGAGGACACTTCAACTGGAATCACGAGACGGGTGAAAACATCGCACCAGCGACGATGTGAGTTCATGCAGTGAAGTCAGCTATACCAACACCTGACAGTCCTCGCTCCAACTCCATTTCTTTCCTTTGGTGCTGCCTTACCTATTCACCCGTCAAACACTGCTTTCGTGACTGTTTCTTCATGCCACACAATGCACAATCCGATGTCCATGCCTTTGAAACATGCAATTTAGAAATGGTTTTGCTGAGCGGAGAGAGCAAGACGCCTTATTTGCGATCTTTAAGGGTGTGCAAACGGACGCAATACATCAAGATGGCACAGAGTAGAGGCACAATGGAAGGAGGGATTGCCACGCCTCTTCACTTGATCTAGTTGGATGAGGCTCTGACGGATGAGACCAATGGAGCGTAGAATATTTGCTGCTACCTTTTATTACTTAGAACAATCATGAATTTCAATGGTCTGTTGCATTCAAATGTGCATTTAGCGACAGAGCAGCCTTGCCTTTAGCGCTGGTTCAGACGCTCCAATGACCGCTCAGGTCAAATCCGGTCACTTCCATTCATGGTGCAGCTAGAAATACTGACCTTCATTGCATACATTAAACTCACTTTCTATCGCTTACGTCAAAAGTGGTATAGTAGGTCAAAGTCGATCCACAAGTACTGTGCAAACTGACATTTATAGTGGGGAATACCATTTTTGCCGTAAAATGATATAACTTGCAATCGCTTTAAGATGCTATGATTTGAAGAATCGTGGGACTTACAGGTGATGTGAATTCTCAGTGGAAGGCACCATAACACGATGTTCAATGACATCAACTTTTTAATTTGCCATCTAAAGCATTCGATCGTCTTGCACTTTGCAGAATAAATGTGTCCGAATGGAAGAAGGGGGTCATCTCGGAATCACACCATAATGTCATATGAATAGCTCTAATTCGATGAGAATCATCTTATGAATATCTAGAGGCTCTAAGTGACAGAAAAGGTGTCGTAGGTGGTTCGAAATGGAGTGATGCAGGTGCTGTGTAGTATCTGACCTGCCCCAGCCTCAAGGAATGCGTAGTAGAAGCACGATGTCGCCTCAGAAGTTATCGTCCCTCGCAAATGCTTTCGCACACTTTTATTATTAATGCATAACAATGAACCCACTTTAAAAGTACGCGACGTCTAAGTAAGCAAGAGACATGGAAGCACTTACTCACATGTGACGCACAGTCAGAGATGAAATATGCGAGAAGTGATTGCTCCTAGGTGGACTCACACACCTTCGCACTGATGTGATAAGAAAATAGGCCTTTGCATTAGTAAGAAGGAAGCCATTTCAAACTTGATTCTACAATCTACATTGCATGGTCTACATGGCTGCCTACACACCCTCACCCATTCACATTGGTGGCAACTCTGATTCGTCTACATCCACGCATTAGTAGCTTTTACTCCAACCTAAGCCAAATGTACTTGGAGGAGACGAGGTAGAACGAAGTCGTGCCAGAAAAAGCTGGGAGTTGGAGACAAAATGCCAAAGGAAGCATCTGTATCATGCCACATTTCTGATGTACGATGCAAGATTTAATGTCATGTTCAGCCAGTATGAAGGTGAGTCAGTCGCGCAGTCACTTTACTTGGTATCATCATGATTGTAAAACAAAATATGTCTTGATTAATGTAAAGAGGGGAAAAGATAGATGATTGGAAGGAGGAGGGTGAGTGGCTTTCGTGTGTGGATGCGTTGAGAGGACTGTCACGTAAAAAGGCTCTCTTCGTGGGATTGGAATTCGATGGTTCTCAGTCCATTGGCTTCGCCTACGCCTTCGCCTTCGAATTAAGCACATCAGAATAGAGTGCTACTGACGCATTAATTGTGACTCATGACGCAGATCCCCATTTCCACTTGACTTAGACACTCAGCTAATCACAGCAGTACGTGACAACCTATTCATCCACACCCAAACAAGCCTCTTAACCTCACTAACCTGTTCTCTCCTCCTGCTGGCTTTGTGTGCTCAGGTCCATTTTATAGTCATGTTTCAAGTATATTTTGATCTAAATCACGAGGAAATGAATATATCGCTCCACAGACAATATGTGTTTATACAGTGAAGTCAGCTAGGCCAATAATTGACTGTCCTGCCTCCAACTCCACTCATTACCTTCGGTGTTGTTTTAAATATACATCATCAAATTATCAAACGAGCACTCTATCACCAAGGGAAATGCAACTGGTCGCACATCCATTTCACCCCGTCTAGGCTTAGTCATAAAATTGCAACAGGGTCCTGTGTGCACCATATGCGGAAAATGGAATGTCACTTGGATAGTCTCATGCCATGGCACTAGAGTTTGGTGGTTCTAAGTCCAATGGCTTCTCCCACGCAAGTAGCACTCCCAAATTGACAAAACAATGGGGTGGTATCATCATTTATCATAACCTAAATGAATGATTCTCCCGAACGTTTGGTGAACCAACGTCTTAGATGGCTCAAAAGGGGTAATAAACGCGTCAGTACATTGTCATTCACATTTGTTTGGTCACAAGTTTCGCTCCATGGGCAAAACCAATAAATAATGGAATGACACTAAGTGCTATTGAATGGCAGCATGTTTTGCAAAAATGCCTATCAACGTAGACGACATAAGGGGGAGTGCTACATGAATTACAATGCAAACAAATGCCCTTTTCCTACCAACCATGCGGGAAGAGGCTCAAGTGACACGGTCGCTGTGATGTAAGGCTTCTCAAATGGGTGTTTATAGTGCCACAGGTTTTGGCAAGCATCGTGCAATGCCTAGAATGCTCCACTAATTCACTTCGCCCCGTCACTGGCATCGCTATTGCATAACCGTTTGCACAAACGCCTCTGATGTAGACAGATACTTGAAAGATCATCATCCTAGTAATATTCTACAAATTTATTCTCTAGAGAAGGTTTATTCAGTTGTTGTCACACCTGCTGTTCCGTCTTGCTGGACGAGTCCTAGACAACAGCTATAGGTTTGGCAGAAAGACAAAAGGAAGCTCTCGTACACCCGAGTCAATGGTACTCATCTGATTTCGACGGTAGTTAATGTATTCGCTTTAGAATGTGACACTCACCACGCCATCTTCTGCTTTTGCTGCAACCAGGTTGTTAGGCAGAGCGTCTGCATCACTTTGTAGACGTCCTTTCTTGACATTTCACTAAAATACAATCGTAAAAGCACTCCTCGCTTTGCGACAAATACGGCACTAAGGAACCTCCGGAAAGGCGTCTCATCGAACGATAAGCGCAATGCTGGCCAGTTTGTCCCATAATTTAGACTTTGACAATGCCCATGTCCCTGCAAACAATAGAAAGTCGTTTTGCCGTTCGAAGTGAGGACTGCAGCAGTTAGTTAAATTCACTTTAATAGCCAATCTGCCGCACAGTTCTTCTGGCGACACATCAATGCAAAGTTTGGTGACGCCTCTGTGTCCATGTGGAATGGTTCCTACATGAGGTTTGTGAAGTTGACTGCTGATAGGATTGCAGAACGAAGTAGACATTCATTTGCGGTCAGCCCGAGGTCAGCACAGTATATTTAAACACGAACACACGCATTAAATTGCACACAAGAAAGTAGAATAACGTGCAACAAAGAAACAGGGACTTCATTTGGGAGATTTTTATACCAAACACACAAGTACGGCAGGAGGGTGGTGCGTGAGCACGTGCAAGTTGCTTGACCATTTGATGGAGGTCGGGGATGGTCTCCAACCTCAAGTATATCATTTCCAACTGTACACAGACGTTGCTAATTGGGGCGTCTACTACAACAACAACAACAACTCACGTTCATCTTTACTAACATTTCAGAAGCTTGCTTGTCAACTCCGTATTTTATTAACTACTTTATTGTATGATGATTTGGGAACCGCAAATAACCTCAATTTTCAGCAGGTAATTATAAGACACTATGTTACTTATTTTATGAAGTGAGTAGTATGTGTGCATTTCAAGCAGCACTTATGCATATTGAGGGAGGTTTTTGTTGGAGCAATCCCACACTTACAAATGTCAGCAATCATGGCTGAGATGTGACTCGTCGGCCATAACGTAGCATCAAAGTGCAAAATTAAAGCAGCCATTCAAAATTAAAATAATTTGAGCTTCTCATTAAACAGAATGTAAATGCTATTCTTGATAGACCTTAGGTACATGGGATGCAGAACAGAGCACTAAAATTCCACACTTCTTGTTTGCTTGAAGCACACGAGAAAGGATTGGTTGCAGTTGACTGCAGTTGTAATTAGCCTAGAGAGGAATTCCGCTTACATGTTTGGTCAAGATGTCCAGCAGCTCCGATACTAACTTTCATTGTGAGATGTTTAGCTTCTCAAGGAAGAAGGATCAGGAATTACTTATGTCTATGAGCTGCGACAACCCCATTTCGCAACCACACCCACACTTACATGAAATGGGTCAAAGATTTGGTCCCTGCAACGTGTTCTATGCGCAAATCCCACATCGTTTCTTGCTTCACTGCCTGTTTCAGCAAATACTTACTTCAACTTATGCACTAGGACTGCTGTATGCAAAGCACGCGAAATAGCAGTAACACAATAGAATAAGCATTACAAGCATTGCGCCGCAAACCGCGTCTTTTTAATGCATGCGTGTTCATTCGTAGCTGGCACAACAATGTCTTTGAACCGTCACTGTGGTTGGACCTGCCATGGCAGTGACTAGATGAGCCAAACTAAATCATTTAAATCAACAATCATCTCCACACTCCACTTTCCCCATTCGCAAGATGCTGACTCGGGTATTCGAGGGCGAGTAATCACCATTGGTGGTGATCAGAGGCCAAGTCTGGCCTCAGTTTTGGTATTCAAGACGAGAAAGCACCGCGTAACATCAAGAAGTTACATAGTCAAATTGCGACAAAACAAAGGCACAATGTGTAGATATCGAGGTGAAATCAGTCCAATCCCTCTCCCGACGTGCGTTCTACTTAACCTTCGACGTTCCTGCCAAGCAGACTATCCATGCGCACATCCAACTGTAATAGCAGACTTGAGGTGCCCTGATTCATCTCCGCTCATTTCTTTGCTTCTATTTCTCCACATTCATTCTCCCTCTACACATCTTACAGCATATTTCATTCATCCCATTTCCTGTCACCAACGATGGAATGCGTCCTAATAATTTCGACACGCAATAGCTCAATCGCAGGATCTCGAACCATTTTCTTGAAATGACACTAAAATTACGCTTTTTTCTTGAAGGCTCGAGAGCGATGCATCCCTGCATAGCTTTTCCAGGTTGAAGGTGGATGATTTTACCATGACGATTTTCCACTGCATAACTTCAACGTTGTAATCTCTACGTATGGCTAAAACAGTACTGCAGCTAGCTACCTTCTTCAGACCTTTCGTCCGTTTATATCCACAATGCATCTTAATCAGTTTTCTATCATATAGAAGCGAATGCCACCAAAGCGTTCTCCGATGGTCTATTCAACACCAAATTCACATCAGCACAGACCTGCAATTCACATCCCAGCAGTCATTGCGAACGAGGAATGTACTCTGCGACTCTAAGTACCACACATACAATTAGCTAAAAGCTATCTCATAGATGTGCCTCAACTGCTCAGGTGCCATACATTCACACGCAGACGAAAAGTAATGCCCATTGTATTCCGAACCGCATTGAATGGCAATTTCCTCAACATTTGCATAATAAAATCAACTGATATTCTCGCATTCAGTAGAAATGTTTACAAGCATATCGCCGATCTGAACCTTTTGTCGAAAAGTTTGCAAAATGCAGCTTTGAGCCAGAACCTAAAGATGTGACTAACATGACCATTCTATTTGAGGTGTTTTAAGGTCATAAGGGGAAGAGAACCAGTTTAGAATGGTCTCAGCTAGTGTCCGCCTCTTTGAGTGGACTATACATGGACATGCCATCACGATTAAAAGGAACAAACTGTCCCACAGGGAGTGCTGTTCCTTTGACCACTGATAGCATTGCCAGTTTTTGCATCCATTTGAGGGCACTTTTCCAGTTCGGAAAATAAGATATCGTTCGAATGGCGTAGAAACCTCTAATTACAATTCGCATGCCCATTTCTCAATTGGTCACTGTTCTGCAACGAGGATCTGTCCGGGCAAATCAGCATGGCTTAGAACTGAAAATATTGTTGTGCACCAAGGTTAAGCATCCGTGAGTGTCAGTGTTATTGTTGAGGGAAGGTTGGTAATCGGACAGGGGCATGGGAAACCTCACAATGGCACGTTATGCCGGACACTGGACGAAGTCTACAAAACCTTTTTCCCACAGCTGTAGAAAAGGACCGAGTTGGCAACTCTGAGCCATGCGTGTAGGTTGGTCAACTTATGGATAAGTCAGTGGGCCTCTTTGTTTGCATCCAATCACGAAACCAGGGAAGCCATTCAAAGTAAATTGAAACTAATTCTCTCGCTAAATGGAATTACTGCCTTATTTTTCATTAACTTTGCACACACAGAAGAGGAACAGGGTACCATCGTTTCACATTTCCTGTTTGGTTGAGCCAAATGGGAAAGAACTGGCTGTAGTTGAATGCAATAGGCATTGGTTTTGACAAACCGGTTCTTTGCATTTTGGACAATAGCAAACGTCTATGCAACCTCACTGTCGTCCCTTCATTTCAGGAATAGCATCAAATCACCATCAAACCTACCTGATTTATTAGAAGCCAAGATATCGGCTGCAAGAGAGCTTGAATTCAAAATGTGTCTAAATTTGAAATAGGATGTCATTATTTTCGGGTAGTTTTGTTTGCACTCACCAAGAAGCAGAAAGAAGGCGTCTGTGTTGCTCCCAGTGCCATCTTCCGAGCTTCGGCTGACGCAATGAGGTAACCAGATGACCTCTGGGAGCAGCTTACCCTTGATATGCATTGATTCTGGCGGACAGATCTGACAGCTACTTAGATGCACACCGAATATTTTTCAGGTGGGAGTGTACCATCTGGTGGAAGAATTGGTTAAAGGCTGGATCATGATTCCACCAATGTCACCGCGGATCTTACCTGCTTGGTCTGAACCCAAGTTGGTGGTCCCCATTATGATTTCTTTGAGTAGAGCCAGGAGTCTCGTAATGGGCAATATGATGAATTATTTTAATGTGAATAGCCGCTGATTTTCCTTCTATAATGTGACCAGGATGAATGTACGTGCAAATCAATGTTGGACAGATTGGTGCAGCTCTGCTCACAAATGACGTTGTGGGTCGCCTGAAGGTAACGCTCTATAGGGCTCCAAGTGTGTCCATATCTCAAACATAAATATAGAAGTATAAAGGAAACACGCCTTGCACCTCAAACTTACTTTTGGTTTCGAGGGTTAAACTCTATTAGAGAGAAATTATAAACTGCCTTTTACAGTAGGTATGCCTGATATCAGAATAAAGATACCTGAGTTGATGAACCTTACATGTACCTACCACTTTTGATAGCTCTATTTACGATGAGCCAAAATTTCAGCCTTTTCTACTAAGCACAGCAAAACGCATTCCATTCGTAAACAGAACAATAAGACCACATTGCCTCAAATAAACGAAAAAGGAAATTGTTATTTGTCATCTCAATTTGCTACCATCGAAAACTTACTCCTGAATCAAGCAGATAGTGAAAGTGTAGAAGCAGACAAACTAGGTTTTGTCTGTTTGACAGAAATGTTCATCACCACACCCAACAGCAATGCCTGCTTCACCTAGATAAACACGCTAACTACAGTTAGTTCTTCTAACCAATCAGTCCTTCCGCCACGAAAACTACAACATGCAAGTGTCCTTCATGAACTTTATTATTTCGAATGCAAAAGGCATTCTTGCTAGCCATGATTTGGTGGGATGAAACACATGCCACGCGCACATGTGCTGCATAATAAGGAGAATGGCCTTTATAAAAAAAACGTTATGGGAGCAGCCTCAGAAGGTTCAGCTAATTCTTGAAAATGCAAAAGGCATCGACAAACATGTGCATGGAACCGCCGCTACAATATCGTAAATAGGCACACAAAATAACTAGTACATATGCTCCCAACCTAACTTTGACTTTGAGAGCGCTTCCGATTTTATTGTAATGACGCCTAATCAGCAGTTCTTCAAGCGCATTCATTCACACTTCTATTCATTCACTATGAACATGCCCATAGACTAAAATAACCCACTTTTATCATTGCACTGGGCCCAAACAGACAGATTACCCATTTCTTAACAACCGTTGGCTCTCAATCATTGGTAAAACTATCCAACTAAGTGAGAAGGGAGGCAAAACTACACAACACACCGAAGAATGCACAAGCCAGTCACCCATTTACGACCCTAGTGTCGTAGTTGATTCAATTGTGAAAAGTCGCTAAAGACAAAAAAGTATTTTGCAGCCTTAAGGTACTAGCAGTACGCTTACATTCACGTACATTACAACCGCCATGTCAAATTACTCCCTTTTCCAACAAGTTTGCAACTACCTCCCGAATGAGTACAAGTTGTTCATCTAAATACACAAAGGACGGTTTCATATTTCACGCCAAGGTAGGCGCATGGATGTCCATGGAGAAGAAGGTGTGGGGGTAGGGGTAGAGCAGGAAAATAAATAAAGAAGTGGAGTCTCCCTTACGTCGCCTTAACGTAGGTTCGCACACAAACCAGTTCATCTATCTTTACGGTCTAAAATAAAAGTGAATGTTAAATTAGACGATGGGAAAGTACAAAAATTGTGCTCTATGGCTGTAAGAAAACCGACCTTACCATCATTAACTCATTGCCTTTAACTTCACGATCGGCGTAGATGGTCCTGTCCTTGCCAACTTGCTGCTGTTTCAGCACTCCACCCTCCAATGTGAACAGTGACGTCACCTCATGTGAATCGGGCGTAACATCGTTGAATTCCTCGCCCAGTTTGAAGATGGTTTCGAAGTTCTTGAACGAGGTCTTTACTCGCAACTTAAACTTGCCTCACCCAGATAACTGATTATCATGCCAGGCTTGAGTGTATTGCCCAAATTGCGAAGTTGAGGATCCACTCCGAGGCGTTCCATGATTTGGTCGAAACTGTCACTCTATTCAAGCTTTCAAGTACCGATGAATGGCTCCATCACTGACGACTACGCGATGTGATGTGCGTGACTGCGGCTGTAGCATTTGTCGGGGTCTTGTGCTTATATACCACCAATGGATGCGTGCACCTGATGCGCCGTGGTGAGTGATTGGTGAAATTGGACCAATCGTAGTTGGGCGTTGTCGGCATTGTTTCCAATGGCAGTGCGTGATTGGTCCCCGTCAATGCACAATGACGTGTGTGAGCGTCAGCGTCCATCCAGCATCACTGGAATATCCTGTTGATGTGTTAACCAGTGCAAAGAATGCAAACTAAAAACACCGGCTGAACGAGTAGAATTTTAGAGGAGGGATTGGCAAGAAATAAATTTCATGTTCACTATTCTGCAACTTCTTAAAGTAACTGGGCGTTTTATGGTTGGAAGTGGACGAGAGTACCTAAGACTAGGAAGAGCTTATTAGGTGAGGTGATGTTGAGTGTCGGTAAATGATTTGCGATTAACGCCTGTGTCTTTGGTGATAGGTAGTTTGTGAATGATAAGACTGCAGTAATGAGAATACTTACAAAGGCTGTAGTTATGGCGATTATGGTATGGGTACATTTTATGCCTAATTAGGAGAGCCTGGACCCAAGTGCTATCCTGAAGTTTAAGCTCTAAGGCTTTTCGCATTTTGTAAAGCGGATGGATAGTGCACGGCCAGATTAGTCGGTAGTTCCAATAATGGAAGTGAATTAGCCATTGGGGGATTCTTTAACTGGAATAAGTCCTGTAGAACTCGAGGCCTTGTCATCTTAGTCTCCACCCACTTTTTTTCCTACCCACTAAGTGTTGCTCCTCCGGAAGTCACTCGGTCTGTGGGGAATGATCTAATTTTGTCCCTATCCCAGGCCCAGTAGATGTACTTGATTGACTTTGTGCAGAGAGCATTTGGTGTCGCATCACTCCCGAATTATACCAACTAGCAAGGAGACCTGATTATTCACCACCTCAAAGGATTCGGTGCTCTCCTTATAGTGAACAGCCAGATTTTAAGTAAGCTGCCTAAAGCACGCCAGAGTTGGAAGCTTTCTATCACACCTTCAATGTGCACTTTAACGAGGGTGGTACCAGGGAATTGTGCACTGTTTTGAGAAGTAACAGCTGCACCTACTCATAGGTCGGAGTCGTCTAAGCAAGATGTGCCTTCGAAATGAAAAAAAAGCTTCCATTAAGTGGAATGAAATGCCTTATTGCACTCTACAAAATTCCTGAAGACGAGGGAGGACAATGCCAGGATAGGGTGTGTATAATCGACGTACAGAAGGGGGTGAGGAGCGACTGACAAGACCCGGAGGCCATGACACCCTGATAGAAGCAAGATGACGGAATCCAAAGCGCTGACGAAACCAAAACGATAAGTCGCACAACTAATCGAAGCACTACACTTCTACTAAAAGATTTTTGGGCTTTTCTTATTTTGGTGTAACAATGAATACAGACCGGCAAAACTCAAGAATACTACCAGTTGCATCAATTTGTTCGTCAGATTAACTTGACCGACTTTCTGTAAGTGCTCCCTTCCACCATCGAGTTCCTCCGTGTCAAAAGAATCCCTCATATCCTGAGAAAACCACATTCATTATCATCAATTAAAGTGGGGCTTCGGCAGGTGGTTATAATAAACGATCTATTCTCCCAGACATACACTTAAAAGTGAGCCTCAGTCTCGTTTGCATGCGTATGCATTTCCTACCTTCGTTGAGTATCAATTTAGAATTGTGGAAGATGGATTTTATCTTCCATCGTTTAAAGGGGTGGTTGGTGGGACCCATTAGTTCTTTTAGTTGTAGGCGGTGCCTACTCCTGTCCATTCATGACTGATCAGTGGTCTATACTGCGTCAGTACAGCTATCCATTCCATACTTATGCAGTCATCCGCTCATGCAATTCCCAACTCGCTTGCATTCATCATCGCCTCGAACGACCTTGAGAACGAAGCAATTACTAGTACACACAATGTGAATGTCCTGGAAAGTGAGGCACGCACTTCAAAGGCATTTCGAATGATGTTCAAGGGGCACGAAGTGAATGCCGCTGCATTTTCAAAAGATTAGTACTTTGATCGATGAAATTAGTGCATCTTCCGGGGTAGTAAAAAGACTCACCAATGATGCGTCAAGGTCGTGATTGGGGGTAGCAGTGAAATGACCGGGACCACAAACCCACGTCTGGCTAAAAACGAGGTGGAAACACGGAAGTCCGCTACTACAGTTGAACAATCAAATAATTGATGGCTCAAACATCCTTTCTCCCTTTTCAGTGATCATTTAATTATCCATTCCTGATTTATTAATTCATTCTTGCCCGATTCACACATTCAAGCAGTTACGAACAACTTGACTGTGCATTTGATGCCCTGAATCATTGCTGGTGACATGGGCTGATGCAGTGGAGCTCTTGTCTGATGACATCAACAGCAATGTTGTCCACTGCTCCTTTGGGGCGGTACATCAAGCATAAAGCAGTTGTTTGTGCATCTACTCTCTTCCACTCATTCTCCACCACTTAGTGTGAGTTGGTTTCCCTTCAGGTTACAAGAAATCACCAACTCGGTTGACGAACGAGGGTTGCGAGATCAATCATAGAAGAGCAACTGTTGACCAAAAATGCCTACAACAATCTCTGGAAGTTTATCGAAATCGAGATCGGCCACACAAGCGCAAATGACGTGGTCGAAATCAGCGTTCTGAGGCAGCGCCTTGAAGCGCACAAGTTATTGAAAAACACCTATTGCTCCTTGACTCTTACTTCCAGAGAAGGACTAAAGCGATTGCAGGTTGGTAGCGTTCTCCATCGTTGGTGATGTAATGAATGGGACAAAGTGATGAGGCCTACGCCCCCTCACAGTGCGTACCTCCACCATGGTAGATGATAGCGATTCCGAGGAGAGGTCTATGCTCACCAAACACTTCTCCTTCATTCAAGTGAACTGTTTTTTTAACAATTGCATGCTGCGATTGAGCCAGTGTGGTGGGGATGCGTCTCCGTCTCCTCACATTGGCATCAATCATGGCGACGATGACCACGAAGTGTCAGTGGCATTTTGGCACCAGTCTTTGACAACGACCTGGATAGAAACAGGATGATTTGAGATAAATAGGTATGATATAAATTATGTTTAAAATTTGTCTCTTTCCTAACTTAAGGTTTGACTAGCTGTGTGGAAGAGGCGAAGGAGGGCAGACGACTGAGTTGATGGATAGACTTGATTCATTTCTCGCTCTCCCCCAAGTAGCTAGCAACAATGAGGGTACACGGGTGAAATCACTCTAAGCCGTGCAGCACGAGGCAGAGGAGAATGGAG
>JADWOT020000003.1:10741090-10809222 GCA_036345935.2 Taenia hydatigena
TTTCTTCCTGGAGGTGGTCGTCTTCCTTCTCCACTGAATGAGGGTTTTGAGTGTGATGCTACAGTCCACAGCATTATGAGCTCCTGTCGGAGTAGGATCCGAACAGCAGCCATTGGTTAATGAATTCAGCCATGAATTTGAGCAGTGCATCATTTCCAAGGAGGACTCATGCGACGCATGCTGGGCATCAATGACTGACGACTAATCCACCTTACAGATGTCCAACTCATGCAATGGCATTGAGGATTTTTTTGTAAAAGTAGTTGAGTCTGCTCTTCAACCATGCCAATAGGGGCTTGGTCGATTACAAAGCACTTCGGCTGCCCACAAGGACGTAGAAATACCACAGCGCATCATTCGTGGTCGTGAGTATGCATGCCTAGACTAAGCTGAGAAGGAAGCATTCCCAAATATTTCATTCCCTCCTATAATCATTCAACACTGGTGTGTGCTAGTTCTTCAGCCAACTTTTGTTTGACAGAATGGCAACCGCATGAGACGCTTATCTGGTTAGTTTGACATTTAAGTTGGAATAAATCCTCATTTCGAGTATGCATGCCACAACTACAGGGAAATCAACCCTTATACGCGTTTCTAATGCTGTCATGTAGAAATTTTGCATCGTGATGCGTCACGTTGGTCCTTATAATTGAGCAACTACAAGGGCAAAAATGTCCTTTAACTCAACCTAGCGATGAGATCATGAAGTGCATGCATCACCCACCCATGTCGTGTACAATCATTCACGGACTTTCCTCGAAGGCAATTTTATTAAATCAGAGCAAAGCCGGTCAATTTGTCAATCGAATCTTGCTTTAGAATGCATTTTTAATCGAGTTCGCCGAGACCATCCACCCCACAAGTCCATATAAGTTGAGTAGCATTGACAGTTGTGTTGTTTGCATCTAGAAATGTAAATGTTGCCATTGCTAAGAACGCCCGAAGCAGATTTTTCGCATAGGTGAATTAATGACTTCGTTTAAGACACAATTCGCCGCAACCAGCAGTGCGAAGTAAAGAAATCACGAAATCAAGAAGAGCAGGTACTGGTTAACGAACTGCAGATAATGTTTTTTTCATTATAAACAAATGGCGCATGCGGCGCTCGGCGATAGCTCAGTTGGTAGAGCGGTGGACTGTAGATGTCAGCATCAATCCATAGGTCGGTGGTTCAAATCCGCCTCGCCGGAGTCCCATCCTGTCGTGCCGACTTGCTCTCCTTTGCTGGTTTCCCCCAGAGCATGTATCTTTGCTCGGGTTCCCTCTAGCAGACGGGTGTTGTTATCTCTCCCATGACGAGTCTAAGATCTGCATAGAGCTCAGGTTTAACGCACTTTTCCTCACGTGCAATCCAATACCATCATTGCCGTGTAAAATTATGCCTTAGCGATTTCGGGCTATGCTGGCATCTGCACAGCCAGGCTTCTAACGAGAATTCCTACACTTCGTCACGCTTTTAACCTTATGCCAGGTACAGTCCAAATCTTCCACTCTTGTGCTGAAAGATGAAGTAATGCTATGGACTCCCGTTATCTGATACCAATCACGCATAGGATAAGGAATTGGGCATCACACACATGTAACACCAATAGTTAATGCGTTAATGTGTCAATGTGGAATGAACGCGTTAACTACGCATACGTATCCCTCCCACGCTTTCGGTCGATTTGAGCATGTCTCGCCATTTCTTGTCATGCAGATCTGTCGAATTCTGAGCAGAAGTCATGACTGTTCGATTATTAGACCTTTTTGCTGTTTTCACCTTGTTGATCTGTAAGTGTAATACAACCGTCAGATTTTCGATAGCGTCCAACTTCACACTTAATTTGTTCAAAATTCCTATGTTTGTAAAGTTATGTTACTAAAATCATATCAGTAGAATGATTGATTTTCAAACACTTTAGCGACATCAGATTACCGTCAGTTCATGGTCTCTGGTTCCAGCCAATCTTGATGCAAGTGTTGCTAACAAACTGGCCTCTATAATAAATTGCAAAGTGCGAATGATTTGCAGAGCTTGGGTGATGCTTGATGAGGATGGTAAGTAAATGTCATAATGACTTCTGCATGTCATATTTCTATTTAAGTTCTAGAAGGTAGGAGAGGATCACAAACGAAGTCCAACAAACCATGCAGTTTTTTGGTAATTGGATTTCAAATGAAAAAGCAAATTGAGGACAGCGTCATCGTTTGCTTAAACAATGCCTTCATCATGTTTGTAAGCAGATGAATCGACGATGATGAGGCAGATTTTACCATTAGGGCTTTTTGAATTCCAAGTCTCCAGGTGACCTCTCCCACCGTGCTCGATGGTATCAGAAATGTGGTGATCGATGAAAAGCCTCCATAAAAGCTGCACTCACAGAAAATCTCGGTACAACTGATTGAGTGCATAATTCATTTGAAATGCTAAGGGTTCTTACTGTTAACCAGTTCCCATTTGTGCGATTTGTTACAATTCCAGTGGTTGAGAGGCAATTATCGGATCCTAACATGCGCTGAGTTGCCTGTAGTCGGTGACACGGTGCGGCGTTGGCGAATCCGCCACAGACCCTACGCATTTACACTTGCGTGGTAGTCCAGACGCGGTCTAAGTAAATTCGAAAATGTGGCTCTCTAGGCTTGTGGCTGCTTGGTGTCTGAGTGGTGGCCAAGCGTATCGCTTTTGCCTGTGACGCCTAACACGAGTTCCTACTAATCTAGGTAGTCATTAATAATGAAGACATTTTACTGGTGAAACGAAGGGCGATTTGATTAAAATAACGTTGTTACTCGTTGGAGGTGCCACACCACCTGGATGACTGTTTCCCGAGGAGTAAGTGATGAGCATATGACAGGACGTTATAAACTCGTTTTCGAAAACACAAACCCAGAGGCTCTTCTGCTTCTTCACACCTCCGGCAGCATCTAGTTTCTTCATGGACAGCGTAGTCAAGTCATCTCGCTACTGTCCGGAAAAGTTCCGACGCATGTTCTTGCCTTCCACTGATGGAAATCACGAAATCGTTGGGTCAGTGGACATAAAGTCACCATAAAATAAGTGGAAGAGAAAGTTGGTGCAGTTATTTGTAGCCTGTGACATGGTATTAAGAGTAGTGGTCGGAAAATTCCTGTAGCTTTCGATCCTAAAGATGCCTTTATCCCAGCCGCCTCAACTCACGACTCGAATACTCGCTGGTGGATAGGGTGAACAGCAAAGAGAGGAAATATTCTTATCATTTACAGTCAATTTCGCGCATAGGCTACTGAATGGTCTTCACAAACCATCAAATATGATTCGCCGTCTAATGGGGAATCCACGGCGGATGCTCAATGCAATAAGGACTAGTGCAGTGTGGGCTGCCCCAAGACAACGCTACAAGACACTCTCGGAAATGGTTGCGTTGCTGCCAAGAAAACCGAAGGAGACTACAGAAGCCGATGAACCTGTACGCATAAATCTGCGGCTTGCTTGATGACAATGATGCGTCAACTGGAGTCCTCTTCACTTCGGGTCAGGCGTTGACAAGTTATGCTCGGTTAGATTTAAGTGTGGTGAAATACCAGTTACCTAAATTATGTGTTTACACAAGTACACTCTTCTATCTAGACAGTTTTTGTCCGTCAACTTGGAGTCGTGAAGTTACAATGTGCTAGGCGTGATCGGCGGACCAGAGTCCAGACAAATACGTTGCCCTCATCTACCGCTTGTTGAGAGTGTTGACGACAGAGAAGGAGTAGAGAACTGTGTAGTTAATATGTTTAGCCACCCTCCTAATCAATTAGCATCATGATTTTGAAATATTCATTTCATTCGCCATTGCACTTTGCTGCGATGGCACGACGTAATTTGTGAGGACTCGTCAAATGCACACGTGGACATTCATAATCACGTCTTATGAATCAGTAGCTTGTGTTAGTCAGTTCAAACGTTTGCTTTTGACTTCGTCCTCCAGTTGAATTCCCAGATCAAACGACAAGGACGGGGAGTATCCCATGCAAATGCGGGAGACACCTTATTTCTGATACTATCGAGCCTGGTGGAGAGATTACTTGGAGGCTTTGAATTCAAAGAGCTCTTCTGATAAAATCAGCCTAATTTCCGTCTACGTATCTGCTTACAAGCATGTTGGTGACTTTGTTCAAGCATTGTTTTATCACTAAATGTGGGACTTTTTCCTGATTCTCTCATCCCTTCTAAAATTCAAATAAAGAAATGACATGCAGAAGTCATTTTAACATCTACTTATCATCTTCCTTAGGCTGCACCCAAAATTTGCAAACCAGTGGCATTTTGCATTTGGAACAACACGTGTTCTCTGGTGTTTAAACGACAGGTTCCCTTCTGACGGTCGATTCCAACCTAATGCGTGGAGACCACAAACCGAACTCTAGCGAATGCAGTGGTAGACAATGTGGACTCGACAACAGCAAGGGATCTGCAGGCACAACGTCAAGTCGTAGGATCAACGTTAGCAATATCGGACAACCCGAAACAGATTAGTGGATAGCTTTTAAGTTATTTGGTAAATTAGGCGGGTTGGCCGTAAGTGAGACTGCCTCCGAAAGCAATCAGATCAACCAACTTCTACAACCTCTTGCCACAATGTTGCCTTTTTCGGTTACATCTGCTTTAATGCATCTCGACAACTGGGAATGCTGTTTTAAGAGCGTCCTGACTGTGACACAGAATCAGGTCCGTAAGGCGACAAGGACGACGATGACGACGACGAGGACGACAAATAGGACAAGTAATTCTTATAATTAACAGAATTAGCTATTTTCACATCAGAGCTATGAGAGAATTCTACCAGTTTCGCCTATAACAATCACCCCTGCTTTCTTAGAATCGGAGGAATCTTTAGACAGATCACAATTCATCCAAGGAAAAATCAAACAAGAATTTATGAAGGGGCAGATCACTTGTCTTGATTAAATTTCAGTGCCTCTCTTAGAAACGAAAAACACCAAACAGACTGTCTGTGTTTTAAACAGTGATGGATTAACGGACCGTCTTCCTCCACTGAATTGCAGAAGGATTTCATTTAGTTCTCTGCAATCCAACTCACTTCACCAACTTTTTCCAAATTGGCGAACTATTTTGACATGAATGGTCAGGTGGACAGATGGACGGGTATGAAATAGATGGATGGGGAATAATTGCATTGGATGCGATTAAGTCGACAGACTTAGCTCAGATTCGTCGCCAACGTGGCACATGATAGGCTCATTTGTGGCACCGAGAGTTCACTGTGATCGCCCTACAAAAGGGCACTTCTCACAGTTCAAACGCTGATTCACCCGCCTCGCTATCTCTTAATTTGAGCAACCATTAGCCACTCACACTCTCTTTGCCAAGCATTATCCGCTTATCAGCAGATCTGCTGCATCTCATTTCGGCCCGCAACGAAACTCGCCCTTTAGTAAAGGCGATCTACAAACGACAATAAAGGGAAGCATTTAGTCTGTTGAAGCAAACATCGAGATCAAGTTTGAATCATAGCGATGATTCCACGAATTAAGGGTTGAATAAGCCACGTCCTGAAAGTGAATGTCACTAAATGCTACGCAGCATTGCACCCACAACACACCTGCTAGCGATGATTAATGTGGCAGCAGTGCCACCAGTTGAGGGCCACCGTAAACGGCAGCCTTCTTGATCTAGTGCTAAGATGGATGCTACTTGCTAATCATCCAGCTTCTTCTACCTCAAGGCTGCAGGCGCACAAAAGGTGTCGAAAAGAGAGAAAGTTTTGTGATGATGATGGCGATTATCATTACGGGCACGGGTATGGGTAATAAAAGCAAGGATGGATTAGAAAGAAGGCAAAGGAGGATGAGAAAGGTTGACTTACCTCGATTTCCTGACCTGGATTTGAAGTACTTTAGCATGAATCGGGAGGGTGAGATGAAATTGCGTCTGGCCATGATAGGACTGAATTGGTAAAGAGGGGACAGGTGAAGCCGTGGTTCATGGATCAACAAGTTCACCATCAACTCATTGTGTCATGTGAAGCATGGACCTCTGTCTAAGCGACGGCAAGATAAACCAAAATTAGTCACCTCAAGTAGCCCTACAGTGTGGTAGCGGAGAGGCGAAAGGGATCTAGACGAGGAAGCAGTACCAGTTGGGTGGTGTTCAATTGTACCCACTTTTGTCCGTCACGTAACCAACCGTTGAGAGGAAGAAAAGAATTAGGGTGGGAACCAAAGGAAGAAGAGGAGAAAGTTGTACGTGGATGCAAGGAGTGTAAATTTGGCGCCCTCCTCGAATCCCCATCCGTTTATGGACTCCAAATTTCGAAGGCAAATAAGCTGCTGACGAGACGACTACAACTCTCCCCAGACAATAAAGTGGAGTAGACTTGAGGTCTCCTAGTTTTGTGGGCATCGTCGTCTGCAGTGAGGCGAAATTTTGGCCCTTGTCCCATAAGAGCAACAGAAGCATTGACACCATTCTATAATGAACAGACGGCAAGCAAGTCTTATTCTTTACTTCTTTATTATCATCTACAAATAAGCCACCTTTTTCTTTAATCTGAATATTTTAAAGCACGGAGTATTCATATTAAACATGGTCATTTCGAGTGCAAGCGCTGACAGTGACAGCGTTGACAATCACAAACACCTCTCTTTCAGTAAATTTGTTTAAAATACCAAACTGTTATAGTGAATGCGGTTACCATGCGCACAAACACCGGTAGGACTGGATGGCAAGCACACGGCATGGGAAGCATTGAAGTACGATTGTAAGGCCGAGTGTGAGCACAAGCCCGTGTTCTACTCCGACTCGGTGATTTCAGTTGCGCATGATGAGCATTAACGTTTGAACGTGACTCTCGACTTGCAATCATCGACAATTTATCAGTGTTTAAACCTCATCACCCATGTCATTCAGTCATTCTACGATGACGCCTATAAAAATGTTATTTTTTTTCAGTAGTTCCTATTTACTTTGCCTTTCTCCTTAACTTATGTTATTCTTCGTTCATTGCTTTTGTCTTTTCCACTATCACGATTCCCTTATTCCGATTCCAGGTCACTAGAGATACCTTGCTTCCAAATCACTTTGAAAAGAACACAAAATCACTGAGCTTTCAGCTGAAGTAACACTGCATACATGTAGGTTTTTAGATGTGGAGGACTTAGTGGGTGCCTGCAACATTATTTCTTGATGGTGATGAATGTTTCATATCAGCGATCCTAACAAGCAATGTTTTGACACATCAGCAATGGGGAGTGTCTCAATTAGCACCAACTGCTTACTGAGACCCAAATGCTGCTGCTAGAATTGGCTAAAGCAAACAGTGTTCTTCCAGTGGCATTTATCTCAGTCTGCTCGGTCCTCTCTTCGGCAGATCACCAATTACTACTTCATGTTTGATCCTCACCCACGTTATTTCGCTGCAATACAGATTTACTAAAGCGCTATTAATGTGGTAAATCGATTCAACATTATTTCTACTACTAAAGAAGGTAGGAGAATTCATTACAATGCACCTCTGATAGAGGGCGAATTATAAAAGAGCAATTGATGAGTTGGCAATGAAAGGCTTAGCAAACGGATGTAAATATCACTGGTAGAATTCCATTCTACGGTATTCAATTTCATGAGTCGGCACTCTGCGGGCCCTTGATATGGTTCGTAGAAGTACCACGCAAAATGAGTGCTTATTAAGCCACAGCCATTTGCTGTGTATTGATGCACTTGTGACTAACTCCACCTCTTCATCCGCTGATTAGGTGACAGCGAAATCAAATGGAAAGCGCAGATCTACTGATAACGATCGAGTAGGATAAAGGTCGAGAGTTACGGTGCTCAAACATGAACCTGGGCTCAACCATCAGTGCTTCCCTGTTCTGCATGCTCGTAATCCATCCTCGTCAATGTTTTGTAGCAATTATAACTATGCTCGAGCTGACGATTTGGCGGTTTGTAGGGAGATTGAGAGTGAGAAGGGATGAGTGACAATATCCTACACTAGCAGGCTGCTTTGAAAGTAATGATGAGGTGGCAAGAAGCAAGCTTCACACTATGTTTGAGCTTGTGCAACCCTTTCCTACTGTTTGCCTATGGTTGACGTAAAGGTGTCCACAAATGTCAGAAAATTTAAAGCCGCTCAGCTAAGACCACATTTACCCAACTGAAAAGTCTGTCTTAAGGCGATTCAGATTAACTTATTAGTGCAGATAAAGAGCATAAGTGAAAGGCAAATTGGAGACGCATATTTGTTCTACCCTTTTCACCTAAATGTAGGTTTGAGGTAGGGGTGTTTGGAAACTCGGTATTTCGTCTTTGCCATTGAAATGTATCCTTTGCCGGAAATGGCAAATCGCCGTGCGTGTAGCTGTGATGTCCTTTTCGAGGTAAGATGACACTCCAAGTGCAGTGTCTTTAAAGTTCTGCCTTTGGCTCAGTCAAGCATAATGTGAGTGTCTTTTGAGTCCTTCTTCTAGATAAACAGAACACACAACCTTTTGATCTAGGCGATTTGATATGAGAAACGCGGCGTATCCATGCGGTAAATAAAGCTGCTGTTTATGTTACTACGATTGCTAAAGAGAAAGGAAAACAGCAAGTTAAAGAAAAGTAGTGCATTTGAGTACGCAATGGCCATAAATAGCGCATGTCAAATGTGCGATGCTTTGGTAAATTGCATTTGTCCTTGCATCTATCGCCAACAGTCTTCACCTGGAAGTCAGTCGTAATAAGTGAAATGCAGCAAGTCACCAAGTTGACGTGTCCGGCTTCACATCGCTTGACACAATACATTCGCAATTCCACCGGAGTTGTTGCAAGTGGACAACCCTCGAAGTTGTTGGAACTCGCAACAAGCTTTGCAAAGAGGTGAATATCATCTGCTTCATCATCATCCCAACTCCTTGGCAGGAGGGCTATGACTAATACATGATGCGACTTGATGGCGTCTTGGAAGCGCAGTAATTGATGCCTGAACAGAATTCCTGGATCCAACTGCAACACGCAGCAGTCGTAGTGCAAGACGTCACTTTCAGAATCTCTTCTTCCGATCCCGCCGAAACATATTGCGCTATCTTTTGCATTCACATGGCAAATCGTTATAAAATCAATGTGTCAATAGCATCTGTAAGGTACGGGCACGCACAATGATTCATCAAGATTTCTGGTGCCCAAAGCTTATTAATAATACGTCCGTTTGAGGCAGCTATTGAAGGGATGCTAAGAAGAAGATAGACTTGATAGTAATGAACATCGTTTGGAGCATTTCTATATCCCTAGCCGATGGTTACCAGCCCATGGTTTGAATACCGCATCGTTCAACAGCCCTGCTTTTGTCACTCATTCATTATTTGCTATGTTTGTTCTACCTCTGCGTGGGCTTCGTTACAAATTTTACGTCATCAAGACAAGCAACAACTCTCTTTTATGGGATGGTTGTTTACGGCAAGACAACAAGCAAAGGTCTGTTTTGCATCAAGAATGACCGCGCAAAGACCCAACGAAACCATCGTCGAAGGCATCAACGTACTCTTGCGTCTTCTTTACTCCCCTTCTTACAGTCATGAGGCTCTTCTAGATTACATCAAGTCGCACCTTCTTTTTACCTCCTTCTCTGTTTGAACCACCATCGTAAGGTAAAGTAGGAGGGTCCGTCGCCATGAACCTGCGTCGTCATGTGGACAGAAACCATTCATATTCTATGCGAACTTTCTAGTGACATGTTGAAAGGCACGAAGACCATGCAAAGCAAACGAATTGAACACTTTTGTGGTTGAAGAGAGGATATTCCAACTGAACTGCCAGTCTGTTGACGAATACCAATAAAGGTGCACTGCTGTAATTGGTAGACGGAAATAGATGAGATCAGGCTCACAGGACAGGATGTTACCAATGCGGTTCTCGTAAAGCTAAAACACTTGAGGCAAAGTAGTGCACTGCACGCTAATTAGAATCGGAGTCGAGAAAACTGTTTTCAATTTAATTAGAAAATAACCAACTTAAAAAATGCAAAATTCGGATGCTGAGAAGATGATTACAAAAGTTTGAAGTTCTTTCCTTTCTGTGCCAATGTGCTGCTTTTGATTGCTCTAAAATATTGTGGCTAGGATTCCTGCTGTCGCACCTTTACATGCCTTTTGGCACCATGGTGGCGTGTGGTGTCACGAAAATCAGCTTGCGCCCAATTTGTGACAAAATTACTCAAATATGATGCGACCTGCTCCCTTGATGTCCACTTTCTTGGCCCCCACTTTGTCCGAGTGCCTTCTTAGCTTGTGCTTTGCATTATATCCAAATGACAGTTCTCCCTCAGCTATAAGAAGTCATTTAATACAAAAAAATGAAAACTCATTTAGCTCATTTTGGAAACTATTGTCACGATCACACTGCTTTTCTATAGTAGATTTGAAGGTGGGGAATGGACAGAAAAGAGGTAGACTGCATTGCCGTATAGAAATCATTACGAATCCCATCCATCGCCTTTTAGACTTTGCAGTGTGGCAGCCACTCTCCACCGCCATATGCATTAAGCATTGTATACAATACCCTGATGACATTCATGCTTGCGATGCGAATGGTCTAAAGCACAAGACTGATTTAGAATGCAGGTTCAAACTAAGCTGAAGTTGTGCAAGAATCTGCAGTATTTTGGCAATGCTTTGGCAGGAGAATTTGTCAATAATTTGTCACGCCTAGCTATTTGATTGATTCCTCTCAAATGCACACCCGCCTAGAGATGGGTGGGTGGTTTGAGCCTCTACTGTCGGCACTCCATTTGCGTGTTCGCTTGCTTGTCATCTCCATGCAAGTACCGTAAATAGCTCCGTGACATACTTTTGCAATATTCAATGGTCACCGTAGCCTTCCTGCAAATTAAAATTTCTATTTATAAAAACACAATTTTTCTTATTCTCTCGCCAATGCAGCATTCGAGGCAACTGATCACGACAACCACACCTGACTGAATGTGGTGAGTAGCGGGAGACAGCTTGTTCTATAAATTTATAATTAGATTTGCATTTCTCAAATCCGCTCATCGCTATCCAATCCAGAGAGAAGGAACTAGGAATTCCTTTCGTTTCTCTCAATGGGACTCGAAAGGCGATGTAGTAGAACAGACTACAAATAGCTCTTCCACATTTCATATTCACATGCTTCACTTAATCGCACTTTATAAACAGATCCTATACTGCGCAGCTCAAACGCAATCCCAGTTGCAGACCCAGTGAAGAATGCTGCATTTCTTGTAAATACTAACGACTTGGCGAACTATTGCAATATCACTCCCGCCACGAAGAAAGCGTTTGAAGTTGCACAGCGATAGAGCTGTATACAAGGTGCTGTGAAATGAAGTCGGTGTCCGGCCTACCTGGTCCCTTAGAAAGCTGTAAGCGACATCCCTTAAATCTTCCTTTTTGGTTTGATGGGACAAGTAGAGGCGTAAATGCAAGTTTACTGAGGGTCCAGGGTCACGGTGAAACAGTAACGTCCGTCAGGCGCAAGTGAAGACACAGACCATTTGCAGAGCATAGATTTGGACTTGGATACCAATACTCGTTTCTGCTGCATGCTTGTGATCTAGTCCTGTCAATATTTTCATTATTCATAGCAACGTTCGAGATTATATTTTGTTATTTTAAAGCGTTTAAAAAAGAGGGCAGACAGGATCAGATTTGGGAAGGGTGACTCTTATGAGAAGGCTGCGCTGAAAGTAATGGTGAAGAAGCAAAAGAACAAGCTTTGCTCTTTGTTTATTGTTAAGCAATGTAACCCTCTAGTTGCCTACCGCCATGATACATTTCGCTGTCGTCAAATCTTCAATTGGCGATTTCTATAATAAAATACTGGATCCATCACGAACACGTAGTAGCTGCATGTTAACGCTTATCGCAACAAATCGTAGTACGATCAGTCTTTCCACTTGCGGTGGAGTAAAATAAACTCAACGGATTGAAGGCAGATAGATGCGTTTTTGCTTCTGTCTCTTCTCCAAGGAACACGCGAGTGCCGCAAAGCTATCAAGACAAATTATCAAGGGTCCTTTGGAAGGAATCAAACACATTTCTGCTCCTTCCTCGACTGTTCCGCACTAAGTTCACTTAACTCTCCATCACTGAAGCCCATCAATTTCTGGGTAGCAGAGATTATCACCTGCAGCTAACAAAGAGTTATGTACGTTTATTCCACATTCAGCGATTTTTTTTTTGCTTTTGACTCAGACATCATTTGTAGCACCTCAGCGGGAGGCGATATTGAGTGAGTCTGTGAGGTCCGCCACTACCGATGCCATAAAGTCACCATTTTAAAGGAGCTGGGATGTTACTACCGTCAGAGCGTTCTTTCAAGAAGTCAAATCTGCCACCATTTTCATGTCTTTTTATTCAATTCGTCGCTCTCATCATTGCGTAAGTGAGTAATTAGCAATTTCTACTCCAAGTGGGCTGAAACGAGCATCCCTTACCATTCAACCCCTTGTTAAGACGACTAGTGAGAGTTAACATTGCAGCAGCCCTGTTCATGAGCTTCGCACCTGAACTAGCCTTCATTAGTAATCATGTTGTTTACTCAGTCAACAGTGCAATATGAGCAGGCTCTCAATGAGGTGAAAGTAAATTTTGTACATTGCAGTTAGTGCAACTTCTGCTGGAATTGTGGTTGCACTTCTCGAAATCACGACAGTTGGCAGCCCCATTTTTGTAGGGTTTAAGTAAAATCTGCATTGCCATTGCATTACACCAGAATCAAACTTTGAAATTACCCTTGAAGAACTGTTTTCCTTGAACGCCTCTATCAATCGCTGGCTCGTTCATTGTAGTTACCTAATTGCGTGGTGTGCACTTTTATCCGAAGGCTAATCCTAACCCTTTAGAGCATTTGTGATATAAGAAACTAATTATTAGCCGAAAATAAGTTTGGTGCAATCATCAAACCAAGAAAATGCTTTGGATCTTTAGAATTTGCAAGTTAGTTGCCGGCCAAGTGTCATTTTTGCCAACCCGACTCCGTCTGTAGGCTGAAAGCACTCCAAACCAATCACTAGGTCAAGACACGAAGTAAAGGGGAGGATTCTTGTCAGCCTGTTTGTATGACTCGTCCGTTACTGAGGCTCTGCTAGGATTCGTAATTGCGGTCATAGCGGTCGCGCATTAAATCGGCATTGACTGGCCAAACTTCAGCTCAAGTTGTGGGAACAAAGGCCATAATGCAGCATAGTGCTTGGAAGAGTGGTGGTCTGACTCGACGACCAGACCGCAGAGTGAAGATGCTGCACGGTGCTTGCATCTTGGCACAATGCATTGAATCACTATACGTGGCGGATTTGTGGGTAAATTGTTACTGCGGTTCAGTTCATGAAGTGGCCGCGGCACTTCTGCTTTGACTGTGGCGTTTACCTAAGTGTCTCTGCATCGGTCACCTTCGACCACCTCATGCGAACCGCACTGAGTAGACTACTTTGGAAATAATCCATGCGACACTTAGATAGCATTCTTGTTTGCTGCTAAAATGAACAAGAGCAGTTTTGCAAGTTTTAATTTATGCGTTGATGCAGCAAATTTAACATTAACTTGCCCTGCAGCAGAGACACGAATGAAGAATAAAATAGTATACCGCAAGTGCTACTGAATGTCTCTTTTTTTAGCTCTCATTACGCTAATAATATGGTACCATTTGAATGAAGTAGCAAGTACAGTTGGAAGAGTCAAATGCTTCTCTTGGCACCTGAAGAACCTCTTCAATTTGTTCTGTCTGACCACATTTTTGGCAATGAGATCAGGGTCGCTTTCATGCGCGGTAGTGGTTCACAATGCACGCATCACATCAAGGAATAAGTCGACGCAGTATGTGAGTCAGGAGGCAATTCTTCCCATCAAAGTCTTTTAACTGTTTGCTTTATTCTAAACCTACACTCAGTGTAGTAGCCGCAACGGCTGAGTAATGAAATGTCAGCCATTTTTAAGAGCATCGATGCTGTTTCCAATTCGTACAAAGCTCGTCTTCTTACGCATCTACCAATCCTCTTCTCTGCTTGCAATTCTATGTCCATTAGCAATGCTGTCAGTGCGTCAATGTGGTATCGTGGGTTCCTAGTTGGCTATCAAAACAGAAGCGATGACAGAGGACATGTCCACTAAGTGACAAGTGGTGGATCCATCAACGACTATAGTTTGTCATAACTTCTAGCCTCCTCTGGTAATAATTGATCGCTGGCGTTTCTCTTGTAAGAGTAGTTGCTAATCCCAATAATGACTTTGGTGGTTTCGTGACCTCGTCTCTGAATAACTCTTCTTCCAAATAACACGCTTCCTCTGTGATTGCGCATGGTTTTCAACTGACTAGCAGCCTGATTGGCCTACTTTTGCTGATGTCCACCGCATTTACAACATCATGTGTTCTTTTTGGCTCAAACTTAACAAGCTGCCCATATTTGTGCACCCAACTGTACACATCGAGGTTCTTTCATTCTTTTGTCAACAACATGGTTGGTTAACAGGTCGTTGGGCTTCCAAAGTCTTAAATGACAGAGACGGAACTTTCCACGCAATCAGTGATGGAATTGAGGAGCCAAGGCCCACGATTTTACACGAATCTGCGCAAATTCCAAGTTCCACCTCCTTGTTGTCACCCAATCTTTCAACGAACTCAACCTGTTCCATGGTAAATGCGTGCTTTTCTTAGCATAAAGTTGCGGATCGCTTCCGAGTCACATGTGACCTTGCATAAAGGTGTTTTCTGCTCGCAAATTTCTTCACCTACACATGAATATTTATGTGGTTGGATAAGACCACATGACAGAACCACAGACAGTGGCACAGGAGGTTAAGGCTACTCCGATGGGGCTAAGATGTACCAACGTTAGTACTGTTTGAAATTCGCTAGTTGCAATTACCAAGAGCACCTTTTGCACAATCTTCTCATTCCAATTTGCGAGAGTCTTAAGAACACATAATGGTTCCTTCATGATCGCAACGACTTAAAGGCTTCGTAGCCTTCATTATTCACCTCTCTAACTGGATAACCACTTAGGAAGGAGGACCGCCCCTGGTAGTTTTGCTTAATGAAGTCCTTACGAGCCATGTTTTACTTCTTCTCTTTCAATGCCAACAATATACGAAGAAACTAGAATGGCAGTGCGGTCCATGAATCAGCTCATTCGCAATAGAAATGACCTTGCAAGGCATACAATAACTAGTCACTTCTAGATCCTAGCACTCCTTTTTATGACGCAGGTGTTCCTACTATGCAAATTTAACCTAATTTCCTGGCAGCATCACACTTTAGCGGAATTCCGATGATCGTCAACTCCTTGCTTTAAAAATCAACCGCTTCTGCCTTCATTTGATGCCAACGCACAACTTCTATGGCCGTTATCTCCACAGCGTCTGCTTTGTTTGCATCCTTCTTTACCATTAGATGGCGAAGGACGATCAGTCAAGGTAAGGCGATCGCGTAACTTTCACACTCGACGACACGCAACGACCCAATGTGTCAACGCCACTGTGAGGTCAATCTAACTCCTCTTTCGCCTTTCCTTCCTCCCCTTTTGAGACCGCAGCATCTAAGCCTCGTCACCTCTGTCACACAGTCGATCCATCCTACCACATTTTTAGCATGGTGGGTTCCAGTATCCTCCCTTTGCACCTATCCTTTCCTACATCTTTACTTATCTTTACCGCTCTCAATTATGTCCCTGCTTTTTTCATTCAACATTACAATTTGACATCCTAGTTTGATTCACAAGCCTTCTACCTGAGTTAACACTCAGAATATGCAGATTCCTTGATGAGGAGGACTTGGTGAATGCCTGCAACAGCATTCCTAGCTGGTGCTGGAGTCTGTCAACTCGACGATCATCACAAGCATTGCTTTGACACATCAGATCTAGGAAGTGGCTTCGCAAACAACCGTGTCGCGTATTATTCTCTCACACCTCAATTGTCTACCAAGATCCACTTCCAGTTGTAGAATATCGCGTTAAGCAAGCTGAATCCTTCAGGCAATTCTTAACTCACACTAGGCAATTCTTGTCCCTATGGACCATCAACTACGGTCTCATGATTCATTCTAACCTACATCTCATCTCCACACTGCATAGACAACTGCATATCTGTCACATCGCGCGCTTTACGTTGACATACCACTAAAGAAGTGCTCCACGTCGAATAGATCTCATCAATACCTCTTGTAGAGACGGTAAACTGCAGGTCGTAGTGGACAAATTGCAACGCTTTAGCAAGTATGTGGTTTCCAATGCAGCATGGAAATGGGAAGTAGGCCAGAATGAAGCACAAGGTCGTAGTTAATGATCCTAAGGGAGGAGATTAGACTAGCCTGGATTTTTAACTGGCTGAAGGATTCCGCTTGATTCACGTGATATTCCACAAGTGGAAGTGAATCTTGGTGGAAAATTGATAAAATAGGTGAAAATAACATGCGGCACAACTGCTTATTGAGCCAACTTCAAGTGTTGATGTGCCTAAGCAAAACTTGTGAGGATCGTCAAGTTGAGAAAAATCCATTGCCAGCCACATTAGGGATTCGCATATTCAAAGTGCCACTTCAGGCGGAATGTCAGTGATTCGAAGTCGTTTCTAAAGTGAAGCAGAAGTTCACCATTGTCAATGACATGGAAATGAGATGAAACAAGCAGGAGAATGAATGTGGGTTGGTGAATGGAAGGAAGGAAGGGAAAACGATAAGAAGGAAAGAGACTGCCGGAACTTACCATGTTGGACGGGTGATGGGGTAGATTGATTGTGTGAAAGAGGTGACGCGTTTTAAATGCTGCGGCCTCAGAAGGGAAGAATGGAAGTGAGGAAAAGAAATGTATGCAGCAAAGAGATAATAGCCATTGCGGTCCATCGCAGCACACAGGCGACGAAAGCGCAACCAGTCATAACAGCTCACTTAGTTGAATGTTTCTGTTCCGTGTGGAATAACACCATATTCAGGCGGTCGAGTGTAAGTCCGCATAAAACGCAGCGACAGTCTGTCCTGCCCTTTTCGTCGGCATGAGCAGTTGAGAAGACTCTGAGCTCCCAGAACTTCTTCAGTTTTCCAGACATTTCGGCCATGATGCCAATGGTGCAACTTGGGCAGATCAGTAATTCTGATTGGTTTCTGAAGAGGAACCAAATTACGCCATCGTTAGTGACATGGAAATGCGATGGAAAATGTGATGCAGAACGAGACATGCAAGGAAAGTAATGGGACGTGGTAAAGATAACGAAGAGAGGTAAGACGCAAATGGAGGCTACTGGAACTCACCATGCTGGAAATGTGATATTGTGTGTATTGAATGTGTAATAGAGGTGACGAAGTTTCAATGCTGCTGTCTCGGAAAGGGGAAAGAAAGGAAGGATGAAGAGCGAGGAATTGGATTAACCTTGCATTGGCATTTCCTGCCGCCTGGTGTGATTGTGACGCGATCGTCTCACCTCGACCGATCGGCCTTGGTTGTCCAATTGTAAAGAAGGATGCAAACAAAGCAGATGCCGTGGAGACAACATGAACCCTTGTAATGGAGTCAAACTGCCATAGATGTAATGCATTGCCCTCAAAAGAAGGCAGAATAACTTCTATTTCTGTGAAGAGCTGGCAATCATTGCAGCGTTGCCTGTGCGTAATGCTGCCAAGAAAGACAGCAGGTCTTCCGACACCGAAAGCAGACGTCAACAGTAAAGCATGCACTGTAGCCTTCCCCTTAGCTACAGCAGTCAAGTAGGCTGTAGGTATGAGCTTCCAGTCATGAAGCTAAAACTGAGACACGATTCGCCACCAATAATGCTTCTGACCGGATAAATTGACGTATAAGCGATTGTCGCTCCGCTGTATAACTCTCTCACTCTTTCACACGTTGATTCCATTGTCTCACTGCTCATGGATTCTCAGATCCAGCTGAATTGAGAACGTATGTGACGCCATTTAAAAGAAGTGAGAAACGCACGTCCTGTCGAGTAAGCTACCCAATGGTTGTGGTTTAGTCAATACACCTCAGAGACACCTTTTCTTCAGAGTGAACCACGTCGGTGAAAGGCGTTTGGTTGGTGTGCATGTTGACTAAGTTTTCTATAAAGTACCAAAGGCATTAAATAAAAGGACTTGCATTTCCCCAGTCTATGGGGCAAATTTTCTTCCCAAAGGGTCACAGTGAATCTCTCTTAGCCTACTCGTCAATTGTTATTACTTGATTTCATGTTGGCGTCGGCTCTGGCAGGACACTTGAATGTGCTAATCAGGTAGAGTTAGGCGTCAAACCAATTCCGCGCTAGTTGGTTCACGAAACGCATTCATGTAATGCAATCATTTTCCTTCTCCCAATGCTGGACTTGTTAACCAGCAACAGGAACTCAGAAGGCACTTCGAGCAGCTGACACTGAATTCCCTCGAATCGCAAATAGACAAGCAAGTATGGGTGGGAGCCGACTGAGAGGTTGTACGCGTGCCTAGTGAGCCATGTCGATAAAATGGAGACACACGATCACGTCTTAGAAATGATTGGGCTAAGTCAACTAAAGGTCGCTCTTTCACAAGCGGATTTCAATTTCACAATTTTATTCCTTTCCATATTCCCACGTAATTATCTGTTGCCTGTATGAGATACCGCCTCATTAACTGCACCGGTGATCTAAATCCTACAGGACGTTATAGCAGTCACAGTTCCTAGTTCCCCTGAGTGATGCATTTTCAGGAGCGACTGCATTCGTGTTTTTTGTAGACAGATTACTTTTTTGACAGAATGTGGCGGAAACGACTGTTGCGATGATGACAATGGAATTACTGTTGAAGGCACATCCAACATTAGACAATAGTGCAAATAATTTGGCGCCACTCAGGTTCAAAACCTTAAAATCGTTCATCCAGCATGTGTACGTCGACTAATTTCCTTAGAGCCCTAATCACCTACTGCTCTCGTGATAGCTGACTGAATTACTACATAAGCATTTCCTTGTAGCCATAATTATGCTTGAACTGCAACATTGCCGCACAATGATTGCGTTTCTTTGCTGGACGCCCTCGTCTAAAGGCCTTTTTCGCCTTTTGTTTGGCTGCAGCAGGGTAGTCCCTTAGTTTGTCCACGGATAGGATGCATCTAGCATAGACAAGGATGCATAAGAGGCTTGAAAGCCGATTTTGAATTTATGCAGAGGAAAGAAATGCTCGAATGGGAAAAGTTTAGAAGGCGCGAGGTGACTTTTATTTCTTCTTCCAAATTTGAAGCATTAGGTTCAGACGTACTAGGGACTCTGTGATGCTGCATAATGTAGGTGCTGCCGGAGACAATTTGTCGACCTTCTTTTGTACATCACACTCTTCAATCCCAAAACAGTATCAGCTGCAAAACTTAGAGGTGATCAAGCATTATTTCAGACACGTTTTCCATTTTAACTGCCTTCAGGAGGGGATCCGTACTGTTTAACAGCTGACGTGGACTCTGTTCGAAAGCGCTGCAAATTACACCACCCACATAAGTTCGAGTCTTCCAATCCTTTAGCAAAACGCCAGCCCAAACTAAGAAGGAGAGGGATGGGCAACTTAACCTAGTTTGAACTAGATAAAATCATAGCAGTCAAGGGGAAAGGAAAGTTGATGCAAGTGAGTTAATTTCTCCCAAGTGATAAGTAGTTCACTGAGGGATTTTGCATAGTTTGATCCAAAAATTAAAGCTGATATGAAGACGTCTAAAATCACTTCAATATCTGAATGCTAAGTCAACATGCGATGGGGAAAAGGCATCGCTTGCTGATGGTTGAACCTGTGATGATCCCTGACAGAAGGTTTGCAATGGCGTTTATCCTCGCGCAGCATTTCTTCTTTAAGTCCTCTTACTTCAACTCCAAAGTAAACCTCAGTTTTAGGAGTTAAAAGCACTTTCGCCTTTTCATTTGTTTGTGTTTCCACAATTTAATTCTACTTCTTGGCGAGTGGAGCAACTTCAGCAGGAGCTGCTTCACTTCATCACCTCTAGCTGTGGCCAAACACCCAAAATCATTTTGTTGCTCAGCTTTTGCTATCTTTTCTGTGTGATGCATTTTCATGTGACTGATATCGTCACTCTCACGGGTAATATTGTCTCTTGATGATTAGCGGATGGGATTGTTTTTTGTGATGGCTGAAGCGGAGGCATCAAGGAGAGTGCCATTTCCGACAGACATTTGCACGGTCAACTGGCTAGAGAGGGTAGGAGCTTATAAACTGATTACTGCGACCTGCCGCAGGCACCTTCAAACACACTCTCGTCGAGCATTCAGGTCTACTAACCTTTCTGCTGTCATTAGGCATACTTTTGATCACAAGCCCGAAGTAGACATCAGTGATACCCACATTTTGTATCGCCTACTGGGTACCGTACGCCAGCTCTGGAGTTAAGGTATGTTGCCTTCAAAACAGAGATACAGCACAGCCTTTCGGCTATTTGCAGGAATGAGAAGTGGAATTGAGGTGTGATCCTGGCGGAACTGAACATAGCTAGAAATCTTGCCAACGGCCTGGAACACGGAACATGGAACACTCATGGAAGGGATGCAGAACAATAAACAAATCATCTTTGATCACAGAGATTACTGAATCTTGAGCAAAACAGATTTAAGCATCATGACTTGTTGCTATTAACATGAATAGCCGAAGAACTGGAATGAGTACATGGACAAATTAGCATTAAACAGATTTTTCCCCTGTCGCGACACAAGCTGGGACCTAAACCATTTAAGGACGAATGTTACAACCATGTTGGAGATCTTCCTCCTTAATTCATGTTCTTTTCCAGCAACTCCTCTGCTCGCAGTGGAGTGGCCAAACTATACCGTGACACGTTGATAAGTTCCGTGAGTGGCTCTTCGTTTTGACTTAAAGAAAAAAGACTTTGCAATTATATCTTTGCTAGAGTCCTTTTCTTCAGTCCTTCTCAACGTCGTCGGCACACATTCCGTCCCAGAATTATGTGCACTTCCATCCTCAAAGCTGTCTCAACTGCTGCAGAGACAGGTGAAAAAGAGTCCGCTAATGCGGATGAGAAAAGATTCTGTGGCGTTTCCTAACCTAACTTCCCAATATACCACTTGCGTTTGGCAACTAACTCTCTTTTGCCTTTTGCGGGAATAATGCAATAACCGTGAACTATGAAAAGTTTCACTAGTAGGCCAATCAGTGCGGCTCGTATGAGACGGTAGAAAGTGACTGCTGACGCCTGATTTTTGTGTCAAACGATCTACTGACTTCTCTAATGGCATCACACCTTAGCAGCATTGCGATGATTGTCAAATTCTTGCAGAAAAATCAACCACGTATGCCTTCATTTGACGCCTCTGTACTGCTGCTATGCCGGTATTATCGCGTTAGCAAACGCTCATGCTCTCTCCACCGCGTCTGCTATGTTTGCGTCCGTCTTTACCATTAGATGGCAAAGGACAGCTGGTCGAGGTGAGACGATCGCGTAGTACTCACACCAGACGACACGGAACCGCCGAATGTGTCAACGCCACTGTGGGGTCAATCGATTTCCCCACTCCCATTCCCTACCCCCTTCCGAGGCTGCAGTATTTAAACCTCGTCACCTCTGTCACACCACCTACGCTATCACCTTTCCAGCATGGTAGGTTCCGGTAGATTCTATTTGCATCTTACCATTCCTTCCTCTTTGCTCATTTTCACCACCTGCCCTATATATCCCGGCGTGTGTCTTCCAACATCACTACACATTCATCACACTCCCATGTTTCTGATAAAAGCTCGCTTTCGCTTCACTTTAGGAGCAGTTCATAATCACCGACCTCCCACCCGATTCGGCATTCAAAATACGCAAGTAACTCAGCGAGGAGGATATAGTAAATGTCTGCAGTGCCATCCCTAAATGGTAATGGATTTTGTTATATCTGCATGTTTTATAAACATTTATATTTATGCGAATACTATTAAACGCTTTACCTGATCATACCACTACAGCGTGCTTCACGTCAGATTGATTCCATCAGCATACGACATGAGTATGGCAGAATTTATCAGTGTGTAATGCGACTGCTATACACACATGATAGACTCGGGGTGGCGATTGTGGTGTGTCAAACGTCTTGCAGTTGAAAGCCTCAATTTAAAGAAGCTGTCACAATTAGTCCAACACGGCCTGTGAATGAAGGAAACTGACACTTTCTTGCAAGTGTTGCTTCTCTCTGTGACTGCCAACTCAAATATTGCTCCCTTCTCGTGCCGCATCTTTCTGTCCTTTCTCACTTAATTTTGCGGCTTTCAAACCCATTAGCGTAGACTCGCTTACAGCATGGACGTTCCTATTTGTTAAGGGGAGAAATCAAATGGCACACGTATCATGCTTGAAGGCGTGAAGGGCAGATTTGATGCAGGCACTGCCACTAAGGCGTCATTGTATCTCAGTCATTTTTTAAGTCATGTAGTGATGCACGAGCATTTATGAAGTAGTTAGATGATAAGCAGCGAGTAATATCAGCAACTAACTTCAAGTAGGGCAGAGGCTTGCTTGGTGCAACATCTGTGCACGGATCCCATATTAATTCGTACTTCGTTTCCCACCCCGGCAAAGATTCACTATAATATATCCATCAGGGCCACTGTAGGTAAAATACGCTGAGTAGTGTTACCACGATAAATAAGCACTACAAGCATTGCGCCACAACCTGATTCTTCTCAAAGCATGTGCGTCTATCTGGAGGTCACTGGGGCTGGGCCTGCCAGAACAGTGACTAGGTAAAATAAACTAATGCATTTAGCGCAATAGCTCTCATTATGACTTAACTTCCTCCTTTATACAAGGCGACAACAGACATTCAAAGGTGAGTAATTGCCACGTCTGGTGATCGGAAGCCATGTCTGGCCTCAGTTGTGGCATTCATGAGGAGAAAACATTGTGTAACACCCGAAAATCACGTAATGGAGGTGTTATAGTCGCAGGTTAAAGATGTGACTAAAACTAGGCAACACGAAGGGCTGTCGAGCTTGATGATGTGGTTTGATAAAAGCAGTGTATCCATGCCGTAAGTAAAACACAGCATGTCCTCACGCTGTTGTAGAGTTAACGAACTTGCTGAAACGGATGTAAACAGTGAGTTAGAAGCATATGAATGCGATGTTAAATCCTTTGCAGAGCTGTGAACAGTCGCGATCGGACTTGGACTCGCTCACCAATGTTTGCTTGTGATGCGTGCTTGCAATGTTCAGTCCTGCAATTATGCGAGAAATGAAACAAACAAGACGAATGCATTACGCGAGTCAGCGTCGTCATGTTGACAGAGACCATTCTCACTATATGCCCAATTTCTGGTGACATGCCATAGGGTCCGGAGAGCATACAGAGCAGATGAATCAAATATTTTCGTAGTTGATGCAAGGATACCCCCACTAAGCTGCCAATTTGTTGACAAATATCAATTGAAATACACTGTTGCAACTTTGTTTCTTTAGTTTATTTACTGCCCTAACTATGAAGGACTGAAAGACGGAACATGATGGAACTAGATCTACAGGACAAGACGTCGTCAACTTGGTTCTCAAAATAGCAAAGCACTTTAGGCAAAGTAATGCAAAGCATGCTGAGTGGGATTGGGATCAAAGAAACTCTGCATAAGTTACTTAAGCAAAAACCACATTAAGATTGAAGAATGTGGATGATGGGAAGACAATTGTGAAGCTTCGAAGAATGTTATGTTCCAGTGCAGATGCACCGCTTCCAATTGTTTGATTTATTTTGGCTGCGACTCCTCCTGTCCTCTGTATTAGCCGCCGTAACATAAATGTCCCTATGTAGACGCAACGCTGACACTTTTAGGCCGTCGTGCTGTTTGACTCTTCTGACGATGCGTTGGCGTCCTCACCCGGTGCTATGTTAGCAGAAGCGATGGCTGCGCCATCAGCATTGATAGTGGGAAGAGCAACAGCGATCGTGTTGTGGTCTTCCCACACTAGCGTCTTCCATCATAAGGGCAAGCGAGACACACTTATTCTTCCAATCCACACAATAGTATATATTTGCGGATCTGATATGGTCGGAGACGAAAATTTGCTATGGAACAATAGCGTCTCAGTTCCTTAATTTTGCTTTCAGACTATCGCCATCTGCTTGACTCGTGAGTAAATTTTGTGGCAGCGAATAGGGCTGACAACCAGCAATCTCCATTTTTATTTGATCCAGGCGGGGTGGTCCCATTGTTTTCGTATATGAATGGAATAACTTGTGTCGTGCTCGGAAGAAGAGGTCGACATATCGGCTCGTAGTAAATAGAGATATTCAAAGTGGTAGGGACATGTGCGACTCATCAGCTCAAAGATCTTCATTCTGATGTCAAGCATGCCTACTATGAATGGCTATTCAAAGTCCCTCTCTAATGGTAATAAACTGTGGAATTTTAAAGTAAGTTGAGACGCAAAGCGTGCTTCCTTCCTTCCTTCCCTCTCAAATAACTACAACTTTTTTAGCACGTACTACCCACCTTAATCGAATTCTAGAGGGAAATCAGAGGCTATTTGCACTAAAAACCTTTAACATGTTGCCCACTACAAAGCTCTTGTCTATATTCCAATAATTTATAAAGAGGATGGCCAGCTTGAGTGTAGTTCTAGTAGGAAGGACCCGCGATGATTTTTGTGATTTCACGATCCATCCTTCAATCAAACCTATTAGTTTCACAAAACGACTGCAAAGCTAATTCATGAGTTGGTGGCATTTTTGACTGACAGCATTGTTGGCAAGCTATCTCATTATCTTACTTGACATTCCCCCCAGAGGTGTGAATCTGCTGTAGCAGATAGTATTTTATGAAGACCAATATAGCTATCTCTAACCCTTAGTGTAGAATTAGACAGTGAACTACCGCTGGTCGCATTCAGATGGCTTACAATCGCGGCTAATGTCACCCCACTTGTTAATACCTTTTCTGCAGCACTCGTCTTTGGGGTGGTTGTCACCCCAGTGGGTGGTTATACCACCCAGCAGAAGCATAGTGGCTGAGGCTTTAATGGCTGCAAAAATAAAGCAGTGCTGAATGAATAAGCCTGTCGACTATACCCTTAAATAAGCACTGGAGTTGACTTGAAACAAGGTATTAATTTCACACAGAAAGTAAGCATTCACCTTCAACTGCTTCATTTCGATTTCGTTGTATAAGGATCGGAGTGAATTCTGCCTTATTCTGATCTAATGTATGTGCTTAGGGAGATCCCATATAATCAATGGGTTCACTTTTTACATTCCTCTGTGTACGGTGACAGTGAATTTAGATTTTTTCATTCGCCTTACATAGGATGCGACACTTTCTGTTTTTTTAAAGATCAGTTGCCTCTTAGCTCATCCTCCATAGGTGAGTTGGACCCGACGTGTGTCAGTATATCCAAAAATAAATTCCACTTCTCATTTCTACAAATGATCGAAAAGTGGAGTGGCTGGCGGTTTAACTAGTGACTTGCTATGCTACCAAGAGCTGAAACGTCATTCACAGCCTTAAAGAGAAGAACAGTGACTAAAAATTACTTCGCTATTAGCCCTTACATTGACCTCGTGTTGGTAAATGTATTCACTGACAATCGAATATAGAGATGATTTGAATAGTTGCAAAGAGTGGATTTGGAGATGCCTGTGGTGAATCACAAGAAGTGGTTACGGAGTCCTCACTATTTAGCTGTCTGCACGTCAGGTCAGTACCTTGATAGCACTAAATGTAGGGCAATGGTTTAGGAAAGAAATCGCTGATTAAAACCCAAAATGTGAAAACTGATAAATAAATTACTCTTTGCATCTCCAAATCGCTTCCATTCGCACAGTTTGTTTGCACTGGCAAAGGAAAATGCAGCTAATTTGCAGAGCCTCAAACCGCCTTATCGCTTATAAGCATCCCCACTAACGGTGAGGTACAATAATACGACCACAGTACCGCGATCAAGCCTAAGGCTAGGCTTATTTACGCCTCTCTTTTTCCTCCTCAACTTTGAGGAAACATCCCAATGAGGATATAATTAATTTATGTTACAATAAGGCATCAAGAGAAATGCGGGAACGAGAGCAAGCAGGAAAGGAAAGTTTTGGTTCAACTTCAATAAGGGCTATAGGGGTAAGCTACTGTAACGGATAGGCCAGCGTATGTTGCGTAGGACGATCCACCTCAAATATTGTTTCAACAAGAGCAGGCGATGGTGGCCTTGAGTAAATTCGTGGAGCAGCATTTAGTGGTGATGGGAATCCTGAGTCTGTAGAGATACCGAGTAAGCGGACAGCAGGCAGATCATAGTAAGACGATCAAATGGTGCCAGAGTGGTCGTATGGAGGTCTGGTGCCTTTTATGTCACCGCCGTGTCAGCCACTTCTGTTCCCTTTGCAGCAGGAGAAAAATCTCGTCATGGAAATAAAGAACTTTTCCAGATGCAAAATGTCATAACTAAGAGGAGTTGACGAAGATCGAACGCTATAGCGAACTCGCGTTTACAATCACCGGTTCGGATGAGACAAAAAGCTTGCAATTAGATGGTTCTTCCCCTCCAAATATGAATGTGGGAGCAATAAAATGTGAAAACGAAAGTACCTTCTGCTTTTATAAATGTGCCCTTGAGTAACACTACTGTTCCGGCCCACTTGGAGGTAAAGATAGGACGCTTTTAAATGCATCACTTCAAGTTGTGAGAGGAATTCCATCTCACAATCGAGATGTTGCAGTAGCGTTTTATGCCTGCCTTATTTCAAGGTTTGATGACACCCTGCTGCAAGTGTTGCCATCGTCGACTGCTGTCAATTGTTCAGCTCATAATGATAGAAACCAGTCGTGTTTATAATGCATGAAAATGAGCGAACTTGTAGCTGCAAGTGAAGAAAAGAATCGAGACACGTTGTTACAGGCCAAACAGTGTCGCGTTCATGACCAGTTAGAGGCCAGGCGCAGTGACAACTGTGCGGGACCTCAATGTCTGATGTGACGGTGGACGATTTGTCAGAATCCCAAAAGTAAAGTTTGAAGTCCAGTCAATAACGTTCTTTTGTAAATGCAGCCCAGATCTGTAAGGGTTAAAACATTTTGATACCAAATACTAGCGCTAATTGCAAAGTGTCTTTCTGTTATTACTATAAGTTGTTTAAGGCTTGATACCCTTATTCATAGGCGCAGATAACAAAGTACAACAGCACAGGAGAAGTCGAACCACTTAGCATTCCGAGGTGGGGTAGTGTGTGTCAAACGCATGACCTTGAACTAGAACAGAATAGCAGTCAGAACTGTGCCAAATATGAAAAAGTTCTCACTTGCACTCATTAGTTTTTTAAAATTCTGTTAGAGGCAATCCTAGCCACCACAGTGCTTGAGACATATCGTCAAAGAAAGTAGTTGTCATACATGAGCACGTGGGAAGTGATCCCACAGCAAGTACCTACAACAACTGTTTATCAGTCTTCGTCGCACTTCTCATCCACGTCATCGATGGTGAAATAAAATGATTTGAAGGCCACAGTTTATTGCACAAATACATTTTCTTGGTTAGAGTCTAGCTGGGAAGAACAAGCTTTGTTAATAATGTAACAGACATCATCCGAGGTAGACATATTTGACAGCCGCACAGACCCGCTAAATTAACAACGCAACTGATCAGCAAGATGCAAATATTTACTCTCTTGATATGCATTCATAATGGAAATAGCTTCGGTAATTCATGATCTAGTGATCCACTCTAAGCTTTGACAGACATTGGTATTTCACGCCGTCGGATGTCCGCGTGATGTGACGTCTCATTGCTTCGGTTGATCATCGTCTTGATAGTATCCATCGCCAGTTGGGAATGGCATTGCAGGCATTCACTGTGTCTTCCACATCAAGGGATTTGCATGGCTTGATTGCCAATTCGCTGGATGGTCAGTGATTTTGCGCTGTTCCTAAAGTGAAACGAAAGCATGCCATCGTTAGTGAAACAGGAATGGGATAAGGGAGTTGTAATAGCAGAGGAATCATGGAAAGCAGTAAATGGAAGGTGGTAATGATAACGAGACAATGAAGTGTAAACGAAGGCATTTGGGAAGGACACTAGAGTAGACTAACTGCGAGGCTTAACTAATGCCGCTAAAGAAGAGGGGAAGGAGACAGTAGGTTGACTTTACAATGGCAAGCAAGAAGTGCGGATTATTATTTAGAATTAAAAAGCATAATTATTTAAATTTTCTAGTTTAGTGGGACTATTTGCGAGAGGGATAACCACAAGTAACCACGACATTTAGCGTTGCTTCGATTCTAGCTGCATTGCGGCACAGGTCGAGAATGGAACAGTAGCCGACAAGAGCTCCCGATTTTTACTTCTCTGTTAGAAATCATCACAGATTCTCGCATCCGCATTAGAACGCACTCCACCTTGCAAATGACAGCATAGAGTGTGGAACGCAACTCTCAGGCAGAGAGACTGAGCTGCTCTGGTAGCAGTAAACAACGCCATTTCGCTACTTTGAAACTTGCGCATCTGCTTTTGCCAACATAGCATTCATTGCTTGTGCCTGCCTAACTTTTAACCGTGCTCTGTTTTAAATATTTTGATGAAGTGCATCAAGACTAATCGAACGAAATCCTAAGAAAATCGCCCTCAGAGGAATCATCTCATTCCAATGCAAGCATGAAGAGGACTGGATCGTAAGCACGTAGCGCGGAAAAGCATTACTGTCCAATTCCAAGTCCGCGATCAACTGAAGCAATGAGCCACACTGCCTGCCATTGAATATCGCTTGAAGGATATGAGATCTTTCCGACAGCATTCAATTCAATCAATTCGATCCGCTGTTTAGCAGCCTATTAATTGCTTTTCATGTTCAACTCTCGCGTGTATTATTTCTCTAGGATCTATAAACAGAAATATTACTGAGCAGCTTTGAGACACATAGAACCTGATGATCCATCGCAGCCTACCCGTATCTTATGGGTACCAATGAATTAATAAGGAGCAACCATAATACTCATGCAAATGGCGAAGGCGCCACAAGCCCATCAAGTATTAATCATAGCGATCTCGTCAGGTAGTTGTAATGATGCGATAAATGATATGCGAATCTTTGCAAAGGTTTTGCAAGTTTAAACAACTTCGTAGATTGCCCACGAAAAGGGCAGGACAGCCTTTTGCTGCGTTTTATGCGGATTTACACTCGACCGCCTGAATATGGTGTTATTCCACACGGAACAGAAACATCCAACTAAGTGAGCTGTCATGACTGGTTGCGCCTTCGTCGCCTGTGTGCTGCGATGGACCGCAGTGGCTATTATCTCTTTGCTGCATACATTTCTTTTCCTCATTTCCATTCTTCCCTTCTGAGGCCGCAGCATTTAAAACGCGTCACCTCTTTCACACAATCAATCTACCCCATCACCCGTCCAACATGGTAAGTTCCGGCAGTCTCTTTCCTTCTTATCGTTTTCCCTTCCTTCCTTCCATTCACCAACCCACATTCATTCTCCTGCTTGTCTCATCTCATTTCCATGTCATTGACAATGGTGGACTTTTGCTTCACTTTAGAAACGACTTCGAATCACTGACATTCCGCCTGAAGTGGCACTTTGAATATGCGAATCCCTAATGTGGGGAACTTGAAAAAGGCCTGCGACACAATTCCTGGCTGGCAATGGATTTTCTCAACTTGACGATCCTCACAAGTGTTGCTTAGACACATCAAAACTTGAAGTTGGCTCAATAAGCAGTTGTGCGCATGTTATTTTCACCTATTTTATCAGTTGTTCACCAAGATTCACTTCCACTTGTGGAATATCGCGTGAATCAAGCGGAATTCTTCAGCCACTTAAAATCCAGGCTAGTCTAATCTTCCCCTCACGGATCATCAACTTACGGCCTTGTGCTTCATTCTGGCCTACTTCCTATCTCCATGCTGTATTGACAACCACATACCTGATAAAGCGTTGCAATTTGTCCACTACGACCTGTAGTTTACCGTCTTTACAAGAGATATTGATGAGATCTATTCGATGTGGAGCACTTCTTTAGTGGTATGTCAACGTAAGGCGCGCGATGTGACAGATATTTAGTTGTCTATGCAGTGTGGAGATGAGATGTAGGCTAGAATGAATCATGAGACCGTAGTTGATGGTCCATAGGGACAAGAATTGCCTAGTGTGAGTTAAGAATTGCCTGAAGGATTCAGCTTGCTTAACACGATATTCTACAACTGGAAGTGGATCTCGATGGACAATTGAGGTGTGAGAGAATAACACGCGACACGGTTGTTTACGAAGCCACTTCCTAGATTCGATGTGTCAAAGCAAAGCTTGTGATGATCGTCGAGTTGACAGACTCCAGCACCAGGTAGGAATGCTGTTGCAGGCATTCACCAAGTCCTCCTCATCAAGGAACCTGCATATTCTGAGTGCCAACTCAGGCAGAAGGTTAGAGAATTAAACTTGTTTGGGAAGCAAAACCAAAATACGCTATTGCATGTGAATTGGGAATGGGATGTCAAAATTGAGATATTGAATGATAAAAGCAAGGACATAAGTGAGAGAGGTAAAGATAAGTGAAGATGGAGGAAGGGTTAGATGCTAAAAATGTAGTGGGGTAGGTTGACCGTGTGACAGGAGTGACGAGGCTTAGATGCTGCGGTCTCAAAAGAGGAGGAAGGAAAAGCGAAAGAGGAGTTAGATTGACCTCACAGTGGCGTTGACACATTGGGTCGTTGCGTGTCGTCGGGTGTGAAAGTTACGCAATCGCCTTATCTCGACTGATCGTCCTCGCCATCCAATGGTAAAGAAGGACGCAAACAAAGCAGACGCTGTGGAGATAACGGCCATAGGCGTTGTGCAGTAGCATCAAATGAAGGCAGAAGCGATTAGTTTTTCAGCAAGGAGTTGATATTTTCATAAAAAGGAGTGCTAAGTTCTAGAAGTGCCTAGCTATTGAATGCCTTACAATGTCATTTCTATTGCGAATGAGCTGATTCATGGACCGCACTGCCATTCTAGTTTCTTCGTGTATCATTGGCATTGAAAGAGAAGAAGTAAAACATTGAGCAAAACTACCAGGGATGGTCCTCCTTCCTAAGTGGTTATCCAGTTAGAGAGGTGAATAATGAAGGCTACGAAGCCTTTAAGTCGTAGCGATCATGAAGGAACCATTATGTGTTCTTAAGATTCTCGCAAATTGGAATGAGAAGATTGTGCAAAAGGTACTCTCGGTAAGTGCAACTAGCAAATTTTAAACAGTACTAACGTTGGTACATCTTAGCCCTATCAGAGTAGCCTTAACCTCCTGTGCCACTGTCTGTGGTTGTCATGTGGTCTTATCCAACCACATAAATATTCATGTGTAGGTGACGAAATTTACAATCAGGTAGCACCTCCATGCAAGTTCACATGCGACTCGGAAGCGATCCTCACCCTTTATGCCAAGAAAAGCATGCTTTCACCATGGAACAGGTTGAGTCCGTTGAAAGATTGGGTGACAACAAGGAGGTGGAACTTAGGATTTGCGCAGATTCGTGCAAAATCGAGGGCCTTGGCTCCTCAACTCCATCACTGATTGCGTGGAAAGTTCCGTCTCTGTCATTTAAGACACCGGAAGCTCAACGACCCGTTAACCAACCATGTTGTTGACAAAAGGATGAAAGAACCTCGATGTGTACAGTTGGGTGCACAAATATAGGCTGCTTGTTAAGTTTGAGCCGAAAAGAAGACATGATGTTGTAAATGCGGTGGGCATCAGCGAAAGTAGACCGATCAGGCTGCTAGTCAGTTGAAAACCATGCGCAATCGCAGAGGAAGCATGTTATTTGGAGGAAGAGTTATTCAGGGACGAGGTCACGAATCCACCAAAGTCATTATTGGTATTAACAAGTACTCTTACACGAGAAACGCCAGCGATCAATTATTACTAGAGGAAGCTAGAAGTTATGGCAAACTATATTCGTTGACGGATTCCACCACTTGCCACTCAGTGGACATGTCCTCGGTCATCGCTTCTGTCTCGATAGCCAGCTAGGAACCCACGATACCACATTGACGTACTGACGGCATTGCTAATGGACATAGAATTGCAAGCAGAGAAGAGGATTGGTAGATGCGTAAGAAGACGAGCTTTGTACGAATTGGAAACAGCATCGATGCTCTTAAAAATGGCTGACATTTCATTACTCAGCCGTTGCGGCTACTACACTGAGTGTAGGTTTAGAATAAAGCAAACAGTTGAAAGGCATTGATGGGAAGAATTGCCTCCTGACTCACATACTGCGTCGACTTATTCTTTGATGTGATGCGTGCATTGTGAACTACTACCGCGCATGCAAGTGACTCTGATCTCATTGCCAAAAAGTGGTCATACAGAACAAGTTGAAGAGGTTCTTCAGGTGCCAAGAGAAGCATTTGACTCTTCCAACTTTACTTGCTACTTCATTCAAATGGTACCATATTATCAACGCAATGAGAGCTAAAATAAAAGAGACATTCAATAGCACTTGCGGTATGCTATTTTATTCTTCATTCGTGTCTTTGCTGCAGGGAAAGTAAATGTTAAATTTGCTGCATCAATGAATAAATTAAATCTCACATGGATTATTTCCAAAGCAGTCTACTCAGTGCGGTTTGCATGAGGTGTTCGAAGGTGGCCGCCGCATCACAACTTCCGCAAGGCATTGGCAGGCGACGTGCGCAATGATTCTTCATCATCAGTAACAACTGCCTTCTTTTGGCTCATCTTGCCATTCCTACTTACCAATGTGGTGACCTTAAGTCTAGAGTCGAGAACAACCTTGGCCGTGTAGGCAGCCTAGCAAACCAGTTGGGCGAGGTAGCAGGACACCAACCTTCTTTATTATGGCCTTCAGCCTCCTTTCGTCCTTCCTCTTTTCTTTTGTGATAAATTCTTTGATACATAAACACCACATCTGTCCGCCCCAGAAGGCGTCCATCGCATTATTTACGGTACTTTTTCCTCCTAAGCCTAACTTTAGTTAGGAACACGTATTTGCATACTATTATCATTAGCTGGTGCCGGGAACCCCACCACATTAAGCTATCACATGTTTGATACATCGGGTCTTTTAAAAAGCTTTTTGCAGTAGTGAGTTCGGTGCTTGAAATAGGCCCATGTAGTAATGCGTTTAACGGAAAAGTGGACGCACGAGATCGTCACGAACTACAAAACCAAGTCAAAGTCTTTTTATGAAAGGCATTTATAGGTCAACGGCTTTGCACTTCTTTGAGCTTACAGATTAGGATTGTCATCTGCAAGCAAAGAACCGCCACACATGTAATGTGATTAACCTAACTATCCAAATTTGGATGCCTTACCCTCATAATGGGAAGGTAATCAGCTTAAAGCGACCACCATTAGACCTCCCACCTTCTAAGCCTTGAAATGACCATGGAACTGCAGTCACAAAGCATCAACTATGGCACGAAGACGTAGCGATATCGCAGTAGCAATAAGGACGACTGCTGTTTTGCTAAGATGCCCTGCCTGAAATAAAACTAATTCTCCCTCATCATTTTGTGCGTTAGTTGCTTGGTTAGATAACCCGACTTAGTTCTATTGTTGTGCAAACCTTCAAATACAATTTCCACACCACATTGCCCAGCGTTCATTGTTTCCAAGCGATAACCAGTCCGGACGATTGGACATGGCCTTAGACAGAAAATTGCTTTGGTACCATAGAATCGAAGAAGTGTGAATGTCGAGAATTTGATGACAGGTGGTTGGTATGTTGCTGCTGCTTCGCGTGTTTCACATGCGGTCGTCCCTGTCACATTTCATGTGATTCACCGATGTTACTCGCTATTTGCCATCCCGCTATCTCATAGATGCCTTTACGGCAGTGCCTACAACAAATCTGCCTCTCGTCTTTCCGAGCATAGTATGTGTGCCCTTCGAATCCTATTCCTAACAAACATGGCTCATAAACCACCAAACAAACCTATTCTAGTTGTTTTAAATGTCACTAAATTAAGTAGGAAAGGATATAAAAATGCATCACAATAAGAAGACTATATTTGGGTTGGTAAATACAAAAAAATTAACGCTGGTGGAAAGTGCCGATATCCTTGAACCATAGGTCGCAATGGACAAATCGGCAGCTCCATTGATGGGTCTATGCTTCGTGGACCACGAATCACTGACTACACAATGCAAAACGGAGCTGTAAAATTTGTAGAAGTGAAATAATAGATCGTACTTGATGATCTGTTGGAGTAAAGATTAATTAGACGGAGTTCAAATTGCCAAATGCACTCATTTGCCCCCTGAATTACTTAGCAGCTGCAAACGGACTTTGGTTGCCGATTGATGCGGCTTGAGAAAACAACATGTGACTCAACTGCTGATCGGGCCACATTTGAAGTTCCGATGTAACTCAAGTGGGTCATCGTCAGTAACATGGGAATGGGATTTGGGGATGGTGAAGTAAAAGAAACTACAGAAATCCACCATGCTTGAAAGGTGATAGGGTGATTGACTGTTTAATGGAGGGGACGAGGTATGAATACTGCGGCCATGGAAGCGGAATTGTGTTGACCTCACAATGGCGTCAACACGTTGGATTGTTTAGCGTCGTTATGTGAAAGTCACGCGATCGCCTCACTTCGACTGATTGCTCTTCGACATCCACTAGTAAAGATGGACACAAGAAAACCAAGCACGGGGAAAAGAATATGACCGTTCGTTAGTGCGGTAGAACTGGCATTGGAATAGTTCATAGGCATCAAATGAAGGCAGAAGCAGCCGATTTTTCTTCAAGGAGTTGACAATCATCACACTGTTGCTGAGGTGTGATACTGCCGGTGGAGACAGCAGGTCTTTTAGCACTGAACTTGGAATGGGCTCAATAAGCAGGCTCAGACATGAACCTGGGCTCAACCATCAGTGCTTCCTTGTTCTGCATGCCTGTAATCCATCCTTGTCAATGTTTCGTAGCAATGATAACTATGCTCGAGCTGACAACTTGGTGGTTTGTAGGGAGATTGAGAGCGAGAAGGGATGAGTGACAATATCCTACATTAGGAGGCTGCTTTGAATGCAATGATGAGGTGGCAAGAAACAGGCTTTGCTTTATGTTTGATTCCATGCAATCCGTTCCTATTGCCTGTCTACGGTTGATGTGAGGGTGTCTAAAAATGCTAAAAAAATCTAAAGCCGCGCAGCCAAGACACAAATATCAAACTGAAAAGCTTGTCTGTCTTAAGGCGATTCGGATTAACTCATTAGTGCAAGTAAAGAGCATAAGTGAAAGGCAAATTGGAGACGCATATTTGTTCTACCCTTTTCACCTTAAATGTAGGTTTGAGATAGAGATTATCAAAAACTCGTAATTTTGTCTTTGTCACTAAAATGTATCCTCTGCTTCGGCTTCAATTAATGCCGGAAATGTCAAATTGACGTGCGTGTAGCTGTGGTGTCCTTTTCGAGGTAAGATGACACTCCAAGTGCAGTGTCTCCAAAGTTCTGCCTTTGACTGTGCCAAGCATAATGTGCGTGTCTTTTGAGTCCTCTTCTGGATTAAACAGAAGACGCAATCTATCGAGATAGGCGATTTGCTTATCTGCAATCAATGCTGCTCAATATGCCCAACTTGGTCAACTCCTCATGTCAGTGGATGCTGCACTGCTGCAATCTGCTTTGGTGTACGTGCCGCACTAAGGCGTTACACCTCATCAACGTGCATAAAAAGCAAATTGTATGCATAAATAGAGACTTTACAAATATAAATAAACGTGCATTTATACGTACCTATCTGTCGGCGAGTCACTTCCTCCATGCATCCATAACCATCACACTCGTTTACATGGCCCTTTCGCCTACCACTCCACAGCGCAGCAGTCACGACACGGCACCACTTGCACCCTACTTCGCAGTCATCCAGCAGTTTCAGCAAAATTCCATCACCGGACGCTGATTGCCAAAACGCCTTTCGACGGTGACACAGCCCCAAAGAAATACTTGTCCTTTGCAGACTTGAAGGAAACATGGCTGATGTGCTGCTTCTTTTGTCCAGTGGTCCCCATTCTGTGCGATAAAATTCGGTGTTTGCATCCACCTATCACCTGCGTCACCAAATACTCCATTCGAGGAACATCCTCGACTCGGCAGGAACAAACTGAGACTTAAAGAAACAATGCTAATCAAGGCGGCGGATTGATACGCTGTGCGACGATAGAGTGAGCCGCACGCCGACGCCGACGCCGCGGTCGCACCAGTCTTTCCGACGTTGGTCTAGGTTTGTTCGGATCGCGTCTACTGAAGTTATAGTGGAGAAGAAAATACTCAACTACCCTTTCGTAGGGCACTGCAGCCATATCGGCGTCCAATAAACACGACGAACTCGACCAGTATAATTATCGCATCAATTTGGAAAGTGCAGCCGTCACACATTGCATTTGTGAATCGACTTTGGAAAAGGATATACGACAAATACATTGAGACACAGCACAGATCACACAAACTTCTAGACAGGAATAGAGAGCAAGGGAGAACTCCAACTTCAAATTCGGCATTTTTTCAGCCCTTGGTGTAGTCCCAGTGGCTTCCCATGGATCGGCTTCTACGTCCATGATTTCCCCTTGCAATTATTGTCACCGTCGACAACGATGTGTTATTGTTGGCTGACAGCTTGATGAGTCCGTGATTGACCACGAAGAAGACGACGACGACGTTGAGAAGCGTCACGTAGTCAGCATTGCGAACAATGGCAGAGACGGTGGCGAGGCAGCCATTGTTGGTTAAAAGGACGTCAATTTCATATTTGGCTACCACTACATGAGGCACTAGTCGCGACTTGTCGCCTCCTTTAAACGTCATTTTCTCCCAACTGCTTCTGGCGGAGTGGTTTTTCCGCTGGCTCGTGGGTGTATTCTTTCAACGCTGTTTACGTTGTGATGACTGGTGCAAGAGATTGACAAAGAGGACGTGGCAGTGGTTCAATCCCTTCTGTTCGCCAAACATATGTGCATGCATTTTGTCCGTGTGTTGTGTCTCCTATCGGCTTTAGCTAGTTTCGAGTACTCGCGAATCGCTGCGTTGCGTTGTTAAGAAATAACAGAAGTAATTGGTTTGTTGTTTTATTTTTGGTGAAGTAGACCTGTTGCGATACATTAATACAAGTGCCTGTGCACTTGCATCGGTGTCAATGGAACCACGAAATGAGCCTCGCTAAATGCAATTGCTCCCTACGGTCAGACTTCACGCTTAGCCTGAATACTTCGAAGATGGGTGCGACTTCACTGTCTATATACAAAGAGGAGGTATTAAGAGCAAAAATGCGTGGCGTCTCTAGTGCTAACAAAACTTTAGCAATGTCGCTCATAATCACCACGCAGAGAACTCTAAGCATAATAGTCAAAGCTCAAATGACAAAATCAGTTTATTGTACCGACCGACTGTCGAATGGACTACTTCGCCCCTTGCCTCGTGAGCTGGAGAAATGATAGAACTGGATTTGAGTTTCACATGCACTAGCGGACGTAACAGTGGAATGCTGCCTTTGTGCCTTGACATCTACTCACTGTTAAGCTTTGTTTTGCAGTTGAATGTCAGGATGATATTTACCATCATGACGCTTCTCTACCGTGCGTCCCCTTCCTCCAGCACTCCTCGCCCTGTTCTCTCAACACTTGTTGTAGGATTTGGAATTCTCCCAAATGACACTACTGAAGGCGTGCAAAGTAGTCATCGCATGGCAGCATTAGCATATTGATCGACATGGGAGAGTTGGAATTACTGTTAGGATTCGGAGAACACACCGACAAACGAGAAGACATCGATTAGACCCTGAGTTCAATTAACTGCAGATTGGAAGTTTTACCGCTACACAACATGTTAATGCAATACAAGATGACGGTTTCGGAAGTGGGGAAATAGGCCCTACACTAGGGCCAAATGGACTACAAAGCGTCTATTATGATTACAGCATGTAAGAGCAGGTCCTGGCTACTCCATGATCTCCATTCTAACCGAAGATGGTAGGTTTCATCCTCAACTTACAGTTGGTCTTAATGATATGTTTGGAGTACTTTTAAACTTGGGTGGATTTTTTATTGGGGTAGAGCGGTAGTAAGTTGCTCCGCACTCACCAAGACCCCACTTAGTACCCCATGACGAGTTCAAATCACTATAATGGAGTCTTTTTTGGCCTCAACATAGGGTGACGATCGTCACCTCGTTGCAAAGGCAACAGTGGCTGGGCTGCATTTGAGCCCACAAAGGTGTGCCTGACAACAGTAATTTGCATGCATTCGTAAGCACCTCCATAAAGAGCATTGGTTTTCTTTTCCTTCTACACACTATACTGGGTGTGTTAATCGTGCCGATTAGGTCGAAAACCTGCACTTGCAATTTCTGTCCAGGTTTTATCATACTGCATTCAACTTTACTAAGTTGCAGGGCTTTACAACGCCAAAGCCTACAACAGTACAACGTAATCAGGTCGTCATTGACAAGCTCAAACTATCTGCCTCTGCAAAGGTTACTCAAATGCTCTGGCACAACCTGCCAAGGACTGATGTTTGGATGGCATTTGTAGCGGCGGCGTACCCATCGCTATGCGCTCCCTTTGATGTCGGTGAAGAAGAGACTGGTCAACACACTATCAACACCGGTCAATTTTAGGTGAGATGATGCAGATCTGGTTTGATTTCTGAGGTCAAGTGGTGTTATAAAAGAGCCTAGGCTTTCGATAGAGAGTGCGAAACCAATAAAGACGCTTCCAAGACATAAGATTAAGTGACCAGCCCATGCGTCGATCCCTTCTTCAGTGAAGCACATTATGGCGACGAGCATATTTTGCAATCCACGCTGAGTAAATTGTACGCAGTCATTGAAAAGGCCCCTACTTCCTTTTCCTTAGCCTTCACGCCCCAGCTCCACTTAATCGACGTGTTGGTGTCTCAACTTCTGATAGTTGATTGACAGGACCTAACACCTGAACTCGTCTACGCCTACTCTTTCGTTTGAGTCGATTCGACAAGCTCATTTTGTTGTACAGCATTTCTGCAGCGGCACATAAGTGAATGGTGGGCCTCTGCCCCACCGCACATCAGCAAAATGAGCAAGCCCCGCAGTAGAATCACTGCCCACATCCCACTCACGTGCTGTGTCGTTAGACCTCCTTCATGCCCTGTACTTGTTGCAGTCCGGTCCCAATGCGCCAGACTACTCCTCCATTCAGGCCACCACACAGGGAGGACTTGGAAAAAACTCAGCTACACACCCAGCTTCTTTGCCAGTTTAGCTTCGCCTTCCCCAACTCGCCATAACCAACTAATTCGTCATCGCCGATAATTTTCAGCTTCCTGGATTTATTCATCTCAGATTTTTTCCCATTGTCAAGACACTCGAATATATTTGTTTGTCTGTATTTACCAACACCTCATTTCTCTAGCTATTTGAGTTAGAGGTAGAAGCAGAAGCGATGGGATACAAAACAAGTAGAGACAATGCTTCAAACAAACGTGTCTTTGTGTAGGATGAAAACGCGATTGTCCAATTCGACCAGTGGTAAGTTCTTAAATCTCCTCCTCCTCCTCCTCATTTCGTTATGCCCCACCCATTATATTCCCCTTCTCGGCTTCTTTCTTACCCTTAACCTCTTGAGAAAGGTAAGGAACATCAGTTGTGCATTCTGCCACAACATTGTCCCATACACAATGATGACTGCTTTCGATAGAGGACACGACTTTATTTCAAGTCTCTACACCCTAACTCGGCACGTAGGCAATCGTAGGGTTCCATCAACCGGAAGAGCAGGCTACCACAAAAGGGATTCACACACCAATTCTTACTGAAGGCATTTCTACTTAGTAAGGTATTTTAAAGCCATCTTGAGGATTGATTGCAAGATGTTTGGACTTAACAGGTTGAACCAAATCACGAGGATGCGAATACATCGGCGAATACCATATTGCTGACGTAAATTTATTCTTTCAGCATATTAGAGGAAAACAAAAACCTAAAATACGTGTGCAAATAGAAAAGGACAAAGATAACATTCCAACTCGTCTCTAGACCCAAATGCATTCCAATTTGCTGTGACGGCGTTGAATTGTCGGTTTCTTTCACAGATTCATTAATTTAATCAAAGGAATGCGCTTACGCACTTAGGCATTTCAGTTTCATTATCTCTAACCCGTTTTGCAAAAGAAAAGTCATCCGCTGTTCAAAACTGTTTTACTTCGTTTGAAGGGAAAATCGTATTGCCTTGCCAAGGCGAATTGGCTGTCCGAGTGACCGTATCCGAAACCGGCAGTTAAGCCAGCATTGTATCACATAGCACCTCACTTCATTTTGGCGACACCCTCTTCGCCTTCCATGATAAACCTCTTGCGTCAGCCATCACAGAGTAATGAGCGCTGAATAAAACACCCACAGGACAGCCATGTCAGTCTCCGAATTTCACTGCAAGTGAGGACATGCTTGGCAGCAAAGTTACTGATCCTTCCTGGCATTTCTACTGGATCTTGGCCTTCGTCAGGCTTGGCTTCAGAGCTGAATTCGGAAACGGGACTTCTGCTGACTATCTCGCGTGTTTATACAGGCAGAGGTTGAAATACTGGTCTAGAAGCGGTTTCGCAAAAGAGAGCAGAGAATCTAACACAGCCCCGCGGAAATGCGTTTTCGAGGTTGTTTACATTTTCGACATCTTTATGCAGGTATGGCTATAAAACCTCGACTACTGCCCCTTCCATTGCTAATAGCTCCTTTGCAGAACACAAGACTAGGATGAATGCCGAAGGTGGACGTCATTCTTAGCCCATATGTTATAGAAAGTCAGCGATTCATCCGTCCACAGTACATGCACTTCCTCCGCGCTGCTAAATATAGTCGCATACGGTTTGATTCAGGGTCGGATTCCTTTGAATTAGAGCTTGCATTGCGCTGTCACTAGCGTAGAGTCCCAAGACTTCCTTAGAGGCAAAAGAAGGTGCGTTGCTTGAAAGAGAAATGAGTCGGGCCTACTGGCGAAGACCGAAGGCCAGCCTACCCAGCCAGGGCAATGTGGTCACCGAAGTGGCCACAGTCGGATCCGGCAGTCAAGCAAACAAAGTGCTGCAGTTACTGATTAGGCATTGCCATTTATAAACGCATAACATTTCCGAAACCATTCATTAACAGTGCAATGCACCAGGCGGTCATGCAGATTGTCAGATGATTCGCTACTTTACAAACAAAAATTTTGTCTAATGAGGCCTAATTTGTTGAAAGAAAAGTAAAAATCTTCTGAGCATATGTTACTCATATTTCACTCCTGCATAATGAGCACTTGTTAAGTGAATATCAAGTCATGTGCTGTGCATCACGACAGCAAAACCTTCCACGGTGTCGCCCCTCACCAGCCTTCCTCCTCCATTTCAAGTCACTTGCCCCATCACTTCGATGCTGGCAAGGAGTCGAGTAAAACTAATGAAGTAAGTGAGGCAAGCCAATGCATAAACCTATTCCGAACAACGTGAATAAAACCATCAATCATTTTCATCGTCGTTGGGAAAATGATGCTTCTTCATTAAACCAAAGCAATGCAAACATAACACTTGCACAATTTCCATAGAGCAAAGCAGTCCAATTTCACAGATATAGCACCTCTCCCATTTCAAATCAGCACTAAAGGCTACATGCATATAAAGGGTAAGTGAAAAAGCAATGCCAGAAACCGGAATTGGCACAAGCAAACGCAAACACATAAAAAACTTTCGAGTCCTAATTGCTCAAAAATCTGCATTGAATCGAACACAAAGGTTGTTGGATAATGATTGGGTTTATCAACGAAGTCGACACCTTACTACTTTCCAGTGTCCACAACTGATGGAAAGTCATGTAAATTAGACACCTACGAAAATCATCAAAACCAAACAAGCTCTCAAATTGTCGGTGCGCGTTTTAGCATTGCTCCTTTATGAAGAGGTTACCGCGGGCTTACGGACAAACGGACAGACAGAGAGGAGAGACGGATATTACATGCATGGCATGGCTTGCAGCTGCACCTAATTTCAAACTTAAGGGTATCTGAACGGCATTTGTGGTATCCAGCAAACGTAGAACACAACATCCATGTTAACAATGCGATCGAACAGATCTTCTGCTATTGGAAGGAAACAGAGTTTGATTCATTACCGCTTCTCTATCCTTCGACGCGTTGTGAGTGCCCTGAAGGAGGAAGAGGAAAGAACATCCACCAGGAAAGCAATGCGCTCTTATGGTCACGACAGAAGTCAAATGAGTGATGATTTGACACCAAAACCGACTGGCCAAGGAACAAACTGCGTTGTTTCGCTGCTATGTCATTCTGATTTACTTGCTGCTGAATCAAGAACGCAGTTCGATTTCACTGCTAGAATACATGAAGTTATTTTCATTTCCACGACTTTTGTTGTGAACTGAAGTCGTCGCCACCAAAATAGTTTTCTGGAGCCCAATTTTAGTGTTCAAGGCTGTCAATCTTGCTGCTACACTAAAGCACTCTTCAAAAATAACCACGCAGTAAAATATGCTGTGGAGAATGAGTCGCGTGTGAAGAATCTTTAGAAAAGCCAGAATATGCGAATGAAGAAGGCATCTACTACACCTTGCATTGTAGTGGCTACAAAACAATAAAAAGAGCATCTACATTTGATCTGAGGCATCAAGTCTATCCGGGACTTCGCTACTGGGATAACTTTGAATACTCATTTCCATTTTTTTCTAAATGTCATGTTTCTTGAAGATTACAATGTGTGCCAGCAATGGAATCTTTGCACGCATGTCTATGTGGCACCTCGGGTGATGATACAAATTTGTTGCCCATCAGTTATTATAAGTTCCACTTTCTGAACGTCCTTTGGAATGGACGGAATTGCAATCCTGCTGTACGGTAGCTTCTTCGTCCTATTTATAGTTTAATGAAGTTTTCCAGTGCCCTCTAGTGGCTTTGCACCACAAACGTCATGACTAATTGAACATGCCGTCCGAACAAGTCAAAATGTGATGAGCAGAGGTGCAACATTAAATCCCCTCCAAAAACTTGTAAGAAGGTGAATAACAATGGCTATGAGGAGGAGTTTGCATTCCAGTCTCGTCGACCTTCCATGCACCGAATTATTCACAACATGGTAAGTGGTAGCTTCGAGGAGTACAGCATCATCGAACGATGAAGTTGGCGTCGTCACCCAAAGCATTCTAGATTGCACTTCATCAGATGCAAAATAAATTCATCTCTTTGTTGCTTCCACTCAAACATTACGCTTTCCTTCCTAGCCATTTATGGAAAAGAATATGGATGCATCGCGTGACGTTAAAACCGATCGCAGAGCAAAAGTTCGGAACTGGCCTGCTTCTCCAACTCCAAAACATGGTTGCCTGATAGCAGTGACAAAAGCTGGCGTTTTGCGATTTGCATATCCAAACCTGTCGAGTGTTGCTGAACATTACACCTCCAAAATTCTGCTAAATCCCTCAAAGAAACAAGTGTTTTTACGTTTTATTAACTTCAGGCGTAACATTGTTATCCCAGGCATGGATTTTAGTTGGAAACCCTCACTCGCTTCACCCTACAAAGTGTGAGGAGGACAGTGCGAAGTCGAACTGTATCAAGTTCACAAAAATAATGCACCCCCTTTAGAGGTCTAAGCATAATTTATTTATCAGGTGATATTCTCAAATTTTGTTGGCACGCGCTACTACTGAAGTCAAGAGGGTCGAGTTAGTAGGTGGCTATGACTTGCCCACATCAAGCTTAGAAGGCAGGACATCAAAAACTACTTTTAATACTTCATTTGACTTCTGCAATGCAATTTCAGTTTGGAATAGCATATTGCCTTAGGTTACACGGCATTACACCATGGTCCCATTGCATGGTTAGCTAAGCAATAGCAGGATACACGGAGTCAGTTCGAGCGCTAGCGCAATCTACGGACACACCTACAAAGGCTCCCATAGGAGCTACCCAAAACATTCCTCACACAATCAGCATTTGCTCTGCAGTTGCAAAGCATGAGGTCATTACCGACTCTAGACCATCTGTTTCTTCTCCTCGCATTTACCTCACACCTCACCTCTACTGTCGCTGTGACAATTGGCTAGGCTGCGCCGACGCTAAAGACAGATCCCTCCAATGTGTTCTAGGCATTGATGAGATTGAAGAAGTAGTCAGGAATGTGGGTGAGAACAAAGTGTTTGATGAAAGTGGTGGGAGCGACAGTGGATTTATGGCGGCTAGATCGTGTCATCTTCCAGTAAATTATGCATTTTTTCATTACCATTCCACTAAAAGGGGTTTGATGCATTCCCTGTCCAAAATTCGTTGACTTCTTGCTTTTACTTTATTCCACGCCACTGCATTCCGCAAAATGGCTGAACTAGTCAGCGCTACTCCATCTCCTTGTAGTGCACGAATGCGGAAAGCCACAATACTACCTGGTAAACATAAGCGCACTGATCCAGTTCACAAGAAACAGAAAAATGGAGGGAAGTATGTCTTCACGTGAAAACACTCCTGACTTCTTAACTAACAAAGCTTCTTTCGGTTTCAGTATTAACTAATTGCTGTTAAGCTTATGGGATTCACCCTGCAGTGAAATCTTATTCCTAAATAAAAAGCTTAAATGTGGTAGCATAGCAAAATAATGCATAATCTCGTGCTTTGACATTTCGCAATCTAGAGTATATTGCATCATTGTTCCCGTCCACACTAAGACGATTTTTCCAAGTAAAATGTATTCCTCTAATCAGGTAAATGATGAATGAGTTGAACCCAAACCGGTCGAAGACATGAACGGGCAACATTGGGACCGAATTCGAAAATACGACGAATAGAAAGGAACCGGAGCTGTAGATATGTCTCAGAAGCTATCCTACCTTGCAGGGTGGGCATGGACACCTTAAATGGCCGTAACAAAAGCCGAGAGTCAATTCAGCAACGAAGTATTTTAATTGCAGTTAAATAAGAGAGGTGGAAAGACAATGATGTCCCCAGAGTGTGATCATGCGGCTCAACCCCTCCATCTCATTCCTCTCCCTCCTTCCTTCCTTCCTTCCTTCATTTAAGCATATCAAACCACCTACGAGTGCGACAATAAACACTTCATTGATCCCCTTCCTCCCTACAATGTTACAAGCCAATCACAATTTCCCGCAGCTGATCTTATTACTCAGACGGTTGTCACCCCATTCTTTCTGTATGCTAACTAGAAAAAACGGACTTTTCGCCTTCTGCCCTTTCCGCAGCTGATCTTATCACCCAAATCAAAATCATCCCATTCCTTTTGTGTACCAGTACAAAACAAACAAGTTTGCACATATTACACACACCTACCCTCTCCCTTCTGTTCTTTGTCGCATTTCTTATTCTTTTGCTTTTTTACAGCATCAACCATAACACCTCACATTTATTACCCACGCTGAGATTACTCAACTGCTTTCCAGTTTTATTCTATAACAGGGGATCTATTGCTGTGCTCTAGCGCTCCCGTTTTACAACTTATTTTGCTCTCCATATTTTCAGAAGCTTGCTTTTTACCAACTACACTTTCTCTGCCATCGCGACCCATCAGCGTGGCATTGTGATGTTGTCAAGGTTGTCGCCGTCTTCACTTTGTGCAGCGAAACTCCACCACGAAGCAATACAAAGCAACATCAAGTCGCTTTTAAATAGCTTGAACGAATTTGGCTGTCCGAAGTCCTCGTAGCCTGCGTCTACATGAATCCAGATCATCCCACAATGCAGAGCCACGTATTTACTTCAGCAATAATTTGCCCAAAACTCAACCACACACAGGTCCAGAAGATGGGTTTTAGATTGCGTGTCTTGTTAGCCCCTAAGTCACAAATTTTGGACTCCTAAAAACATTTGTTGCTCTTGCAGGTGGTGTCTTGAGCTCACTTTCGTCCTGACAGATCTGACCCTATGGAAAACCGTTCCAGGTTATTTCTGGTCCAATATTTCCATCGTATACACGTAGCACAATGTGCATCTATTAACCTTACTTCGCATAAAGACCAATGCTGACGACTGGAGGAAAGCTTCAATGCCATGCCAACGGGGCAGCTGAAAGGTTAGCAGAGCAGTAACTTTGAGCAAAGGCAAAAGAAACAAAGGACTGCAGATATACGAATGGATGCTATGGAAAGGCGTTTGACAAGCAGATCGCCCACCATAATCTCCATCTCGTCTGGCCATTTCTTCCAGCATATCGCTCAAGTCCAAACAGCTGCCCAATGGTGATAATAGCTACCACGTCTGCTTAACGGTGCCGCGTGCTGACATGACAACACAACAACATTTAGAGCAGCCCTGCAGTGTGCAGCCTTCCCTTCCCACTTCCCCCTTACGCCCACCTAATCAACCACCCACGAGTTACACATTCTGCCCACTGTGAAGCCAAGTCTAAGGCTAAGTAGCATCATGCCACCTTTTTAAGTCTCGTGACACCTCCAAAATGTGCTCATTACTCGTGCTACCAGGAATTAGCTGCAACCCAACAAAATGAAAACAATTCTACACCTCCAGAGCCAAAATATGCCGCATCTGTCACATAGCTATACAAATGAGCTGTGGCTAGCAGAGCTTCGATCCGCAAAAGAACATCTCTATCACCACTTCATACATGCATACTGCAGTTGCCTCAGTTTCTCCCTTCCTCGAGGACGAAAGGAGACGACATCGTACTCGATCAGAATAATTAGACGCATATTCAGCACACCACTCTGCAAAGGTACAACAACGATGCAATTAAGTGGGCCCATCACCAAAATCCGTCATTCAACAAACCACTGGCGCATCGCATAGCCCACTTCGCCTTGTTCACCACCGTCCTCCGTGCCCTCCTCGGTAAGGATGCTGCGTCGTCATTCTCATCATCCCCATGATGTTAGCTAATTCCCTATGGGATAGGGAAATGTGCTAGTCATCACGCGTGTCAACGACCAGTGGAGGGAATATTAGCCTAAAACGAAGAGCCCAGCTCCTGTCAGCAGCGTGGCATCACAACAACTATAATGACAGAATAACTCAGCTTTGGTATGGTTATCGGTCTACAATCTACTGTCATATCGCAAGCATGCCAAGACAATCTCAACTACTTATCTCAGACAGCGGGAATACGCTCAATACCATCAACTGGCAGATGGCCGTCAAGCAACACACTCATACGTACTCACAAGAATCCAAACATCGCACTATTTTAGCGTAACATAAGCTGTGTAGGTTAAAATCTGCGAAAATAAGTGACACATGAAGGCGTTGGACATTTCCCATTTACAAATAAATCACACTCAGTCAATAGGTCATCCCACTCACTGCAACACCCACATGTGGCGTCATTAAAAACGGCTCTTCAGACACACGTCGGTAACTTGCGTACTAAGTCTTGAACAGCAAGTAGGCAAGCGATTGGCGAATAGGACAGTGGATCGTACAAAGAACCACGCCTACATAATAAAGCATCATAGCCACGCTCCACACCTACTTCATGTCGGTAAAGGCAACAACACTTAAACATCTTTCACTTAAAGAATGAACGAGCAAAACTAACCACTGTAAGAAGAAAATAACATCAGATTCGACTTATCTAGCATGCCTACCAAGTTGCAGGTGCGCCCTTGCTCCGCTCTCACGCAAAACCAAACCTCACTCAGTCGCTCATAAGGCCTCCAAGCACAAAGTCGAGTCTCTTATCTTCTGCATTAATGAATAGGCCACACTGAGCAAGCAAACTTTTGGCAGAATTGATCAACCGAATGGTTGCCACACCACAGGTCTCGACGGCGACGCGTTTAAAGGCACTTAGTGCAGCCTCAGTGGCTTCCCCTGCGTTGGCCTCAACATCCACATTCTTTTTTGTCATTGCCACCGACGACGAAGGTGGATGTTGTTGGCAGCCTCGTGAGCCTGTGATGCCATTCAAAAGCGACGCATAACCAGTGTTGAAAGTTGTAGCAGCAGAAGAGCAAATATTAGTCAGTAAGGCTGCCCACAATCGTCATCCACCATCCCCACAATCTCGTCAAGTCACAGAGCACACCATAAAAGCCAACAGCAACGCAATAAACAAAAACAATTGCAACACATGAAAGGTCGAGGAATGCACCACGCGACATTGTTGATCAAGTCAATGTACTGTTAGGTGACATCGCGTCTACACATCCCATTGAGGTGGTAGACCATCTGCACTCAAAAGCCATAAAAAGTTCATCTCACTCCCACGATCGGTGAGCATGAATATACACGCTTTCAATTTACTTCAGTGCAAATCGCCACCCCACGTGCCGATCTCCAATCGCATCACAACTGCAATCACATCAAGAACATCGACGCAGCACTCGAGGCAATTCCAACTCCAACCCTGGCTGTCTGCAAATTATTCAAATTTTAGGCAAATAAGAGTCTCAGGCCTACTCTCGACCAGTCAACTCCACAAATGACTGCTCGCAAAAGGATCTAACAGCGCATCCAGTCACCACCTGTATCACATGCATGCGACAAAACCCAACGTCCAGCCGCCTTTCACCCACCACCTAATCCTCGTCATCAACTCCCATACGGTAAATAACAAACACCAACTACTTCACTTCCATGCACTCATATCACAGCGCACACTGATAAATCCAACACCTCCTCCTCCCCCTCCTCACAGATCTTGGATGCCACAATACCATCCACACGCAACCACCAAAGCATCTGGGCAGTGGGGGTGACGATCCATTTTACCTTGGAAACAGACAGACACCAACAACTATTTATCAAGAAAAACTTCTTATGCCCACTTGAAACCGTGCAAGTTGCAACCTACCAGTGACCTCCGTCAACTAATGACACCGGGAATCAGTCACATTGTCTAATATCAATGCCCTTAACTCACAAGTGAGCTGCCATCAGTCTGCGATAAATTCAAATTCCATTTGAGTAACCATCTCAGGACCGCACTTCCGACCCAACAGTCAGAAATCTACTGGCGCACCCACCCACCACTACCACTTACACCACTTCACGTGATACCTCCACATTATGCTTCTCGCTTATCCCTCCTATACAAAAAAAACAGAAGAATTCCCCAAATGTGAAACTAAACATTGGATAGGCTGCACATAGTAATCAGACACTTTTATTGAATTTATTCAATATTTCATCTGGTAACAAGGCACCCGACCTGTTAGCTCATGATCCTCCTTTGCGTAACACATTCCATCCGCTTCCTTCCCATGTCTACCTACCTCCTCCAGCGTATGCAATGCCTTCGCCGGCACATCCTACTTCGTCAAAGCCTGTTGATCCTCACCAAACTTTTCGAAGCCAAAAATAGTACGTCAGTAACTGTTCCATTCCCTTTGCAACCTCAAACAAACTACGACTGGGGAGTGAAAGTACCACAACCGTATACACACTCTAAATCCACTTCATTTTAACCAAGACTAGACGCATGATTCGACTGACAATGGAGTAAGTTTAAGTTCTGCAAGCCCATCGCCTACAACTCGTTCCAAATTACCCCGTCAAAGTCCCACTAAAGCGAATCCAATTTAAGCGACACTTAAAAATTCAGGTCAGCTAATCCCAATGCATAAAAGCGCACTATGGCCTTCCAGACAAACAGTTCCAGATCTCCTAGAGCCCGCTCCTTTCTTTCTCGGTCAGAATCGGACACCTGCTCATGTCGAAACTAAGCTTACAACCAAGTGGCTACTGAGGTCCTGCATGTACGCCGCATTAGGACAAGGTCAACACAAATGAGCATTAAGGTCTCAACCAGTGACATGGATGTTTTCGAGTAATTATAATGCAAAGTGTCCTAAAAGCGCAATTCAATCTACCGACATCAGTAGAATTAACAACTTCGGCAATCCAGCTTTTGCTATGCACCAATCATGAAAATATTCGTAAATCGAGGGCAAAAGCAAAACCCTGTTCAAAAACGCGCACATTAAAAATATCAATGCATAAATAAAACAGAACTATAACAATTCGTAAATTGAGGTCGCATTCCCACACGAGCAAAGTTCAACCTAGTGGTAGAGACAGGATTCGTATTTGGTGTTGGTCAAAATACATCCACACCCATGACGAACGCTCTACCAAAAGAAAGTAAGCGTCCGTCAAAATAAGGGTCCGCAACATTTTTAACAAGAGCAAAAGTCATATATTAGGCGCAGTCCCACCTGTATTCGACAAAAGGGGCCTCACTTGTCAAGATTTACCATTATTGAAATAACAAGCCATTTGAAACATTGCCAGAACAACCTGAATTAATTGCTTGAACCACTGGCCGGCATAATAAATTAACATGAGTTTGCGTTGCATTTAAAACAAATAAACCACAACAGCGACTTCGTTTCCTTCGTGGTTAACTTGACAAATAGATGTATACACGATTAGATGAGTACGTAGACGCAAATAAAAGTACTTCCAAGTAGGACTGAAAATGAATACGAAAATTTAGTAGACTTTGAACTATTCTACAACAACGAACCATCAGACGCGAATAACAACCCTGGTTTTCACCAAGCGGCTAGCTCCTTCACACGGCAAGCCAAGCACACCGAGCCGTGATAACACCGAATTCAACAACGCATTCGAACAAAATCGTCATACTACACAGAAAGAGGCAACCTTGCCTTTCAGAATTATTCACGATGCTTCAAAGCCATCTTTTCGATTACTTTGACGCACTACTATGAAATCATTAACACAGTTAATTTTGTAGACACCAGTAAATATGCTGACAGAGAAGTCAACTAATTTGCTTCACTTATCTCGCAGACCCTGCTGTAATGCAGAATTTTCTAACATCGGCATTTACAAATGAATAAGGCAAAGAAGTGTACATTTAATGCAGATTTGTAAGTTTCGTGTGCGAGGCTATAAATAGGAAAGTGGGGCATGCCAAAATAAGCCTGAGTACTGCTAGCCTTTTTGAATCTGTGTAATTTTATTCAACATGTTGGCAGGTTGAAGTTTTGAGGTTGTTAGCAATACTAATTTTTAAACTTTGCTTTTCGCTTTGCAAATCGTCTTTGCATTTGTCCAGCGGTGCATATGAAAGCCAGGGTTTGGTGCGATTGCCTTTGCTGTGCTTGGTTTGCACGTTGTGTTAAATGCAACAGATATGTGAGTATCAGTCATAAAGACATTGTTATTTGTTTAATTTGCGTGTGTGCCGTAGTATAGATTGGCATGGAAGTTTGGGTAGGGAATTCTAGGTTTGCTGCGCTCGTTGTTTCTGCAGTGCGTGTGGTGAAATAGTCGAATTCTGTTATCTGATTTAACTTAATAATGGTATCGGCAATGTCCTTTTGTGGCGTAGGAGCTTTGTTGCAGTGTGGTCAACTTCGCTAATCCTGGTAGGTGTAGGTTCTTTTCGGATTTTCTTGTTGGTTACGCGTTTCATTAGTGCGCATGAAAAAGCTTTCGAACTATTACAGGCGACTAGAAGGTAACGTTTGAGGTTGCACAATAATTGTTTTTGAAAGGCATGAAGTTGTGGCGATGGAACCTTAGTCTTTTACGCTACACGTGTGGGCAAATGTGTTAGAAGTTGGTAGCTAGTACAACAATTGCAGGATGTAGTTCCCTGCGCCTTATTTTGGCCTCTAGCGTATCAGTGAATGCAAAAATGTGAGTTTGTATTTGTTCTAGCAGTTAAACGTGAAGGTTCGTGTGCACGGAACCGGTTCATGTTACTTCCTTCCCTTTGCTTCAGTTGAGATTACGTGTTGACTTTAATGAATGAATGTAGAAGTTCAACTTTTTTCAGAGACTTTAAAGACGTTATAAAGCAACCCATGCGCCTTTTTATTGAGTGAAGAAACGAATGGTAATCAAAAGCACTTGTTGATGGGGTTAGAGGAGATGCACCATGATGTAGTCTCCGGAATACCAAAACGTGAATTTTTACTGTGTTTGCGCCCTGTTATCAGATTTAAGCTTTTTATGTGGGGATTTAGTTTCGTCCTAGGCAAATCTCATCCCGCCAGTAGTAGTTGGTTAATGCCTTCCGTTTCTCAGTTGCAAATGCCAAATAAACGTCCCTTCTGTACTCTACAGTGATTGGAGGGTCGAAAGAGTCTGCGCTCTTTCATCGTCCATGTTGACAGCATGCAGTTTTATTCGACAGTGCTTCCATGAGACGGTGGACTACAGTTTCATGGCAACGAGTGCGTGCGTGAAGGCGGACAATCAAAGGGCTGCTTTTGCGGTGGAACTGGAGATGTCAAATACTTGATCCCCTTCTCGTGTTCCTGTTCAGCCGTGGGTGCAGCCGATGTTTTGATGACTGTTGCGCAGCAGGAGCCGCAGTAAGTGTTTACCTCCCCTACCAACTGCACATTCAGTGCCCTGATTTTTCAAGTGAGCTCGATGTCAATTCCATATTGTAATCGGTGGCGATAGAATGGTCAAGCACTTGGACTGTGGTAAACCTCTTGAAAGTGGGATGGGCGAAGTCATGTTACGTGAGCTATTCATCTCTTTTCTGTAGTGTGTTCTCTGATTAGTTTACCTAGACGCGTTTTCGGTCGTCAGTATATCTTGGGTCGAAAGAAGGCGAGGCGATACAACACGTAGGGACGTAGCATTTTCTCTCATTCAAAATGTCGGTGACTTATATTCGACATCATAATTTTATTTCCACTTCTTCCTTGTGTCTTCGTTGGGCTTTTGCGCAGTTGACGTTCGCACTTGATTTTTTAAATCCCTTATAATCGTAGCCTTTGAAAGGCGAATGAGGTCATTAGGATGATTATTGAAGGGGAGCATTAATTGCTATCAACATCAAGCTGATACACTAAATTGATACTTCTCTCTGACTGCTGATTGTGGTGCGGTTCGGCCAAGGTTTTTACCACGAGGTGAAGATGGCAACAAGATTTGTGAAATTCACGCCAGAAAAAAGAACAGATTTTGTGTGTGTTAGGAGCGCGGGTCCTCTTAGTGGTCGTGAGTGTTCAGTGTGGGGTTAGAACGGGGTCTGGTGAGTCTACAGAAAAAGTGATGAATAAATAGGTATGGGCGATCCAGACCGCTTTTGACGTCTATTTGGTTCCACCCTCTCTCACCAAGACCGAATTAAAAAACGCTGAATGCGACTGTCACGTAGTGAGGAAGTGAAGTGCGAATGTCGTGATGCCGTGTGCACTAAGTTCGACGGAGTATCTGCGTGATGTGATTTCTACACAGACGTCGATTGCTCCATGATGCTTAACTTAGAAATGCTACTTTTTGGTTAGTTTTGTTTGTTGTCATTGGTTTCCAGTTTATGACTACTCTTTGTTGTCTCATTGTGAAATATTACCATCTGCTCAGTTGCTTCCTTCACATAATGCCTCCATGCTCCGTTAACCATTCATTCCCACTTCACTATGACCCTACTTTTCTTACTGACATGGAAAGTGATGCGGTAAAGGCAGTGGTCGACAACGCATTGTTGAACCTACACTCTTTGACCACGTTGAGGCTGTTGCTGCAGCACTATCTTGGCGACCACGAACCCAGAGACCGCTGACGATCTGCTGGACAGCTCAGTCTCCTTGGCGTCATCGTGGAACGCAACACTGGAGGTTACGTACGGTTAGGTGGCGAAGGGGCTACCTGGGCTGTCAAGGAAGTGAGGCTGACAGAAATGGGGAAGAGGCCTAATGGGGCCCGGGTGATCGCCACGGAATTGGAGGCGAGGGTGGCTGAGTTCCTAGTGATGACTGTCGTCTTCTGTCCCCTGCATTTGTAAGCTTTATCGCTCTCCTATTTATTCACTCACAACGCTAAATGCTTAGCTACTTCATAACAATTTTTGTCCCTGCTCACGCAATCACCCATCGTTTGCCCTTCATCGTTTTATTCTCTTCGTTCACGTATTATTTTTGTAATAATGCACCAAATGTGGTTTCATTTGTAAACCCAAGAAATTTGGTTTCGCCTGTTCGATGTGGCATTGATTCCTCTAATCAAGTCATTTGGTGGATTATGCTTTAAATTGTTTGACAGTGCTCATGGATTAGTCGCGTGTTTTGAGATTGCCTGAAGATGATTGCAGGTTGGAGGTCACGGTTCTTACGTGCACAGCGTCTCCATCGGTGAGGCGCGTGGTTGGATTGTTGATGTTGGAGGAGGTTGATTTGTTCCAGGTGTGCTAAGGCACTGCTGACCCAGTGGACTCCGATGCAGTTGTCTAGCCTCTTGGAAATGTTAATGAGTTGGTTCCATTTGTAGACATCTAGCTGATCAGCAGATGAGGGCGAGTGAATAGGAAATCGTCTGTACTTGAAATACGTGCTCATCACTTTTGGGATTGTTTTGGGTGGCGAGGCTAAGATGAGTGCGTTTTATGTGGAAGGGGGGAGGGTTGAGGTGGAGCGTCAGATGTCAGTGTATGTAGCCTGGGAGTGGTCACGTTCATACCTTTTTCACTGCTATTTCAAATGTGCATTGAATGTGCTTATGGGCTATAGGCGGGAGGACAACTTTTAATCCGGTCGTGGACCAGCGTAGTCGTTCTCCTGAGCCCAAGACGCCCTCGTCCTAGCTTGTAACAAAAATGTCTAGAAGTGGCCAATTTTCGCATAGTAGGGGTGGTAGAAGGGAAGGGGAGGATCGTTTGAATGAACCTCGTGCAGAAAGAGCAAATGGTATTCGCGAATTCCGAGTTTAATGGGGCTCATGACACGTAGTGACCTAGTGAATCTCTTACCAAAGCGATAATCAAATCGCAGTCAACCTTTGCTCTTTTTCCTTTAAACTTGAACTGTTTGGTGAAAGAGCTCTCGAGCGTAATGTGGAGACGAACTGGCCATTTGCGGATCATACGACCGTTGCCGGAGGTGGGGTAGGGAAAGCTCGTCTTGTAAGTATTTGTATGCACGTGTTGGACACAGTGCAGGAAGTTGGGTGATTTTCTGCATATTTGCGCCGGATGGTTGAACTCCATCGATCGTGTGGCAGTGAGCAGCTCACACAGGTGCTACTTATAACAAGTCAGTAGCACCTTTACGTCATTTTACTCTCTCAGGGTGGTAGCTTTTCTCCAAATCGTGTAGCAAATCGGCACTAATGATGATACTTCGAGCGTTGTTTTTTTAATCCGAATCTTTCTTCTTTTGGAAAATCAGTACATCAGTCTAGGCAAAGGTAGTCTCCATGTTGGAACGCACTGAACAGAACATTATGGCCAAGCAAGGCTGATTGTGATGCATTTAATCACAAAGGATTGTAACGTGGCTGCGTAATCGGCAAGTCGCAACAATGACGTGTTTTAGTGCTATCAGTAGAACAGTGGAATCACTGCGATAACCGGAGAGAAGTGGAGTGAAATTAGGCTGCACGTCAAACAACACAATTTCGAGAGCTGTTAGTGGCACTCCACTGAGGGTTTTGTGACTGCCATTTATCAAGTGCAGAGCTGTTGGTGTGACTCACCTCGATGCAAAGCTAATATACTTCAATGCCAGCACTCGAACAATCTCTGCTTTGTGAAAATCGTGGAGTAGAAAACCCACCACTGCTCTTTATTCGCAGATGTGGTTAATAATGTTAAAATGTGAATTTTTGTCGAAGCTAAGCACGCGCAACGAAACTGATGGTTGAACTCGTTGCTTTGACGCCTCTGTATGATCGTGTGGATTACTTGCTCAAGATTCGAAATGTGCGGCTGAGTGGCTCCGGGCAAGTAAATTGTTGAAGAGATTGCGCTTTGGTTTTATGTTAGTGCGAATAGCCGTATTGGGTGTTGGATGCTTTGGCCAGTGGCTAGTGGTCCAGTGGAGTCGCGCTTTGTATGGATTGATTGAGTCCATTCAAAAGAGGTCACTCACCAACTAGAGTTCGGGATCCTTCTTCAAGACGTGCTTGGGAGTTGGTTACAAAGGGGTACCTTCCTTAATTGTAACGAAAATGTCGGCAACAAATATCCTGAAGCATGCAATGAGCAGTGGAAACCTAGACCATCCCAAGAGGCATGCAGATCCGTGACGTTCCCTTTGTAGGAAGGAAAAGGAAAGCGTCCGGTCGAAGAATGATAACAGCTGGAATCATGAGTCCATCGACGTCAACATGGGTCGCCTCGAGTGGTTTGGTTGTAACAACAATTTTACCAATGACGGGAGTAGTTTTCGGTTGTAGAAGCAGATTGCAGGTCTTTTGTATGGGATCGGCACTAATTTTCTCATCATTTAGAATTTAGATGTTTTTTGGATGGCATAATAGTGCCGTATGAGGTCACTGACATATCTGCAAGGCGTCACTTGAAGAAGTCGTACACCTCTACTTTGAGTTGGGGCAAAAATGACCTGAGCGATCGTAGACTTGGAATGGTTTGGGGGCATTGACAGGTTGACATCAACAGCGAATGAAAAACTGTGTCAGCACTAACTTAATCGCAATTTTATGGTAAAAATGAATTTCTGATGGGCTTTTCTCCAAGTAACTAAATCGCTGGTTGGTAATGAAGGGACTGAATGAGTATTTGGAGGCCAATTGTGCGTCGGCATGTCCATTTCTCTGGGTTGGCAAAGTGTTAGCTGACTTATTGCAAGAGACTTGTAATTCTGAGCAAACAACTACATACATTTCGCTGTAAATCATGTGGGAACATTTGTGGAGGGTGAATAGGGAAAGGCAGTTGGAAAATTTTTATCAGCGAAGCTTAATTAACCTACGATGCAAATAGGTGACGCCACATAGGGGCACATTTAATTGCTATTTTGCACAATTGAGGCCCGTAACACGGATACACGTAATGAACGCCTTCATGCAAGCATCTCTGCTACAAGCGTTCTCAGAGTAATCACGACTACGGGTGGTGTCACCTCAAGAGCAGTTTCCAAGATCCATTTCCAATCTCTCTGTCAAGGTCGCCGCAAATCATCCGAGCCGCAGCATACGCCCTTCTTGCATCACGTCAAGGCTTGTCATCAAGAAGCAAGGATCACTGAAGCTTGCAAATTCAATTACCACATTTACGAGAACACTCAAAGCACACATTGGAATGTCAGTTGGCGCTGGTCTGGTTTACGCACCACTTGTGCATTGCAGCCAATCTCTTTGTTTCCTCCAGGTTACCTGAGGCTCCTCAACCAACGTGTGCCACGTTTACATTCCTTCACTCATTCACGCCCACATCACGGCTTAAACATAAAAAGCACTTTACCACCTTTTCACATCTCAATTCCTGAGCGAAAGATGGAGAGAGTGGAGAAATCTGATGATAAGGCCGAATTGTTTCTTATTCACAGAATTGCCACATTCTGTGAACAAGGAAAACTCACTGATCTACGAATTAGGGTGAGGTTATGCACATTGGTTTCATGCTCCAACTTCTAGACAAAGGATGGGAAATGTGTGAATGCACATAAACTGGTTCTAGCAGCCAGGTTCCCACTTTTTTTTAGAGCACTGACCACTCAACAAGATGGAGCGACAACACAATGGAAACGCTTTTCTGCAGAGTACGTGCACATCACTTCCTTCATTAACCCGCTTTTAGTATTGTCAAGGCTGTCGTCGACTACGCATACACGGGCAGAATTACAATTTCAGCAAGAAATGCCACGAGATTGTACCTTCTGGCACACAATCTCGGCTCCACGAGAATCGTCTCTTGGTGTGTGGAGTTCATAAGAACGAGGTGGGAGAAGTCTTTTTCAGAGTTAAAACCTGACTGACTAAAGAATTTCTCTAGACAATGTGGCAGAGGTTTGGTCCATAGCCAATGCTACGTTGAACCGTGGATTGATGGAACCATGCATTCCAATGATTGCGGAACATTTTGAAGATGTGTGCTTGCGAAGGGGGCTGCTGATGCAGATGGCAGCACAGTACTTCGAGATGCTACTGGAAAGCAACCGACTGAAATGCGTGAGTGAGGAAACAAAGTTCCGAGCCATTCGCAATTGGCTTGAAGCAGGCCTTGATGGGTGTGACGTGAATGAAAAGGCAAAGGTGTTTGCGAAGATGATTTCGAGGGTTGAGTTGACGAGGCTGTCCCCACAATGCCAAAGCGAATACTGGACTCTTGTGGAGAGGTACGCAAAACAGTTTCGTAAAGGTAAGCACAGTGAATGGAAGGATGGTTTAAAGGACGTGAGATTCATGGATGAGCAATTTCAATAGACGACTGTAAGACTAAAGAAGAGACGCGGACATGGACAAGGGGCGAAAGGCTTTGTGGTAAATAAAAGAGATTTAATTAATGGATGAAAGGATGAAATGGATGCAAAATGGGCGGGTAGATGCATTAATGCGTGTTGAAGGATTTAATACGGAGTGGATGGACAAATTTATTTGGGAGTCATAGGTGCGAATTGGTTGAGTTGATGACACTATTCAGCATTGTGTAGTTCTTACTTCTGAGTTATCTTTTCCTTTATTTTTGTGACTGTTCCAAAGCTGATGTTCCGCCAAAACGTGCTCCGCCAAGATTTGTAATAAGGCGAAATGAGAAATGGGTGGGACGGAGGATTCGGCCTGTCTCCAACTGCCGGCCACAAAGAAAGTACGTGAATCACTTTTAGTATAGCAATAACCGCCCTCCCAAAGAACCGACTAGGCGATTCGATAAGTGCTCCGATTTTTAGCCATAGGATTCTGTCAAACTGTCCCTTTTCGCAACCTTCATGCCATTTTTCACTGCCACTCTATGACCAATTTTTGAAAACTTTTAGAGAGTTGCTGATGATCTACGGCTACAATGATGTTACAGAGTCCCGGTTTCTAACGACTGTGCCGCAGTTGCAACCGGACGAATCGTTCAGTTTTGAAGTTCCTTCCCGTGGAAAAGCGACTGCATTGGACGGTAAAATTAAATTTATGGTCTCATCGTCTTGCTTTTTAGGTAGAGTATGTTTCGTTAAGTGTGTTGACTCCGGATGGCGTGTGATGTCTGTAAATTACCAAGATGGTTCTACTTCCCATAAGACTTTTCAAACAACACAGCAACGCGAATTGCCTGCTGTTGCGTCGAGAAATGGATCGATTTTCATTTTTGGCGGCCGGTCTGGTGAAACGCACTTTTCCACTTGTGAAAAATTGGACATTGCCAGTGGCAGGTATGTTTGATTAGGATGAGTCAACAATCTAGGCTCACCAAACTCCCTGATATGCTGCCTGCACGAAGTCGTGCATCGGCGTTAAACATCCCAGAAATTGGGATCGTGGTTGTTGGTGGTTATCAAGATAACTCAAAAATGGTAGTAAAATCAAGAGAAGCTGCAATATTGGTAGAAGATGCGGCGAATGGGAGTGGATGGCGATGGATCAAGCTCAATCCGATGTTACAGGGACGCAGTAGTCCAGGAGTGGCCTACTTCAAAGGATGCGTTGTGGTTGCTGGAGGGGATTATGAGTCGAGTGCCGAATGCCTTCCACTGACATCGATCGAACAGGCGAACGCTCAGTGGACTCGTCTTAATGGAATTCAAAAGTCTTGCTTTTCCACTCATATTCCTTACTTTATCTGGCCATTGACATCTCTTGTCTCATTCAACAACAGATTGATAATGCTAGGTAAGTGTTGTGTTCATATCCTGTGGAACCATAAATTGTTTGATCAAATTACTTAAATTTATTAACCTTTTTATTATAGTATCCGACCTTTCGACGAACAGGTTCTATGAACTTTTACCCACCGAAGAGGTAAATTATTAGTTTCCATTCACTACTTAACTACGCAAAAGTAATTAATAATGTTGTAACCCTTGTAGAACCAACCGTTGGCCAATTTCGAATGGAAGCCATTATTTGAGCTGGAAGATTTCTCATGGTCTTATCTTCTGGTGGCAAGAGAAACGCCGGAAGAACGTTAAAACATTTGCAGTTCAAGGATTTTGGTTTCACATTTCCAATACACTAATTTGTTTTGCCAAATTCCAAAGTTTCCTTCTAACGTTTGACATTTTTGGGGGAAAACTAAAAATTACCCCATGGGGTGGTCATCATGTGTCAAAAAAGTGTGGAATATGGGAGGAAAAATGTGCTTTTATTAAGTGTTTTGCATCGACGCAATGCTAATCCATTGTAATACTTTGCTTGTTTGACCACCGATGTCAGTCACGGTTACTTGGGTGGCCACATTGCTGCCCTAGCCGGATGGGATGGCCTCCGAGCCATGCCAGCAGTCCTGGATCCTTTCTGTTTGCCGAATGCATCTATTCTGCCCAAGCATTAAGTCTTCTTCTGCCTCCAAGGGAGTCTCGAGTAGCTGCCTCAATGAACCATCGTTGAAGTGAATCATAAGTCAGCTAGAAGAACATCTCGATGCACAAACTTCTCCCAACTGACTCTTATTACCAAAGAAGCATAAATTGCATCACGTAATGGTAAGGGAAATTCATGCAATCACTAAATCACTTGAAGCAAAAGGATCGTTATGCGATGTTTCGAGCATTCAAATACCATTGACAAAATAGAAACGAGGAATCCGTGCACCTGAGGCACAAAACACAAGGCGTGCGCCCACTTCGTTTAAAGTGTCCGCTGTCACCAGTAGCGGTTAGTGAACTTCCACTTGCCTGTCAGTTGGCAAATGTATTCGACGTCGTAATGGATCTGGATGTGTCTGACACTTTCATCAAACAGCAAATAAAGATGCAAAGTCATTCCATAGAGTGGGAATCTTTCACTGAAGTTCATTACTCCTCCCTACCAGCAACAGCTAAAACTAGTCGCGAGTGTGTGCACCGAAGACAATTGTAACAGCTCGACCTTACAGCAGAAGCGGGTTCTCAAGGTTGATCTTCAGCAGTCACAACGACTACGAAAATGGGCGCAGCGAAAATTGAAGCAGGTTGTAAGCAAATTTACTCAATTTGGCCATTTATCTCATTTTGCGCACAAACTGCTGCTTCAAATAGCCTTCAAGGTGTCGTCAGTTATGACGTTGTGGACTTGATCTCGAGAGCAAGCACCTGCCCTCGTGTTCGCATCAATGTCAACCTGTGAGTCACGTTGCTTTGTCTGCTTTATGGTCACCATCGCTTCCACTCGCTTCCGTCTTCTACCGTAAGGAATTGGAGTTCAAAAGGACCCATTACCGTGTGTGCTCATCACCTCCAATGATAATTCTTTGAGGTGGTCCTCGCCTTCACTTGATTTCAAATAGTATTTTCCCAGTGAATTGCCACTGCCTTGACACCAGCAAAGTCAAATGCGTAAAGAAGGCAGTCTTGCTTGTTTTGTTTGAAATTCACTGGATTTGGCCTTTTTGGCAGGATTGGGTGTTGTGCAGAGTTTGATTCCTCTCATTATAGCGTGCATCACTCGGTGAATGTGATGCACAATCCTCAAGACAATCTTCCTCTTTGCTACCCAGAAACCGTCAAATCATTTGGAATTTACGAGGGGACTGGCATTGCATTTAGATTTTCACGTTCCTTAGTTTGCATTTTTAACGAAGCATTTCCTGTATTTTCGTCTCTCTTGAGAACAAACGGCAGATGATAATGACATACTTGAAGTGTGATTCGAGCTGATCCTGCTGTAAGATTATGTTTATCTGTCTTAGTGAGTCCACTCTTAAGGTTATGGCGCAAAACACCAAAAAGAATGAAATTGTTCAACTTAGATAATGACGTTCCTACGCCTACAGCACTAGACTCCAAAGATCCGCTCCTGAGGAACGAGGCATTACTCACATATTGCTGACCCACATATGTCACATATTTGTGACGTTGGGCCCAAACGTTGCATATATGTAGTGCCGATGCGAACTGTGCCAAACGGAGTTGGTAATATTAATTTTGCTATCACAGTTGAAGAAAGATTGTTGAATTTGTCCTCTTTCATCTTATAATTTAGCAAGCGGATTCTCGATTAAACATATGCCTTATGGATATAATCTATGGTGCATAATGTTAGCAATCTTTGATATCGGTGGCTCATTATTTCCTTAGAATGATTTCAAATTCAAATCATTAAATGCTATACTTAGGGGACGGTCGAGTTGTGGAGTATAATTGTCACAATAATTGTAGTCCAGTTATCTATAAATACATAAATACATGTTGTTTGTTATTAATTAAGCTTTTTTCTTTAAATGCTCTGAAGTCTGCAAATCACGCGGTAGTGGGATTTTGACCAAAAGACGTCCAAGGGAAAGTGGAGGTGTGCAATCCTGCAATAAGACTGCCAAATAAAATTGCCAACGTGTGGTTGTGCTTTTCCTGCGCATAGCATTTGTAAACCTTGCATGATGTCACACTTTGAGATCCTCTCTTTCGAAAAAGCTGCTCTAAAATCCAACCCATCACTTCTTGTCAACTAAATTATATCAGACTTATGATGCCCTTTCGATATGATGCCTGCAAAAATACTGCTCGACTGAAGGCACTCGAGTGGATGCCATGATTGGGCCAAGATGACTTGTCAGGGCCTGGGACAGCAAATTTCTCTTGAATCATTCCTCAGTTCGGAGGTGGGTACATTAAAAGGATGAAACGCAATGCTTCCAATTAATCTGAGTGCAGAGATTTGCTATTTTGTTTGACAGTCGGGGCTACTTAGAGTGCTTTCAGTAGTATAACTGCGACTTTAGTTCCTCAGACCTACCCTTCGTCAGGAATGGCCGTTATTCCATAATGGCGAGTCATATTACCACATTTTAGAACCTACTTGGCAACCGAACCCGATTCAAAAGCAAACTCTGCAGACACACATGATTAGCGGACAAAAGTCAACGCAGTGAAAGATAAGACGTATCCACTGGGAATGGTAGCACTTCCAAAGACCCCGATTTGGCACATCGTACGGACAGTCTAGAAGGCCTGACCTAGCCAAATCGAACCTACACGCCGTTAGCTGTGTCCATTTTTTCGCAAGTGGGAACAAACGGTCCATTAGAGTAGCCGTCAGCACAGTCTTTGCGTGGCTTCGTTATAAAAGGGTCGTAGGAGAATAAACCATCCCTGTAAAACAATAACGCTAGACCACTTTCAATGTTCGCACATGTACCGACACATTAGCTACCTAAAAAGTAAGAGAATAAGACCATAAACACAAGTCCCAGTATAACACAGGCGCTTATCAACGGAAAGGTGCCGCAACATTAACCGATTCGTCTAGTTGTAACTGCGGTAGAGATGTCGGCGTAAAAAGCTGTGGGAGTTGGGTTCCAACCGATGATTGGAAGCACATCTTCAAAGATTTTTAAAGATTTAGCACATCATGAATGTGCAAAATGTCATGAAATTTAGGATAAAGGCAATTTTGAAAAGTCATAGCACTTATTGAATCGGCTAGTCGGCTTTTTGGAGGGATGGTCGTGCTGATACAGAAAGTGGTTCATTTACCTGCTTAGTGGCGGACATTTGGACACAGACCAAATCCACTGGTTGACCACGTTCTCGTTCGGCTTCATTGGCCGATCGTGACAGCAAATGTACGATCTCAGAACGAACCCATTCGTTCGCCCCTTTTTCTGTCCCTATCCATGCCTTTATGCACACATCCACCTACTCCACTTTCATACTTCAATCCTGCATCCATCCATCCTTCATTCACCCGTTCAACTTTCCGTTCATTTATTTATCTTCTTCTATAAAGGTATTCCCCTACCAATCAATTTAATCTGTACAACTTATTCGGAAGGCCTTCGCTACACGATTTAAACCGTCATTTACCACGATTGCTTCTCCCTGACACTCAAGTCCTTTAGGCGATTCACCCATCCACTGTGCTTAACTACACGAAACACTTAGGAACGTTACATCACAAATGTACAAAGTTGGGTTGAAACTGTGTCCCTTGACACCTTTTCCCATCCTTTCACTAGAATTTGGAGCATAAAACTCATGCACAAGTGGTGCGTAAACCAGACCAGCGCCAACTGACATTCCAATGTGTGCTTTGAGTGTTCTCGTAAATGTGGTAATTGAATTTGCAAGCTTAAGTGATCCTTGCATCTTCATGACAAGCCTTGACGTGATGCAAGAAGGGCGTATGCTGCGGCTCGGATGATCAGTGACAACCTTGACAGAAGGATTGAAAATGGACTTGCGAAACTGCTTTTCAAGACGTTCATTACGTGCATCCGTGTTATGGGCCTCAATTGTGTAAAATAGCGATTCCATTTGCCCTATGTGGCATCACCTATTTAAATCGTGTTTTAATTCAACTTGGCTAATAAAAAGTTTCCAACTTCCTCTTCCCATTCACCCACCACAAATGTTCCCACATGATTTACAGCGAAATGTATGTAGTTGTTTGCTCAGAATTACAAGCCTCTTGCAATAAGTCAGCTAACACTTTGCTAACCCAGAGAAATGGACATGCTGACGCACAATTGGCCTCCAAATACTCATTCAGTCCCTTCATTACCAACCAGCGATTTAGTTACTTGGAGAAAAACCCATCAGGAATTCATTTTTAACGTAAAATTGCGATTAAGTTAGTGCTGACACAGTTTATCATTCGCTGTTGCTGTCAACCTGTCAATGCCTCTAAAACCATTCCAAGTCTACGATCGCACAGGTCATTTTTGTCCCAACTCACACACACAGCTCCTTTAGGGTGAGCGATGTGCTAAAAGTCGTCCGGATGTTAAATGAGTGCTCTTCCTGGTGTTATTTAACTCTCAGGAGGGTTTCGTGGCAGCCTACAAAGCGAGAGGGCGACATGAGCCAAATATCGGCGCATTCGGAGGCAGTAATCAAAGTAGAGGTGTGCGACTTCCTCAAGTGACGCCTCATGCACTGGTGACATTCATCACTGGAGCAACGTCTGATTTTCTGCGTGTTAGTCTTACCCCTTGGCTCGGGCTTTATTTGAGTATCATACATCACAGTTGGTCAAATAAACTAATTCACTTTTACTTCGTGTTTCAAAGTGAACAGTCTTGACTGATGGACGATTTGGTGGCATCAATTTCGAGAGGACACCCTCCAACGTGCTACTTACTGTTCTTTTCAAAATCAAATTGAGTCGAGAAAACGCAAGTTGACCGAAGGTTCCTTTGTGAGATCACTACACCTAAATTTCGTCCCACTCTCACGTGCCAGCGGATGTGTGCGGTGTGTTCGACCGTTGACACACTTACACCACTGTCCTGAGGTCCTTTTGGTTTCATTCCACGTCTCTCTCTCTTATGCAAATCCGAAGTCCGTAGAAGAGGCTAAGCAAAGAAATGCATTGACGCAGGGTCGTAGAACAGAACTAGCTTCCCATAACCTCATCAAGTGGACATTTTAAGCGATATTTATAAAAGTGGAAACGTGAGTGGCAATTGTCATTTGAGGAATGCACAAAGTTGCTGAGGTCCTTCCCCACCAGCCAAATGCAGCAATGTTTGGATCAGATTTCAACTCTTCCATTCGGAACCGCCAGCACTTATACGGCCTTGGAGCCATGTCAGTGACCTCATACGGCCCTTCTCTACGTCCCGAATGCATATCCCATCCCACTATTATGCCATCCAAAAAACATCTAAATTGTAAATGATGAGAAAATTAGTGCCGATCCCATACAGAAGACCTGCAATCTGCTTCTACAATCGAAAACTACTCCCGTCATTGGTAGAATTGTTGTCACAACCAAACCAATCGAGGAGACCAACGTTGACGTTGATGGACTCATGATTCTAGCTGTTATCATTCTTCGACCGGACGCTTTCCTTTTCCATCCTACAAAGGAGACGTCACGGGTCTGCGTGCCTCCTAGGCGGTCAAGCTTTCCGCTGCTCATTTTATGCTTCAGGATATTTGTTTCCTACAATGACGGTTGCAAATTCAAGAAGACACGTCTTTATGATCAACACTTAAACAAGTCTTGAAGAAGGATTTGGAACTCTTGTTGATGAGTGACCTCTTTTGAGTGGACTCAATCAACCCATACAAAGAGCGATTCCACTGGACCACTAGCCATTGGCAAAAGCATCCAACACCCAATACGGCTATTCGCACCAACACAAAACCAAAGCCCAATCTCTTCAACAATTTACTCGCTCGGGTCCACTTAGCCACACATTTCGAATCTTGAGCAAGTCATCCACAAGACCATACAAAACGGCCTAAGCAACGAGTTCAACCATCAGTTTCGTTGCGCGTGCTTAGCTTCGACAAAAATTCACACTTTAATATTATTAACCACATCTGCGAGTAAAGAGTAGTAGTGGGTTTCTTACCCCACGATTTTCACAAAGCAGAGATTGTTCGAGTGCTGGCATTGAGGTATATTAGCTTTGCATCGAGGTGAGTCACACCAACAGCTCTGCGCTTGATTAATGGCAGTCACTCAACTTTCAGTGGGGTACAGCTAACAGTTCTCGTCATTGTATTTTTTGAAGTGCAGCCTATTTTCACTTAACTCCTCCGCGGTCATCACAATAATTCCATTATTATGCTGATAACATTGCTACATGTAACTTTTTCGTTTTGTCGATTATGTAGTCACGTGTGCTTGTGATTGAATGCCACACAGTCAGCCTTGCTTGGTCATACTCCTCTGTTCAGTGCGTTTCAACATAGAGGCAGCCTTTGTCTAGACTGATGTACTGATTTTCCAAAAGAAGAAACGATTTAAATTTAAAAACAGCACTCGAAGTATCATCATTAGTGCCGATTTGCTACACGATTTGGAGGAAAAGCTACCACCCTCATAGAGTGAAATGACGTAAAGGTGCTACTGACTTGTTATAAGTAGCACCTGTGTGAGCTGCTCACTGCCACACGATTCGATGGAGTTCAACCATCCGGTGCAAATATGCAGAAAATCACCCAACTTCCTGCACTGTGTCCAGCATGTGCATACAAATATTGGCAAGACGAGCTTTCCCTATCCCACTTCCGGCAAGGATCGTATAATCCGCAAATGGCCAGTTCGTCTCCACATTACGCTCGAGAGCTCTTTCACCAAACAGTTCAAGTTTAAAGGAAAAGGAGCAAAGGTTGACTGCGATTTGATTATCGCTTTGGTAAGAGAATCACTACGTCACTACGTGTCATGGGCCTCATTAAACTCGGGAATCTCGAATACCATCCGCTCTTTCTCCACGTGGTTCATTCAAACGATCCTCCCCTTCCCTTCCACCACCCTTGCTATGCGAAAATTGGTCACTTCTAGACATCTTTGTTACAAGTTAGGACGAGGACGTCCTAGGCTCAGGAAAACGACTACGCTGGTCCACGACCTGATTAAAAGTTGTCCTCCCGCCTCCCGCCTCCCACCTCCAAGCACATTTTCAAACTGAAAATTAACCATGGCAATTGCTTTCCCAGAATGCAATACACAAATCTGTCAAAGTAGGCAAATACTGGCCTATGATTGACAAGTTGTAGGCACATTGTGGTAAGCACACGCTAGTCACAACCTTTCAACACAAAAAAGACAACAGTCAATTTCCATTCCCTGCCAAGGTCAATTCCACTTTGTCGGAATTTGAAGCAAACGATGGGCAAAAACAAACTGGACCAAAGCAGTGAAAAAGGTATGTACGTGACCAGCCCAAGCTACATACACTGACATCTGACCCTCCCCCCCAACCCTCCCCCCTTCCACATAAAACGCACTCATCTTAGCCTCACCACCCAAAACAATCCCAAAATTGGTGAGCACATGTTTCAAGTACAGACGATTTCCTATTCACTCGCCCTCATCTGCTGATCAGCTAGATGCGCGTTCAGTGTCTACGGCTAGCGTTGTCTACAAATGGAACCAACTCATTAATATTTCTAAGAGGCTAGACAACTGCATCGGAGTCCACTGGGTCAGCAGTACCTTAGCACACCTCGAACAAATCAACCTCCTCCAACATCAACAATCCAACCACGCGCCTCACCGATGGAGACGCTGTGCACGCAAGCACCGTGACCTCCAACCTGCAATCATCTTCAGGCAATCTCAAAACACGCGACTAATCCATGAGCACTGTCAAACAATTTAAAGCATAATCCACCAAATGACTTTGTTAGAGGAATCAATGCCACATCGAACAGGCGAAACCAAATTTCTTGGGTTTACAAATGAAGCCACATTTAGTGCATTAATACAAAAATAATACGTCAACGAAGAGAATAAAACGACGAAGGGCAAATGATGGGCGACTGCGTGAGCAGGGACAAAAATTGTTATGAAGTAGCTAAGCATTTAGCGTTGTGAGTGAATAAATAGGAGAGCGATAAAGCTTACAAATGCAGGGGACAGAAGACGACAGTCATCACTAGGAACTCAGCCACCCTCGCCTCCAATTCCGTGGCGATCACCCGGGCCCCATTAAGCCTCTTCCACATTTCTGTCAGCCTCACTTCCTTGACAGCCCAGGTAGCCCCTTCACCACCTAACCGT
>JADWOT020000003.1:10809322-10866322 GCA_036345935.2 Taenia hydatigena
TACACTCTCACGGATGACTCGGGTGGATTTCCATGCAGAGAGCTGCCTACATATCAATCATTGCTTCAGAAGACTCGCCAGCTCAACTAATTCCTGCTTCGTTGTCTAATAAAAAAGCAAAAACTAAGAAAAATAAACAGGCAATGGAGAATTTTCGGTACACTGCGTTCGCCAACAGAGCCACGTATACGAGACGCACCCACTTCTTTGCATCCATCCACGCACCAACGATGTGCTTTAGTGACTTACTATAAGCATGGTTCGATCGAGTCAGAAACCCACTCTTCAAAGCCTAAAATTCCTTATAAGAGAGACCACTGTGGAAGTCGCTTCTTCACAATGAAACTTTAGTTGGAAAAAAGGTCGATAGTGGGGAAACAACAAACACCTGCACACAAATTGACGACCTCACTGTCCAGCCGAACCAATCCAACACCGGATTCGGATAATCGACAAGCACTTTCAGTCTCCCAAGCAGTGGTTGTCTACGTGTACTCTGCTACAAGAATGAACGGGTTACGAAGTAAGTGCTACTGATAGGGAACATGGCTGTAGTGACAAGCTCTAGATCGTTTCTATGCCACGCTTAGGCGTGTGCGCGGTTGTCAAAAGTACAGAGAGGCTAAGCAAACGCCAGTTCTTGCTAAAAGGTGCATCTATCCAAAGTAGTTCAAAACCACCCAGCAGACTGGTCACAAGTTGCTCGAGTTTGGCAGGTGCAACCACTACATAAAATAGAAGCTCAGTGATAAACACCATAACCCTAAGAGACGAATAGATCTACCACAACAGAGCGTCAAACCATGTGCAAGCATTGTATTCTAAATCACCTTCATAACCCAATCACTGTTCATTCACGTACCATAAGGATGCAGAGCAACAGGTACTTCTTAACTATGCATATAAAATCCCGAACCAACACGTAGAGCCGTGCGCAGACATATAAACAATCCAGTTCTGTCTTCAGAGCCGCAAAAGATAAGATATCGTCTTATAAGTTCTGATCGTCCCCCATTTGATACTAACGAACGGGAATATGGCTTGAGAGAGGCATCAAGGCATGGAAGACCGGGCCTCGGAGTCAGTTAACAGCTCAATCACACCAAAACATTAGAAAAAACCAAAGCATAGATTATAAAGGCGATTATAATTATAGCGGCGTTATTGCACGATTGGTTGATAAGTATGTTAGCAGCACGCAAAATCCAATCATGTCGCTTACAAACAATTTGATCTGACTTACTTTGCAAGTCAAAACTGCCTTTTATAAAAGTCATTATTGTCATTGATTTTGCCATCTTAGAGTAAAGGAGAATCAGATGCAAATTTCAACTTGCGTCTAATTTATGCAAAAATTATCTAACTTTAAAATTCACATGCAAAAGGTTCGCGTAATTTCTGCCAGAAGCATGAAATCAATTGTGGCTAATATTCGTTTGCGATGCCTAATACTTTAAAGAAAAGTAAGTTAAACCATTTTCGCTACTGTTATTGACAGCTATATTGCATTGTTTCGCCAGTGCAGTGGCGCCTTCGTTGGTTTTTATCAATGCGGGGATTTTGTCCAATAAGGTTCTGTCCGTCGAGAAATGGAGAATCGGAGTGGCACCGCGTTCACTTTGGTGACATAGAGTAGAATAAACAGGAATGTATTTGTTCTAATTGCTCATTACCTGAAAAGGTGGGAGTTTTTGCCGAACAATGACAAATGCGAGTATTACTTCCGCCATTGTCCCGTACATTGCCCACATAAGAATGATTTGCACTTCATGTAACTCTTCCATGCAATTTGTGCCCTGATGGCTCGAATGTACGTATTTAAGGTGTCGATGCGCTATGGCTACTTATGTCCAAGTCTTTTCATAATGCGTTGGCGTTGGCGAACCAATGAGATGTGCAAATTGGTTCGACTGCTCTGTGGCCAATAAGAAGTGTACCTCAGTGTGATAAATGTGGCTTACAGGGCGGGAGCAGTCCGACATGTGACGGAATCACGCTTCAGTCGGTTTGGTGTTTATTGTGTCGACAGGGAGAGAATAAAAGAAAAGAATGAGTGGAGGAGGCAAAGCGAAGACGAGGTCGGTGCGGGCAGGCCTGCAGATCCCGGTGGGTCGAGTGCACCGTCTGTTGCGTCGTGGCAATTACGCGGAGCGTGTGGGTGCTGGACCTGACAGGGTGGGAGGAAGTAGCAGCAAAATGCATATTTTTGTCCACAACAACCACAAATGAATGCGTGGTGGTGGCCCCCAACAGGGCCGTGGAACGCGTTCACTCACTCGCAGGGCGGAGTCGAGTGAGCTGCAGTGGAGTGGAGTAGAGCGCGACCGGTCAGCAGCAGCAGCAGCAGCAGCAGCACTCCACACTCATCTCATCTACTTAGAGCCGGTGTACTTGGTCACAGCCTTGTTACCCTCCCACACCGCGTGCTTCGCTAACTCACCAGGCAGCAGCAGACGCACAGCAGTTTGAATCTCTCTGCTCGTGATTGTCGACTTCTTGTTGTAATGTGCCAAACGGCTCGACTCAGCAGCGATCCGCTCGAAGATGTCGTTCACAAAGGAGTTCATGATGGACATCGCCTTCGACGAGATACCCGTGTCCGGATGCACCTGGCGCAACACCTTGTAGATGTAGATGGAGTAGCTCTACTTCCTCCGTCTCTTCTTTGCCTTGTCCGTCTTCGGCACCTTCACCTTCGACGCCTTCTTTGCAGCTTTGCCCGACACTACTTTAGGAGCCATGACGACTTTCTCCCGGCCTAATTGTCAGTGAAACGAAACAGAATTCACATCGGAGATGCCACCATCAAGGTTATGTATAGACAAATGTTTATCACCATCACTAGCAAAGTTCGAGTTATCAATGGCTTAGACACCAGCCAGTGACAACAAAGAAAACAGCATAAGGCATCTTCTAATTGGGCGTTGATAGAAGGCAAATGATGTGACGATGAACTGCACTAGTTCTTCGTGGGCATAGATATCAGTCTTCCACGAGCCAATCAAACCCCAGATTTCAGTAAACCCAAACACATAAATATGATTCTTATTCTATTAAAATTCATCTTACAAGAGAATTAAACTAACCCCATTTATGAGGCAAAAAATATCGGCAAAACTTGCATATTTGCACATAGGTGTATGGTTAAACAAAATGCAATGCATATTCTTAGAGGTGCATAGTCTCAGAAATCCCCAAACTAAAGTTGATAAAACAAAGTTGCAGAACAAACGAATCAATATTACTAATGAGATAGCCTTAGCGAGCGCTGAGGCTACTAGAGGGGTTTTTAACTTCTCTCCCATTCCTTATTACTATCCCATTTATGTGAGAAGATCGAATGTTCTTAGGTGCCTTGATTGTAGAAGCTGAAACGGTTGGTAGGTGTTATATTAACAGAGGACTGACCCACTTCATTAGGATCAGATTCAAATTCTTGAGCCGCCTCCCGAATTCGTGCGGCTTATAATGAACAAATGCACTACAGATATTGAACCATGAACCAACAGATGTGTCAACATGAGTAAACAGGCACGATGGACAGAATGAAGGCTTGTACCGTTGAGATAAGCAATTAAGTAAGAAAACACTGAAGATAATTACGGAAATATTGGATATCGGGTTCAGCACATGCAGCAGCCAGATTGACCAAATATTCACAATGAACGGCTTTTCTTAATGCTTTTACAACGTCCACAATACCAAACAATTGATAGATTGTGCCATTTTCAGCCTTTTCGCGTGCACCAACTTGACTACCATTGTTACTGTGGGTGAGGCGTCATTTTAGCCAACACGTACACGTAAATGTAGATGCTATAAAAGCATTTGTCAAAATAAATGGGAAATACTAACAAGTGCAAATAGTAGAACAAGAACAAAAAAAGAAGTTGAGGGGCACTCGACCGCACTTCTCAGGAATACGACGTAAAAGTAAGGCATATATGGAGGCGATCTGCCTATAGTGTGATCCACTCTGTCCTTTCCTGGCATAGGTAACTAGGGCGATTTAGGGTGTATGGGTGCATGATGTTGCAGTACTTGCGATATCGATAAAACGCAGGTCATCTGAGGTGAGAGATAAACAAAATTACATGGCTTCTCCCGCACACAATCTAATCAGGCGAGACGCAGCCATCTGTTCAGTGCAGCAGGATGATTAGTAAACAACCAATGGCAGAGGGCATTGGCGTTGGCGAACCAATGAGATGTGCAAATTGGTTCGACTGCTCTGTGGCCAATAAGAAGTGTACCTCAGTGTGATAAATGTGGCTTATAGGGCGGGAGCAGTCCGACATGTGACGGAATCACGATTCAATCGGTTTGGTGTTTGTTGTGTCGACAGGGAGAGAATAAAAGAAAAGAATGAGTGGAGGAGGCAAAGCGAAGACGAGGTCGGTGCGGGCAGGCCTGCAGATCCCGGTGGGTCGAGTGCACCGTCTGTTGCGTCGTGGCAATTACGCGGAGCGTGTGGGTGCTGGAGCACCAGTCTACCTGGCAGCTGTGCTGGAATACCTGGCTGCCGAGGTGTTGGAGTTGGCGGGTAATGCAGCGCTCGACAACAAGAAGACACGCATCATTCCTCGTCACCTGCAGTTGGACATTCTGCAACGATGAGGAGTTGAACAAATTGTTGGGTGGTGTGACCATCGCGCAGGGTGGTGTGCTGCCTAACATTCAGGCGGTGCTGCTGCTCCTGAAGAAGACGGAGAAGCCGGTGGGCAGTAAGGAGTAAATCGACCAATTGCCTTACTGACCGCTGGACTGACTTGATGAGCCTGCTGCAACCATGAACGCGACAACGGCCCTTTTGAGGGCCACCGGAAAGACGATTGTTTGTTTTTCGCTTAGGCTACTTAGGAAAGATCGACCGATTAGTGCTTTTGCAGTCACCTTTGAATGTGTTTCGTGTGTGTGTGTGTGTGTGAACGAGTCTTGGGGAAATGGTGTACCTTACTCTTCGGGTTGGAGGAGGAGCATTGGAGAGGGGTGGGCCATTGAGTGAAGAGGGATTGGGTGTAGGTTTTCGGCGCGGTGGATGTGTCCGTGTGCGCGAAGAGATAGGAGAGTCATTGATATGAAGTTGGCTGGAGCGGACATGAAGTGGTTGAATGTGTTGGTTACCATGTGGTTGAGTTTGGTTGTTTAAGAGGTACCTTGGCACAAGTAAAGCGTTGATGAATTGATTAAGCATGTCCGGCATCGGTGGTGAGAAATGACGTGGCGTTAGAAGCTGATGCGGTGGAAGGGTGGTTGGAGTAGGGAGTGAGAATTAGTGGGAAGTAGGCGGTACGTGGTTGTTGGTGAGATGGGTTCAAGAGATGATGTAGTGGCAATGTCTTGGGTTGGTTTCGGGTTTGATGCTTATTCCGATCGCATACTTCCCTCTCTTTTCAACCTGTTCTAAACAAAATCTTTTCAATGAAGCCATGTGTCGAATGCTAGTCTAATGTCTCCCAGTGCTCGTAAACCAGTCGGGCATCTGATTATGGTCTACGCCGCCCCTTCCGATGCATTGCTCTCCGATTGTATCGGAGCCAATTGTGTACTATTGCCACCAATGCAGGCACTTATAAGGCTGTCACAATGTTGTTGCTTAATCAGTCATGCTGCGTGTCTTCGTTGCTTACACCACCTACTTCGCCTGGTTGAACTTCTAAATGACGAGTTGGAATTGAATTAACCAGTGGAAATGTAAAGCGACATTGATTGTGTTGTGAACATTCTGTTTTATGCAATGCTGTGCTAAACCCTCTTTGTGTGAGGCAAGTACGAGCAGAGCATTTGGTGCACTGGGACACCAACGGTGATGAGACACGCTGTCGTGAGTAGAACACAAGGTCGCTGGATAAATCGGTGGAAATTGCAGAAGTTTGCCGTTATAGGTAAATTGTATGCACCCAGTTCATGAAGAAAGCTTGCTGGTCGTGTCTATGCGTCATGAAAGAAATACTTGGCGACAGTTGCAGGCTCTTTTTCTGTACTGTCAAGTACTAATAGAACACTACTTTGCAGTAATACAAAGCATGCAATTGGCACGAAATGTGTTAGCCATGGGCTGCATTTGAGAGGTCGCGGAGAACATCTTGCGTCGGTGGCCACTTCTCTATCTGATGTGTACCAACACGGTGGCGCACTACCTGCCACTCACTCATCGAATGCGTGCAGCTCGGCAGAAGCCAGACGGCAGGAAAAAGAGGAAACGATTCAACTGAGGATGGTTGGCAAATTTGTTAGCATGGACGACCTGGTCAAAGAGATTCACAGATGAAAGACAAAACGTCTGGAACAAAGGATAGTGCGGATTACTACAAGCGAACGATATGAATTGAACTGGGAACGTGGTTCGAAATGGAGACTAATAAACAAGCATGCTGTTTATGCCACTAATAAGGAGATTGCAAGAAGTACTACTGTCTTTTTGTCCGCAGAATGTAACCAAGTTGGAAGAGGATTGCTCGGAACCCTAGAGTAAGCCAACCGGTATGGACTAACTAGAAGAACCGATCCTCATCAATGGAGTAAACGCGAAAGATCTCCTAACCGATGTATTGACAATAATGGGTAAGAAGTTGGAGATGGATGCCAATTGCTTCCAAGGCGTAAAGGTTACTGGTAGAAGTCTACTATGAGAATTAATTTCTTTTCCTTCAGCACTATTTGTCAAGGTGCATTAAATGACTTAATAAATGTATTTTGTTTCTTATGGGTTGCCACAGTGACGAGGAGGAAGGACCAGATAGCATTCTATTTCGACAATTTGCTGGATAAATTGGCAGCTGTAGTGAAGGCGCCATGAAGTACCATGACTACACGTCAAGCGGCTTTTCATTGGTTGGCATTAACCAATCAAAACGTTGACGTCAAAAGGACGTCAATTTCATATTTGGCTACCACTACATGAGGCACTCGTCGCGACTTGTCGCCTCCTTAAAACGTCATTTTCTCCCAACTGCTTCTGGCGGAGTGGTTCCTCCGCTGGCTCGTGGATGTATTCTTTCAACGCTGTTCACGTTGTGATGACTGGTGCAAGAGATTGACAAAGAGAACGTGGCAGTGGTTCAATCCCTTCTGTTCGCCAAACATATGTGCATGCATTTTGTCCGTGTGTTGTGTCTCCTATCGGCTTGGGCTAGTTTCGAGTACACGCGAATCGCTGCGTTGCGTTGTTGAAAAATAACAGAAGTAATTGGTTTGTTGTTTTATTTTTGTTGAAGTAGACCTGTTGCGATACATTAATACAAGTGCCTGTGCACTTGCTTCGGTGTCAATGGAGCCACGAAATGAGCCTCGCTAAATGCAATTGCTTCCTGCGGTCAGACTTCACGCCTAGCCTGAATGCTTCGAGGATGGGTCCGACTTCACTGTCTATATACAAAGAGGAGGTATTAAGAGCAAAAATGCGTGGCGTCTCTAGTGCTAACAAAACTTTAGCAATGTCGCTCCTAATCACCACGCAGAGAACGCTAAGCATAATAGTCAAATTTCAAATGACAAAATCAGTTTAGTGCACCGACTGACTGTCGAATGGACTACTTCGCCCCTTGCTTCGTGAGCTGGAGAAATGATAGAACTGGATTTGAATTTCACATGCACCAACGGACGTAACAGTGGTATGCTGCCTTTGTGCCTTGACATCTACTCACTGTTAAGCTTTGTTTTGCAGTTGAATGTCAGGATGATATTTACCATCATGACGCTTCTCTACCGTGCGTCCCCTTCCTCCAGCACTCCTTGCCCTGTTCTGTCAACACTTGTGGTAGGATTTGGAATTCTCTCAAATGACACTACTGAAGGCGTGCAAAGTAGTCATCGCATGGCAGCATTAGCATATTGATCGGCATGGGAGAGTTGGAATTACTGTTAGGATTCGGAGAGCACACCGACAAACGCGAAGACATCGATTAGACCCTGAGTTCAATTAACTGCAGATTGGAAGTGTTACCGCTGCACAACATGTTAATGCAATACAAGATGACGGTTTCGGAAGTGGGGAAATAGGCCCTACACTGGGGCCAAATGGACTACAAAGCGTCTATTATGATTACAGCATGTACGAGCAGGTCCTAGTTACTCCATGATCTCCATTCTAACCGAAGATGGTAGGTTTCAACCTCAACTTACAGTTGGCCTTAGTGATATGTTTGGAGTGCTTTTAAACTTGGGTGGATTTTTTATTAGGGTAGAGCGGTAGTAAGGTGCTACGCACTTACCATGCTTTGGCATTTCGGAATCCAGGGTATATTGCATCATTTCTCCCGTCCACACGAAGGCGATTTTTCCAAGTAAAATGTATTCATCTAATCAGGTAAGTAATGAATGAGTTGAACCCAAACCGGTCGAAGACATGAGCGGGCAACATTGGGACCGAATTCGAAAATACGACGAAAAGAAAGGAATCGGAGCTGTAGATATGTCTCAGAAGCTATCCTACCTTGCAAGGTGAGCATGGACAACTTAAATGGCCGTAACAAAAGCCGAGAGTTAATTCAGCAACGAAGTATTTCAATTGCAATTAAATAAGAGAGGTGGAAAGACAATGATGTCCCCAGAGTGTGTGATCATGCGACTCAACCCCTCCATCTCATTCCTCTCCCTCCCTCCTTCCTTCCTTCATTTAAGCATATCAAACCACCTACGAGTGAGACAATAAACACTTCATTGATCCCCTTCCTCCCTACGACGTTACAAGCCAATCACAGTTTTCCGCAGCTGATCTTATTACTCAGACGGTTGTCACCCCATTCTTTCTGTATGCCAACTATAGAAAACGGACTTTTCGCCTTCTGCCCTTTCCGCAGCTGATCTTATCACCCAAATCAAAATCATCCCATTCCTTTTGTGTACCAATACAAAATAAACAAGTTTGCACATATTACACACACCTACCTTCTCCCTTCTCTTCTTTGTCGCATTTCTTATTCTTTTGCTTTTTTACAGCATCAACCATAACACCTCACATTTATTACCCACGCCGAGATTACTCAACTGCTTTCCAGTTTTATTCTATAACAGGGGATTTATTGCTGTGCTCTAGCGCTCCCGTTTTACAACTTATTTTGCTCTCCATATTTTCAGAAGCTTGCTTTTTAGCAACTACACTTTCTCTGCCATCGCGACCCATCAGCGTGGCATTATGATGTTGTCAAGGTCGTCGCCGTCTTCACTTTGTGCAGCGAAACTACACTACGAAGCACTAGAGAGCAACATAAAGTCACTTTTAAATAGCTTGAACGAATTGGGCTGTCCGAAGTCCTCGTAGCCTGCGTCTACATGACTCCAGATCATCCCACAATGCAGAGCCATGTATTTACTTCAGCAATAATTTGCCCAAAACTCAACCACACACAGGTCCAGAAGATGGGTTTTAGTTTGCGTTTCTTGTTAGCCCCTAAGTCACAAATTTTGGACTCCTAAAAACATTTGTTGCTCTTGCAGGTGGTGTCTTGAGCTCACTTTCGTCCTGACAGATCTGACCCTATGGAACAGCGTTCCAGGTTATTTCTGGTCTAATATTTCCATCGTATACACGTAGCACAATGTGCATCTATTAACCTTACTTCGTATAAAGACCAGTGCCGACGACTGGAGGAAAGCTTCAATGCCATGCCAACGGGGCAGCTGAAAGGTTGGCAGAGCAGTAACTTTGAGCAAAGGCAAAAGAAATAAAGGACTGCAGGTATACAAATAGATGCCATCGAAAGGCGTTTGACAAGCAGATCGCCCACCATAATCTCCATCTCGTCTGGCCATTTCTTCCAGCATATCGCTCAAGTCCAAACAGCTGCCCAATGGTGATAATAGCTACCACGTCTGCTTAACGGTGCCGCGTGCTGACATGACAACACAGCAAAACTTAGAGCAACCCTGCAGTGTGCAGCCTTCCCTTTCCACTTCCCCCTCACGCCCACCTAATCAACCACCCACGAGTTACACATTCTGCCCACTGTGAAGCCATTTTCAAGGCTAAGTAGCATCATGCCACCTTTTTAAGTCCCGTGACACCTCCAAAATGTACTCATTACCCGTGCTACCAGCAATTGGTTGCAACCCAACAAAATGAAAACAATTCTACACCTCCAGAGCCAAAATATGCCGCATCTGTCACATAGCTATACAAATGAGCTGTGGTTGGCAGAGCTTCGATCTGCAAAAGAACATCTCTATCACCAATTCATACATGCATACTGCAGTTGCCTCATCTTCTCCCTTCCTCGAGGGCGAAAGGAGACGACATCGTACTCGAGCAGAATAACTAGACGCATATTCAGCATACCACTCTGCAAAGGTGCAACAACGATGCAATTAAGTGGGCCCATCACCAAAATCCGTCATTCAACAAACCACTGGCGCATCGCATAGCCCACTTCGCCTTGTCCAGCACTGTCCTCCGTGCCCTCCTCGGTAAGGATACTGCATCGTCATTCTCATCATCCCCATGATGTAAGCTAATTCCCTATGGGATAGGGAAATGTGCCAGTCATCACGCGTATCTACGACCAGTAGAGGAAATATTAGCCTAAGACGAAGAGCCCAACTCCTGTCAGCAGCGTGGCATCACAACAACTATAATGACAGAATATCTCAGTTTTGGTATGGCTATCGATCTACAATCTACTGTCATATCGCAAGCATGCCGAGACAATCTCAACTACTTATCTCAGGCAGCGGGAATACGCTCAATACCATCAACTGGCAGATGGCCGTCAAGCAACACACTCATACGCACTCACAAGAACCCAAACATCGCACAATTTTAACCTAACATGAGCTGTGTAGGTTAAAATCTGCGAAAATAAGTGACACATGAAGGCGTTGGACATTTCCCACTTACAAATAAATCACACTCAGTCAATAGGTCATCCCACTCACTGCAACACCCACATGTGGCGTCATTAAAAATGTCTCTTCGGACACATGTCGGTAACTTGCGTACTAAGTCTTGAACAGCAAGTAGGCAAGCGATTAGCGAATATGACAGTGGATCGTACAAAGAACCACGCTTACATAATAAAGCATCATAGCCACGCTCCACACCTACTTCATGTCAGTAAAGGCAACAACACTTAAACATCTTTCACTTAAAGAATGAACGAGCAAAACTAACCACTGTAAGAAGAAAATAACATCAGATTCGACTTATCTAGCATGCCTACCAAGTTGCAGGTGCGCCCTTGCTCCGCTCTCACGCGGCAACCAAACCTCACTCAGTCGCTCATAAGGCCTCCAAGCACAAAGTCGAGTCTCTTATCTTCTGCATTAATGAATAGGCCACACTGAGCAAGGAATCTTTCGGCAGAATTGATCAACCGAATGGTTGCCACACCACAGGTCTCGACGGCGACGCGTTTAAAGGCACTTAGTGCAGCCTCAGTGGCTTCCCCTGCGTCGGCCTCAACATCCACATTCTTTTTTGCCATTGCCACCGACGGCGGAGGTGGATGTTGTTGGCAGCCTCGTGAGCCTGTGATGCCATTCAAAAGCGACGCATAACCAGTGTGGAAAGTTGTAGCAGCAGAAGAGCAAATATTAGTCAGTAAGGCTGCCCACAATCGTCATCTACCATCCTCACAACCTCGTCAAGCCACAGAGCACTCCATAAAAGCCAACAGCAACGCAATAAACAAAAACAATTGCAACACATGAAAGGTCGAGGAATACACCACGCGACATTGTCGATCAAGTCAATGTACTGTTAGGTGACATCGCGTCTACACATCCCATTGAGGTGGTAGACCATCTGCACTCAAAAGCCATAAAAAGTTCATCTCACTCCCATGATCGGTGAGCATGAATGAATACGCTTTCAATTTACTTCAGTGCAAATCGCCACCCCACGTGCCGACCTCCAATCGCATCACAAACGCGAGCACATCAAGAACATCGACGCAGCACTCGAGGCAATTCCAACTCCAACCCTGGCTGTCTGCAAATTATTCTAATTTTAGGCAAATAAGAGTTCCAGGCCTACTCTCGACCAGTCAACTCCACAAATGACTGCTCGTAAAGGATCGAACAGCGCATCCAGTCACCACCTGTATCACATGCATGCGACAAAACCCAACGTCCAGCCGCCTTTCACCCACCACCTAATCCTCGTCATCAACTCCCATACGGTAAATAACAAACACCAACTACTTCACTTCCATGCACTCATATCACACTGCACACTGATAAATCCAACACCTCCTCCTCCCCCTCCTCACAGATCTCGGATGCCACAATGCCATCCACACGCAACCACCAAAGCATCTGGGCAGTGGAGGTGACGATCCATTTTACCTTGGAAACAGACAGACACCAACAACTATTTATCAAGAAAGACTTCTTATGCCCGCTTGAAACCGTGGAAGTTGCAATCTACCAGTGACCTCCGTCAACTAATGACACCGGGAATCAGTCACATTGTCTAATATCAATGCCCTTAACTCACAAGTGAGCTGCCATCAGTCTGCAATAAAGTCAAATTCCATTTGAGTAACCATCTAAGGACCGCACTTCCGACCCAACAGTCAGAAATCTACTGACGCACACACCCACCACTACCACTTACACCACTTCACGCGATACCTCCACATTATGCTCCTCGCCTATCCCTCCTATGCAAAAAAAACAAAAGAACCCAGAAATGTGAAACTAAACACTGGATAGGCTGCACATAGTAATCAGACACTTTTATTGAATTTATTCAATACTTCATCTGGTAACAAAGCATCCCACCTGTTAGCTCTTGATCCTCCTTCGCGTAGCACATTCCATCTGCTTCCTTCCCATGTCTACCCACCGCCTCCAGCGTATGCACTGCCTTCGCCGGCACATCCTACTTCGTCAAAGCCTGTTGATCCTCACCAAACTTTTCGAAGCCAAAAATAGTACGTCAGTAACTGTTCCATTCCCTTTGCAACCTCAAACAATCTACGAATGGGGAGTGAAAGTACCACAACCGTATACACACTCTATATCCACTTTATTTTTACCAACTCGACACATGATTCGACTGACAATGGAGTAAATTTAAGTTCTGCAAGTCTATTGCCTACAATTCGTTTCAAATTACTCCGTCAAAGTCCCACTAAAGCGAATCCAATTTAAGCGGCACTTAAAAATTCAGGTCAGCTAATCCCAATGCATGAGAGCGCACTATGGTCTTCCAGACAAACAGTTCCAGATCTCCTAGAGCCCGCTCCTTTCTTTCTCGGTCAGAATCGGACACCTACTCATGTCCAAACTACACCTACAACCAAGTGGCTACTGAGGTCCTGCATGTACGCCGCATTAGGACAAGGTCAACACAAATGAGCATTAAGGTCTCAACCAGTGACATGGAAGTTATCGAGTAATTATAATGCGAAGTGTCCTAAAAGCGCAATTCAATCTACCGACATCAGTATAATTAACAACTTCGGCAATCCAGCTTTTGCTATACACCAATTATGAAAACATTTGTAGGTCGAGGGCAAAAGCAAAACCTTCTTCAAAAACGCGCACATTACGAATATCAATGCATAAAACAGAACTATAACAATTCGTAAATTGAGATCGCATTCCCACACGAGCAAAGTTCAACCTAGTGGTAGAGACAGGATTCGTATTTGGTGTTGGTCAAAATACATCCACACCCATGACGAACGCTCTACCAAAAGAAAGTAAGCGTCCGTCAAAATAAGGGTCTGCAACATCTTTAACAAGAGCAAAAGTCATATACAAGACACAGTCCCACCTGTATTCGACAAAAGGGGCCTCACTTGTCAAGATTTACCATTATTTAAATAACAAGCCATTTGAAACATTGCCAGAACAACCTGAACTAATCGCTTGAACCACTGGCCGGCATAATAAATTAACGTGATTTTGCGTTGCACTTAAAACAAATAAACCACAACAGCGACTTCGTTTCCTTCGTGGTTCACTTGACAAATAGATGTATACATGATTAGATAACTGAGCATGTATACGTAAATACAAGTACTTCCAAATAAGACTGGAAATGAATACGAAAATTTAGTGGACTTTCAACTATTCTACAAACTAGGCCTGACTTATCAATACTCATCCCTATAAAACAACGAACCATCTGACGCGAATGACGACCCTGCTTTTTCCCAAGCGGCAAGCCAAGCACACCGAGCCGTGATAACACCGAATTCAACAACGCATTCGAACAAAATCGTCATACTACACAGAAAGAGGCAAACCTTGCCCCACAGAATTATTCACGATGCTTCAAAGCCATCTTTTCGACAACTTTGACCCACTACTATGAAATCATTGACACAGTTAATTTTGTAGACACCAGTAAACATGATGACAGAGAAGTCAACTAATTTGCTTCACTTATCTCGCAGACCCTGTTGTAATGCAGAATTTGCTAGCATCAAAATTTACAAATGAATAAGGCAAAGAAGTGTACATTTAATGCAGATTTGTAAGTCTCGTGTGCGAGGCTATAAATAGGAAAGAGGGGTAGGCCAAAATAAGCCTGAGTACTGCTAGCTTTTTAAATCCGTGTAATTTTATTCAACATGTTGGCAGGTTGAAGTGTTGAGGTTGTTAGCAATACTAATTTTTAAACTTTGCTTTTCGCTTAGCAAATCGTCTTTGCATTTGTCCGGCGGGCGTATGAAAGCTAGGGTTTGGTGCGATTGCCTTTGCTGTGCTTGGTTTGCACGTTGTGTTAAATGCAACAGATATGTGAGTATCAGTCGTAAAGACATTGTTATTTGTTTAATTTGCGTGTGTGCCTTAGTATATATTGGCATGGAAGTTTGGGTAGGGATTTCTAGATTTGCTGCGCTCGTTTCTGCAGTGCGTGTGGTAAAATAGTCGAATTCTGTTATTTGATTTAACTTAATAATGGTATCGGCAATGTCCTTTTGTGGCGTAGGAGCTTTGTTACAGTGTGGTCAACTTCGCTAATCCTGGTAGGTGTAGGTTCTTTTCGGATTTTCTTGTTGGTTACGCGTTTCATTAGTGCGCATGAAAAAGCTTTCGAACTATTGCAGGCGACTAGAAGGTAACGTTTGAGGTTGCACAATAGTTGTTTTTGAAAGGCATGAAGTTGAGATGATGGAACCTTAGTCTTTTACGCTACACATTTGGGCAATGTGTTAGAAGTTGGTAGCTGGTACAACAATTGCAGGATGTAGTTCCCTGCGCCTTATTTTGGCCTCTAGTGCATCAGTGAATGCAAAAATGTGAGTTTGTATTTGTTCTAGCAGTTAAACGTGAAGGTGCGTTTGCACGAAACCGGTTCATGATACTTCCTTCCCTTTGCTCCAGTTGAGATTACGTGTTGACTTTAATAAATGAATGTAGAAGTTCAACTTTTTTCAGAGACTTTGAAGATGTTATAAAGCAACCCATGCGCCTTTTTATTGAGTGAAGAAACGAATAGTAATTAAAAGCGTTTGGCGCTGGGGTTAGAGGAGATACACCATGATGTAGTCTCCGGAATACCAAAACGTGAATTTTTACTGTGTTTTCGCCCTGTTATCAGATTTAAGCTTTTTATGTGGGGATTTAGTTTCGTCCTAGGCAAATCTCATCCCGCCAGTAGTAGTTGGTTGATGCTTTCCGTTTCTCAGTTGCAAATGCCAAAAAAACGTCCCTTCTGTACTCTACAGTGATTGGAGGGTCGAAAGAGTGTGCGCTCCTTCATCGTCCATGTTGACAGCATGCAGTTTTATTCGACAGTGCTTCCATGAGGCCGTGGACTACAGTCTCATGGCAACGAGTACATGTGTGAAGGCGGACAATCAAAGGGCTGCTTTTGCGGTGGAACTGGAGATGTCAAATACTTGATCCCCTTCTCGTCTCCCTGTTCAGCCGTGGGTGCAGCCGATGTTTTGATGACTGTTGCGCAGCAGGAGCCGCAGTAAGTGTTTACCTCCCCTACCAACTTTGCGCATTCAGTGCCCTGATTTTTCAGGTGAGCTCGATGTCAATTCCATATTGTAATCGGTGGCGATAGAATGGTCAAGCACTTGGACTGTGGTAAACCTGTTGAAAGTGGGATGGGCGAAGTCATGTTGCGTGAGCTATTCATCTCTTTTCTGTAGTGTGCTCCCTGATTAGTTTACCTAGACGCGTTTTCGGTCGTGGGTATATCTTGAGTCGAAAGAAAGTGAGGCGATGCACTTCTTCCTTGTGTCTTCGTTGGGCTTTTGCGCAGTTGACGTTCGCACTTGATTTTTTTAAAATCCCTTATAATCGTAGCCTTTTAAAGGCGAATGAAGTCATTAGGGTGATTATTGAACAGGAGCATTAATTGCTATCAACATCAAGCTGATACACTAAATTGATACTTCTCTCTGGCTACTGATTGTGGTGCGGTTCGGCCAAAGTTTTTACCACGAGGTGAAGATGGCAACAAGATTTGTGAAATTCACGCCAGAAAAACAAACAGATTTTGTGTGTGTTAGGAGCGCAGGTCCTCTTAGTGGTCGTGAGTGTTCAGTGTGGGGTTAGAACTGGGTGTGGTGAGTCTACAGAAAAAGTGATGAATAAATAGGTATGGGCGATCCAGACCGCTTTTGGCGTCTATTTGGTTCCACCCTCTCTCACCAAGACCGAATTAAAGACTCTGAATCCGACTGTCACGTAGTGAGGAAGTGAAGTGTGAATGTTGTGCCGTCGTGTGCCCTAAGTTCGGCGGAGTGTCTGCGTGATGTGATATCTACACAGACGCCGATTGCTCCATGATGCTTAACTTAGAAATGCTACTTTTTGGTTAGTTTTGGTTGTTGTCATTGGTTTCAGTTTATGACTACTCTTTGCTGTCTCATTGTGAAATATTATCATCTGCTCAGTTGCTTCCTTCACATAATGCCTCCATGCTCCGTTAACCATTCATTCCCACTTCACAATGACCCTACTTTTCTTACCGACAAGGAAAGTGATGCGGCAAAGGCAGTGATCGACAACGCATTGTTGAACCTACACCCTTCTACCACGTTGGAGCTGTTGCTGCAGCACTATCTTGGCGACCACGAATCCGGAGACCGCTGACGATCTTCTGGACAGCTCAGTCTCCTTGGCGTCATCGTGGAACTCAACACTGGAGGTTACGTACGGTTAGGTGGTGAAGGGGCTACCTCGGCTGTCAAGGAAGTGAGGCTGACAGAAATGGGGAAGAGGCTTAATGGGGCCCGGGTGATCGCCACGGAATTGGAGGCGAGGGTGGCTGAGTTCCTAGTGATGGCTGTCGTCTTCTGTCCCCTGCATTTGTAAGCTTCATCGCTCTCCTATTTATTCACTCACAACGCTAAATGCTTAGCTACTTCATAACAATTTTTGTCCCTGCTCACGCAGTCATCCATCATTTACCCTTCATCGTTTTATTCTCTTCGTTCACGTATTATTTTTGTATTAATGCACTAAATGTGGTTTCATTTTTAAACCCAAGAAATTTGGTTTCGCCTGTTGGATGTGGCATTGATTCCTCTAATCAAGTCATTTGGTGGATTATGCTTTAAATTGTTTGACAGTGCTCATGGATTAGTCGCGTGTTTTGAGATTGCCTGAAGATGATTGCAGGTTGGAGGTCACGGTGCTTACGTGCATAGCGTCTCCATCGGTGAGGCGCGTGGTTGGATTGTTGATGTTGGAGGAGGTTGATTTGTTCGAGGTGTGCTAAGGTACTGCTGACCCAGTGGACTCCGATGCAGTTGTCTAGCCCCTTAGAAATGTTAATGAGTTGGTTCCATTTGTAGACATCTAGCTGATCAGCAGATGAGGGCGAGTGAATAGGAAATCGTCTGTACTTGAAATACGTGCTCACCACTTTTGGGATTGTTTTGGGTGGCGAGGCTAAGATGAGTGCGTTTTATGTGGAAGGGGGGAGGGTTGGGGGGAGGGTCAGATGTCAGTGTATGTAGCCTGGGACTGGTCACGTACATACCTTTTTCGCTGCTTTGGTCCAGTTTGTTTTTGCCCATCGTTTGCTTTAAATTCCGTCAAAGTGGAATTGACCTTGGTAAGGAATGGAAATTGACTGTTGGCTTTTTTGCGTTGAAAGGTTGTGACTGGCGTGTGCTTACCACAATGTGCCTACAACTTGTCAATCATAGGCCAGTATTTGCCTACTTTGACAGATTTGTGTATTGCATTCTGGGAAAGCAATTGCCATGGTTGATTTTCAGTTTGAAAATCAAAGTGATCAGTCAGCTCTATTTTAAGTCTGCGAATGGAAGCTGTATGTTAATTTCAGTCTCATCTTTTAGCCGTGGTGGTTGTGAAGACGAATCTTCAAATGCTTTCTGACCTGTAACAAATCACTGATAAATGCCAAGATAGTTTCGGAACAGCTGACATTGCTCACCAAATGCTGGCTTTGATGGTTGCTGAAGCACCGTCTTCTCCTTTTGCTTTGCGAATGAGTGCACAGGCGACAGGTGCTTTTACAAGTTAGTGGATTATGCGTTTTGGGACTTCTCATATGCTTCATCTGTTGTTGATTGAACTCTCAGTTTCGGTTGATGGGGCGTGTTTGGCAATGTTGTCTTCGCAGGAGGAGGCGGCCGCAGTCTCTTCCGTTTGCCCAATGTGTTTATTTTGGTCGAGCGTTGTGTCTGCCCTAGTCTTGACTTCAAGTGATTCACTTGAGACAATCTACTTTCCTTGATGTCCCCACTTGATGCTATGACCGATTCGTCGATGCCATGTGGCCTAGTAAGACGAAATCATGTTTATTTAATTGAAGGAGTACTGCGAAAAGCGCGATCTGGGGTCTTTCTTTGCAAGTAAATAATTGACTAATGCACCTGCATTCCTAGCAGACTTTCTACAAATCACTGAAATTTTCCGAAAATACTATTGCAAATGTGCATTGAATGTGCTTGGAGGCGGAGGCGGGAGGCGGGAGTCGGGAGGACAAGTTTTAATCAGGTCGTGGACCAGCGTAGTCGTTCTCCTGAGCCCAAGACGCCCTCGTCCTGGCTTGTAACAAAGATGTCTAGAAGTGACCAATTTTCGCATAGCAAGGGCGGTGGAAGGGAAGGGGAGGATCGTTTGAATGAACCACGTGGAGAAAGAGCGGATGGTATTCGAGATTCCCGAGTTTAATGAGGCCCATGACACGTAGTGACGTAGTGATTCTCTTACCAAACCGATAATCAAATCGCAGTCAACCTTTGCTCCTTTTCCTTTAAACTTGAACTGTTTGGTGAAAGAGCTCTCGAGGGTAATGTGGAGACGAACTGGCCATTTGCGGATTATACGACCCTTGCCGGAAGTGGGGTAGGGAAAGCTCGCCTTGCCAATGTTTGTATGCACATGTTGGACACAGTGCAGGAAGTTGGGTGATTTTCTGCATATTTGCGCCGGATGGTTGAACTCCATAGATCGTGTGGCAGTGAGCAGCTCACGCAGGTGCTACTTATAACAAGTCAGTAGCACATTTACGTCATTTCACTCTTTCAGGGTGGTAGATTCTCCTCCAAATCGTGTAGCAAATCGGCACTAATGACGATACTTCGAGCGTTGTTTTTTTAATCCAAATCGTTTCTACTTTTGGAAAATCAGTACATCAGTCTAGGCAAAGGTAGTCTACATGTTGGAACGCACTGAACAGAACACTATGGCCAAGCAAGGCTGACTGTGATGCATTCAACCACAAAGGATTGTAACGTGACTGCGTAATCGACGAATCACAAAAATGGCATTTTCCAATGCTATCAGTAGAACAGTGGAATCACTGCGATGACCGGGGAGAAGTGGAGTGAAATCAGGCTGCACGTCAAACAACAGAATTTCAAGAGCTGTTAGTGGCACTCCACTGAGGGTTTTGTGACTGCCATTTATCAAGTGCAGAGCTGTTGGTGTGACTCACCTCAATGTGAAGCTAATATACTTCAATGTCAGCACTCGAATAATCTCTGCTTTGTGAAAATCGTGGGGTAGAAAACCCGCTACTGCTCTTTATTCGGAGATGTAGTCAACAATGTTAGAATGTGAATTATTGTCGAAGCTAAGCACGCGCAACGAAACTGATGGTTGAACTGGTTGCTTTGACGCCTCTGTATGATCTTGTGGATGACTTGCTCAGGATTCGAAATGTGTGGCTAAGTGGACCCGAGCGAGTAAATTGCTGAAGAGATTGAGTTTTGGTTTTATGTTAGTGCGAATAGCCGTATTGGGTGTTGGATGCTTTGGCCAATGGCTAGTGGTCCAGTGGGGTCGCGCTTTGTATGGGTTGATTGAGTCCATTCAAAAGAGGTCACTCATCAATGAGAGTTCGAGATCCTTCTTCAAGACGTGCTTGAAAGTTGGTTACAAAGAGGTACCTTCCTTAATTGTAACGAAAATGCCGGCAACAAATATCCTGAAGCATGCAATGAGCAGCGGAAACCTCGACCATCCCAAGAGGCATCCAGATCTGTGACGTTCCCTTTATAGGAAGGAAAAGGAAAGCGTGCGGTCGAAGAATGATAACAGCTGGAATGATGAGTCCATCGACGTCAACATGGGTCTCCTCGATTGGTTTGGTTGTGACAACAATTCTACAAATCACGGTAGTAGTTTTCGACTGTAGAAGCAGATTCCAGGTCTTCTCTATGGGATCGGCACTGATTTCCCATCATTTACAATTTAGTTAGTTCTCAGCCTCCATAATAGTGGGATGGGATATGCATTCGGGACGTAGAGAAGGGCCGTATGGGGTCACTGACATATCTGCAAGGCGTCACTTGAAGAAGTCGCACACCTCTACTTTGAGTTGGGGCAAAAATGACCTGAACGATCGTGGACTTGGAACGGTTTTGGGGGCATTGACAGGTTGACAGCGACGGCGAATCAAAAGCAGTGTCAGCACTAACTCAATCGCAATTTTATGGTAAAAATGAGTTCCTGATGGGCTTTTCTCTAAGTAACTAAATCGCTGGTTGGTAATGAAGGGACTGAATGAGTATTTGGAGGCCAATTGTGCGTCGGCATGTCCATTTCTCTGGGTTGGCAAAGTGTTAGCTGACTTATTGCAAGAGGCTTGTAATTCTGAGCAAACAACTACATACATTTTGCTGTAAATCATGTGGAAACGTTTGCGGTGGGTGAATAGGGAAAGGAAGTTGGAAAATTTTTATTAGCGAAGCTTAATGAACCTACGATGCAAATAGGTGACGCCACATAGGGGCACATTTAATTGCTATTTTGCATAATTTAGGCCCGTAACACGGATACACGTAATGAACGCCTTTATGCAAGCATCTCTGCTACAAGCGTTCTCAGAGGAATCACGACTACGGGTGGTGTCACCTCAAGAGCAGTTTCCAAGATCCATTTCCAATCTCTCTGTCAAGGTCGCCGCAAATCATCCGAGTCGCAGCATACGCCCTTCTTGCATCACGTCAAGGCTTGTCATCAAGAAGCAAGGATCACTGAAGCTTGCAAATTCAATTACCACATTTACGAGAACACTCAAAGCACACATTGGAATGTCAGTTGGCGCTGGTCTGGTTTACGCACCACTTGTGCATTGCAGCCAATCTCTTGGTTTCCTCCAGGTTACCTGAGGCTCCTCAACCAACGCGCGCCACGTTTACATTCCTTCACTCATTCACGCCCACATCTCGGGTTAAACATAAAAGCACTTTACCACCTTTTCACATCTCAATTCCTGAGCGAAAGATGGAGACAGTGGAGAAATCAGATGATAATGCTGAATTGTTTCTTATCCACAGAATTGACACCTTCCGTGAGCAAGGAAAACTCACTGATCTACGAATTAGGGTGAGGTTATGCACATTGGTTTCATGCTCCAACTTCTAGACAAAGGATGGGAAATGTGTGAATGCACATAAACTGGTTCTAGGAGCCAGGTTCCCACTTTTTTTTAGAGCACTGACCACTCAACAAGATGGAGCGACAACACAATGGAAACGCTTTTCTGCAGAGTACGTGCACATCACTTCCTTCATTAACCCACTCTTAGTATTGTCGAGGCTGTCGTCGACTACGCATACACGGGCAGGATTACAATCTCAGCAAGAAATGCCACGAGATTGTACCTTCTGGCACACAATCTCGGCTGCAAGAGAATCGTCTCTTGGTGTGTGGAGTTCATAAGAACGAGGTGGGAGTGGTCTTTTTCAGAGTTAAAACCTGACTGACTAAAGAATTTCTCTAGACAATGTGGCAGAGGTGTGGTCCATAGCCAATGCTACGTTGAACCGTGGATTGATGGAACCATGCATTCCAGTGATGGCAGAACATTTTGAAGATGTGTGCTTGCGAAGGGGGCTGCTGATGCAGACGGCAGCACAGTACTTCGAGATGCTACTGGAAAGCAACCGGCTGAAATGCGTGAGTGAGGAAACAAAGTTCCGAGCCATTCGCAATTGGCTTGAAGCAGGCCTTGATGGGTGTGACGTGAATGAAAAGGCAAAGGTGTTTGCGAAGATGATTTCGAGGGTTGAGTTGACAGGGCTGTCCCCACAATGTCAAAGCGAATACTGGACCCTTGTGGAGAGGTACGGAAAACAGTTTCGCAAAGGTAAGCACAGTGAATGGGAGGATGGTCTAAAGGACCTGAGATTCATGGATGAGCAATTTCAATAGACGACTGTAAGACTAAAGAAGAGACGCGGACATGGACAAGGGGCGAAAGTCTTTGTGGTAAATAAAAGAGATTTAATTGATGGATGAAAGGATGAAATGGATGCAAAACGGGTGGGTAGATGCATTAATGCGTGTTGAGGGATTTAATACGGAGTGGATGGACAAATTTATTTGGGAGTCATAGGTGCGAATTGGTTGAGTTGATGACACTATTCAGCATTGTGTAGTTCTTACTTCTGAGTTATCTTTTCCTTTATTTCTGTGACTGTTCAAAAGCCGATGTTTCGCCAGACCGTGCGATGAGGCCTGTCTCCGACTGCCGGCCGCAAAGAAAGTACGTGAATCACTTTTAGTATAGCAATAACCGCCCTCCCAAAGAACCGACTAGTCGATTCGATAAGTGCTCCGATTTTTAGCCATGGGATTCTGTCAAACTGTCCCTTTTCGCAACCTTCATGCCATTTGCACTGCCACTCTATGACCGATTTCTGAAAACTTTTAGAGAGGTGCTGATGGTCATCGGCGACAATACTGTTTCAAAGTCCCGGTGTTTAACGTCTGTGCCGCAGTTGCAACCGGACGAATCGTTCAATTGTGAATTTCGTTTTGGTGGAGAAGCGACTGCATTGGATGGTGAATTAAATTTATGGTCTCATCCTCTTGCTTTTTAGGCAGAGTATGTTTCGTTGATTGTGTTGACTCCAGATGGCGTGTGAAGTCTGTAAATTACCGAGATGGTTCTACTTTCCATAAGACTTTTCAAACAACACAGCAACGCAAGGGTTCTGCTGTTGCGTCGAGAAATGAATCGATTTTCATTTTTGGCGGCTGGTCTGATGGAACGCGCGTTTCCACTTGTGAAAAATTGGACATTGCCAGTGGCAGGTATGTTTGATTAGGATGAGTCAACAATCTAGGCTCACCAAACTCCCTGATTTGCTGCCTGCACGACATGATGCATCGGCGTTAAACATCCCAGAAATTGGAATCGTGGTTGTTGGTGGTTCTCAAGCTAACTCAGAAATGGTAGAGAAATCAAGAGAAGCTGCAATATTGGTGGAAGATGCGGCGAATGGGAGTGGATGGCGATGGATCAAGCTCAATCCGATGTTACAGCCGCGCTGTCGTCCAGCAGTGGCCTACTTCAAAGGATGCGTAGTGGTTGCTGAGTTCTGGAGTGCCGAATGCCTTCCACTGACATCGATCGAACAGACGAACGCTCAGTGGACTCGTCTTAATGGAATTCCTGACTTACCCATGTTAAATGGTCTCTCTATCGGGCCAAACACATCTCTTGTCTCATTCAACAACAGATTGCTAATGCTCGGTAAGTGTTGTGTTCATATCCCGTGGAACCATAAATTGTTTGATCAAATTACTTAAATTTATTAACCTTTTTATTATAGTATCCCATTTCACGACGAACAGATTCTATGAATTTTTACCCACCGAAGAGGTAAATTATTAGTTTCCATTCTCTACTTAACTACTCAAAAGTAATTAATAATGTTGTAACCCTTGCAGAACCAACCGTTGGCCAATTTTGAATGGAAGCCATTATTTGTGCTGAAAGATTTCTCATGGTCTTATCTTCTGGTGGCAAGAGAAACGCCGGAAGAACGTTAAAACATTTGCAGTTCAAGGATTTTGGTTTCACATTTCCAATACACTAATTTGTTTTGCCAAATTTTAAAGTTCCCTTCTAACGTTCGGCATTTTTGAGGGAAAACTAAAAATCACCCCATTCGGTGGTCATCATGTGTCAAAAAAGTGTGGAATATGGGGAGGAAAAATGTGCTTTTATTAAGTGTTTTGTATCGACACAATGCAAAGCCATTGTAATACTTTGCTTGTTTGACCACCGATGTCAGTTGCGGTTACTTGGGTGGCCACATTGCTGCCCTAGCCGGATGGGATGGCCTCCGAGCCATGCCAGCAGTCCTGGATCCTTTCAGTTTGCCGAATGCATCTATTCTGCCCAAGCATTAAGTCTTCTTCTGCCCCCAAGGGAGTCTCGAGTAGCTGCATCAATGAACCATCGTTGAATTGAATCATAAGCCAGCTAAAAGAACATTTCGATGCACAAACTTCTAACTGACTCTCATTACCAAAGAAGCGTAAATTGCATTACGTAATAGTAAGGGAAATTCATGCAACCACTAAATCACTTGAAGGAAAAGGATCGTTATGCGATGTTTCGAGCATTCAAATACCATTGACAAATTAGAGACGAGGAATCCGTGCACCTGAGGCACAAAACACAAGGCGTGCGCCCACTTCGTTTAAAGTGTCCGCTGTCACCAGTAGCGGTTAGTGAACTTCCACTTGCCTGTCAGTTGGCAAATGTATTCAACGACGTAATGGATCTGGATGTGTCTGTCACCTTCATCAAACAGCAAATAAAGATGCAAAGTCATTCCATAGAGTGGGAATCTTTCACTGAAGTTCATTACTCCTCCCTACCAGCAACAGCTAAAACTAGTCGCAGGTGTGTGTACCGAAGACAATTGTAACAGTTTGACCTTACAGCAGAAGTGGGTTCTCAAGGTTGATCTTCAGCAGTCACAAGGACTACGAAAATGGGCGTAGCGAAAATTGAAGCAGGTTGTACGCAAATTTACTCAATTTGGCGATTTATCTCATTTTGCGCACAAACTGCTGCTTCAAATAGCCTTCAAGGTGTCGTCAGTTATGACGCTATGGACTTGATCTCGAGTGCAAGCACCTGCCCTCGTGTTCGCATCAATGTCAACCTGTGAGTCATGTTGCTTTGTCTGCTTTATGGTCACCATCGCTTCCACTCGCTTCCGTCTTCTACCGTAGGGATTGGAGTTCAAAAGGACCCATTACCGTGTGGGGTCATTACCTCCACTGCTAATTCCTTGAGGTGGTCCTCGCCTTCACTTGATTTCAAATAGTATTTTCCCAGTGAATTGCCACTGCCTTGACACCAGCAAAGCGAAATGCGTAGAGAAGGCAGTCTTGCTTGTTTTGTTTGAAATTCACTGGATTTGGCCTTTTTGGCAGGATTGGGTGTTATGCAGAGTTTGATTCCCCTCATTATAGCGTGCATCACTTGGTGAATGTGATGCACAATCCTCAAGACGATCTTCCTCTTTGCAACCCAGAAACCGTCAAATCATTTGGAATTTACGAGGAGACTGGCATTGCATTTAGATTTCCACGTTCCTTAATTTGCATTCTTAACGAAGCATTTCCTGTCTTTTCGTCTCTCTTGAGAACAAACGGCAGATGATAATGACATACTTGAAGTGTGATTCGAGCTGATCCTGCTGTAAGATTATGTTTATCTGTCTTAGTGAGTTTACTCTTAAGGTTACGGCGCAAAACACCAAAAAGAATGAAATTGTTCAACTTAGATAATGACGTTCCTACACCTACAGCACTAGACTCCAAAGATCCGCTCCTGATGCACGAGGCAAAACTCACATATTGCTGACCCACACATGTCACATATTTGTGACGTTGGGCCCAAGCGTCGCATATATGTAGTGCCGATGCGAAATGTGCCAAACGGAGTTGGTAATATTAATTTTGCTATCACAGTTGAAGAAAGCTTGTTGAATTTGTCTTCTTTCATCTTGTAATTTAGCAAGCGATTTCTCGATTAAACATATGCCTTATGGATATAATCTATGGTGCATAATGTTAGCATTCTTTGATATCGGTGGCTCATTATTTCCTTAGAATGATTTCAACTTCAAATCATTAAACGCTCAACTTAGGAGACGGTTGAGTTGTAGAGTATAATTGTCATAATAATTGTAGTCCAGTTATCTATAAATACATAAATATATGTTGTTTGTTATTAATTAGGTTTTTTCTTTAAATGCTCTGAAGTCTACAAATCAAGCGGTAGTGGGATTTTGACCAAAAGACGTCCGGAGGGAAGTGGAGGTGGGCAATCCCGCAATAAGACTGCCAAATGAATTGCCAACGTGTGGTTGTGCTTTGCCTGCGCATAGCATTTGTAAGCCTTGCATGATATCACACTTTGAGATCTTCTCTTTCGAAAAAGCTGCTTTAAAATCCAACCCATCACTTCTTGTCAACTAACTTATACCAGACTTATGATGCCCTCCGATATGATGCCTGCAAAAATACTGCTCGACTGAAGGCACTCTAGTGGATACCATGGTTGGGCCAAGATGTCCTTGTCAGGTCCTGGGACAGCAAATTTCTCTTGAATCATCCCTCAGTTCGGAGGTGGGTACATTAAATGGATGAAATGCAATGCTTTCACTTAATCTGAGTGTAGAGATTTGCTATTTTGTTTGACAGTGGGGGCTATTTAGAGTGCTCTTAGTAGTATAACTGCGACTTTAGTTCCTCAGACCTACCCTTCGCCAGGAATGGCCGTTATTCCATAATGGCGAGTCATATTACCACATTTTAGAACCTACTTGGCAACCAAACCCGATTCAAAAGCAAACTCTGCAGACACACATGATTAGCGGACAAAAATCAACGCAGTGGAAGGAAAGACGTATCCGCTGGGAATGGTAGCATCTCCAAAGACCCGGATTTGGCACATCGAGGTGGTGTCAACTCTTGGCAAGCATGCAGGCTGTTGGTTTAAAAGGCGGATCGTCGAAGACAGATGCAGCACCATCTGGCATGGAACCATCTGAGATTCACTTTCTATTCATATATTGCGGACGGCGGTCGGTGGTCAGTGGGATGCTCGTTTCGAGTGCAGGCCTTCTTTGGGGTTAGATGACGTCCATCGTGCCACGGCATTCGTGCACACTGAGTAGTGTCCGCGAAGGTGATGTGCACCAAGAAATCCGCATTACATCGCCTCCTAGTCAGTACATAATCCATCACGTGATAACCATGGTTGCAAGACAAGACGATTCCTTATCTTGCCAAAAATTAAGGCAGAATTCACAGCAAAGAGGAGTAGTCTAAGACTGCGCCTCTGCTGTTATTGGAATAGATTCAGTGGGGCTTGGTTATGTGTGATAGGGCTTCATTTCCTTCCAAGGAGCTGATGTCATCCGTCCTATCACAAAGCTCGTGCATTCTGATCACTTCTCGCCAAAATTGTACATTCAAACGAACCCGTACTGACTGTATAAATGTTTGTCGCATAACATCCTCTGCGTGTCAAGTGGACAACATCGGCTAACGCCTTCTAAAGAAAGGGAGAATAGAGGAGGCTGGTGAAGGGGAGACAAACATTCACTTCACCACACACTGCAGCTTCTTCTGATCAATTTTGGGCGTCTGCAATTGCTAGTAAAAGTGAAAATGTCGTTTCTTAGCTGGCAAAGCTGAGGAGATTAATTCAAAAGTAAGAAAGATGGTACAAAGATGTGTGCATTATAAAATGCATTCACGCCTCCCTCATCTGTTTTATTTGCAACAGCGTATGGCTAATGGCCGTGTCTTTGACCCATTAGGGTGTGGAAACCATCATAAACTGAAGATCGTTCCACCTTCGAGGACACATATCTAAACGTGGACAGGTGTCGAGTCAATGGAATACCACAACTTCATTTGGGTGATATGCGCTTCAGCTGTAAGGGGTGGAGGCACTGCCTTATGCGAAATCACATTCTGCCTGTGCTTCTGATGGCATTTTCGTGAGGAGCAATTGATGCTGACCGACTTGTCTGACCAGACGCATTACATCAACAAACTGTTTAGACTATGGGAAACACTGCCTCTGCTTTTGTTGCATTCGTTGAAAATGCACTTCCCTGTGATGTACACATTCTCGTTTTGGTGATGACTAAACTGCCCACTGGCCAGGAGCACTCGAAGAGGTGTGTTTGTGTTGAAAGCAGAGGATTAGTTTGAGGTTTGCGATGGAACACATGGATGATTACTTGGCATGTAAAACATGTTTTAGGGCTCTGTTAGGTCTTTCAATAACAAGTACGGTGTGGATTGCCTACTCTGCAGGGAGGTGTGATAATGATAAAAGCCTGCTAGTAAATTTGCTCAAATGACCATGATATTTTCCCATATTTGTCCATAATCGTGAGGAAGTTTTACTTTGCCCAAGAGCATCCCTCTACCTACAGTCTTTCGGTCATCCTCTTGGTTGTGAAATTGACAAGCTCACTGAGAATATTAGTGTCTGTACAGCAAAGATAATGACGATAATGTTTGCACAAAACTCATGTCGAAAGTGAGCCTTTATTTGTCTCATAGGTCCGGTTAAGAATGAGCCTGCAAGAGTTGGACCTCCTAACAGTCTTGGGTTCTTTGGATACTCCTCGTCGTCAAATCCATTCTTTGGCCACCATAACAATGTAAATGCGTTGTTAACTGAGACAAGAGTTGTAAGTGGAGGCAGAAAGACGTCAAATGCTTGAAGACGAGTCCACTGAGCATTCGTTAGTTCCATCGATGCCAGTGGAAGGCATTCAGCATTTGACTCAAAGTCCACTCCTGCAACCACTACGCATCCTTTGAAGTAGGCCACCCCTGCACAACTGCGTTCCTGTAACGTCGGGTTGAGCTTGATCCATCGTCACCCGCTCCCGTGCTTCGCATCCTCGGCCAATGTTTCAGCATGTCTTGATTCCATCATTTGTCGATTATCCTGACAAGAGCCACCAGCAACTAGGATTCCAATTTCTGGGATATTTAATGCCGGTGCACCAGTTCGTACAGACACCCTAGAAGGCCTGACTTAGCCAAATCGAGCCTACACGCCGTTAGCTGTGTCCATTTTTTCGCAAGTGGGAACAAACGGTCCATTAGAGTAGCCGTCAGCACAGTCGTTGCGTGGCTTCGTTATAAAAGGCTCGTAGGTGAATAAACAATCTCTGTAAAACAATAACGCTAGACCACTTTCAATGCCCGCACATGTACCGACACATTAGCTACCTAAAAAGTAAGAGAATGAGACCATAAACACAAGTCCCAGTATAACACAGGCGCTTCTCAACGGAAAGGTGCCGCAACATTAAACGATTCGTCTAGTTGCAACTGCGGTAGAGATGTCGGCGTAAAAAGCTGTGGGAGTTGTGTTCCAACCGATGATTGGAAGCACATCTCCAAACATTTTTAAAAATTTAGCACATCACGAATGTGCAAAATGACATGAAATTTGGGATAAAGGCAATTTTGAAAAGTCACAGCACTTATTGAATCGGCTAGTCGGCTTTTTGGAGGGATGGTCGTGCTGATACGGAAAGTGGTTCATTTACTTGCTTAGTGGCGGACATTTGGAGACAGACCAAATCCACTGCTTGACCACGTTCTCGTTCGGCTTCATTGGCCGATCGTGACAGCAAATGTACGATCTCAGAACGAACCCATTCATTCGCCCCCTTTTCTGTCCCTATCCATGACTTTATGCACACATCCACCCACTCCACTTTCATACTTCAATCCTGCATCCATCCATCATTCATTCACCCATTCAATTTTCCGTTCATTTATTTATCTTTTTCTATAAACGTAGTCCCTTACCAATCAATTTAATCTGTACAACTTATTCGAAAGGCCTTCGCTACACGATTTAAACCGTCATTCACCACGATTGCTTCTCCCTGACACTCAAGTCCTTTAGGCGATTCACCCATCCACTGTGCTTGACTACACGAAACACTTAGGAACGTTGCATCACAAATGTACAAAGTTGGGTTGAAACTGTGTCCCTTGACACCTTTCACCATCCTTTCACTAGAATTTGGAGCATAAAACTCATGCACAAGTAGTGCGTAAACCAGACCAGCGCCAACTGACATTCCAATGTGTGCTTTGAGTGTTCTCGTAAATGTGGTAATTGAATTTGCAAGCTGCAGTGATCCTTGCTTCTTGATGGCAAGCCTTGACGTGATGCAAGAAGGGCGTATGCTGCGGCTCGGATGATTTGCGGCGACCTTGACAGAGAGATTGGAAATGGACTTGCGAAACTGCTTTCCAAGACGTTCATTACGTGTATCCGTGTTACGGGCCTCAATTGTGCAAAATAGCAATTAAATGTGCCCCTATGTGGCATCACCTATTGAAATCGTGATTTAATTCAACTTGGCTAATAAAAAGTTTCCAACTTCCTCTTCCCATTCACCCACCACAAATGTTCCCACATGATTTACAGCGAAATGTATGTAGTTGTTTGCTCAGAATTACAAGTCTCTTGCAATAAGTCAGCTAACACTTTGCCAACCCAGAGAAATGGACATGCCGACGCACAATTGACCTCCAAATACTCATTCAGTCCCTTCATTACCAACCAGCGATTTAGTTACTTGGAGAAAAACCCATCAGGAATTCATTTTTACCATAAAATTACGATTAAGTTAGTGCTGACACTGTTTTTCATTCGCTGTTGCTGTCAACTTGTCAATACCCCCAAAACCGTTCCAAGTCTACGATCGCTCAGGTCATTTTTGCCCCAACTCAAAGTAGATGTGTGCGACTTCTTCAAGTGACGCCTTGCAGATATGTCAGTGACCCCATACGGCCCTTCTCTACGTCCCGAATGCATATCCCATCCCACTATTATGCCATCCAAAAAACATCTAAATTGTAAATGATGAGAAAATTAGTGCCGATCCCATACAGAAGACCTGCAATCTGCTTCTACAATCAAAAACTACTCCCGTCATTGGTAGAATTGTTGTTACAACCAAACCAATCGAGGCGACCCATGTTGACGTCGATGGACTCATCATTCCAGCTGTTAACATTTCTTCGACCAGACGCTTTCCTTTTCCTTCCTACAAAGGGAACGTCACAAATCTGCATGCCTCGTGGGATGGCCTAGATTTCCACTGCTCATTGCATGCTTCAGGATATTTGTTGCCGACATTTCCGTTATAATTAAGGAAGGTACCCCTTTGTAACCAACTCCCAAGCACGTCTTGAAGAAGGATCTCGAACTCTCATTGATGAGTGACCTCTTTTGAATGGACTCAATCAACCCATACAAAGCGCGACCCCACTGGACCACCAGCCATTGGCCAAAGCATCCAGCACCCAATACGGCTATTCGCACTAACATAAAACCAAAGCCCAATCTCTTCAACAATTTACTTGCTCGGATCCACTTAGCCACACATTTCGAATCTTGAGCAAGTCATCCACAAGATCATACAGAGGCGTCAAAGCAACGAGTTCAACCATCAGTTTCGTTGCGCGTGCTTAGCTTCGACAATAATTCACATTTTAACATTATTAACCACATCTGCGAATAAAGAGCAGTAGTGGGTTTTCTACCCCACGATTTTCATAAAGCAGAGATTATTCGAGTGCTGGCATTGAAGTATATTAGCTTCACATTGGGGTGAGTCACACCAACAGCTCTGCACTTGATAAATGCCAGTCACAAAACCCTCAGTGGAGTGCCACTAACAGCTCTCGAAATTGTGTTGTTTGACGTGCAGCCTAATTTCACTCCACTTCTCTCCGGTTATCGCAGTGATTCCACTGTTCTACTGATAGCATTGGAAAATGCCATTTTTGCGATTCGTCGATTACGCAGCCACGTTACAATCCTTTGTGGTTGAATGCATCACAGCCTTGCTTGGTCATACTCTTCTGTACAGTGCGTTCCAACATGAAGACTACCTTTGCCTAGACTGATGTACTGATTTCCCGAAAGTAGAAGGATTTGAATTAAAAAAAACAACGCTCGAAGTATCATCATTAGTGCCGATTTGCTACACGATTTGGAGCAAAAGCTACCACCCTCATAGAGTGAAATGACGTAAAGGTGCTACTGACTTGTTATAAGTAGCACCTGTGTGAGCTGCTCACTGCCACACGATTCGATGGAGTTCAACCATCCGGTGCAAATATGCAGAAAATCACCCAACTTCCTGCACTGTGTCCAACATGTGCATACAAATATTGGCAAGGCGAGCTTTCCCTACCCCACTTCCGGCAAGGGTCGTATAATCCGCAAATGGCCAGTTCGTCTCCACATTACGCTCGAGAGCTCTTTCACCAAACAGTTCAAGCTTAAAGGAAAAGGAGCAAAGGTTGACTGCGATTTGATTATCGCTTTGGTAAGAGAATCACTACGTCACTACGTGTCATGGGCCTCATTAAACTCCGGAATCTCGAATACCATCCGCTCCTTCACCACGTGGTTCATTCAAACGATCCGCCCCTTCCCTTCTACCACCCTTACTATGCGAAAATTGGCCACTTCTACACATTTTTATTACAAGCTAGGACGAGGGCGTCTTGAGCTCAGGAGAACGACTACGCTGGTCCACGACCTGATTAAAAGTTGTCCTCCCGCCTCCCGCATCCCGCCTCCAAGCACATTCAGTGATTTGTAGAAAGTCTGCAAGGAATGCAGGTGCATTAGTCAATTAACAACTTGCAAAGAGAGACCCCAGATCGCGCTTTTCGCAGTACTCCTTCAATTAAATCAACATGACTTCGTCTTACTAGGCCACATGGCATCGATGAATCGGTCATAGCATCAAGTGGGGACATCAAGGAAAGTAGAATGTCTCGAGTGAATCACTTGAAGTCAAGACCAAGGTAGACATAACGCTCGACCAAAATAAACACATTGGGCAAACGGAAGAGACTGCGGCCACCTCCTCCGGCGAAGACAACATTGCCAAACATGCCCCATCAACCGAAACTGAGAGTTCAATCAACAACAGATGACGCATATGAGAAGTTCCAAAACGCATAATCTACTAACTTGTAAAAGCACCTGTCGCCTGTGCACTCATTCGGACGCTCGATGCCAACAAAGGAAGCAAGTGAAGAAAGCACAACATGGCAAAGCAAAAGGAGAAGACGGTGCTTCAGCAACCATCAAAGCCAGCATTTGGGGAGCAATGTCGGCCGTTCCAAAACTACCGTGGCATTTATCAGTGATTTGTTACAGGTCAGAAAGCATTTGAAGGTTCGTCTTTACAACCACCACGGCTAAAAGATGAGACTAAAATTAAAAAAAAAGGCTTCCCTTCGCAGACTTAAAATACAGCTGGTTGATCACTTTAATTTTCAAACTGAAAATCAACCATGGCAATTGCTTTCCCAGAATGCAATACACAAATCCGTCAAAGTTGGCAAATACTGACCTATGATTGACAAGTTGTAGACACATTGTGTTAAGCACTCGCTAGTCACAACCCTTCAACGCAAAAAAGACAACAGTCAATTTCCATTCCCTGCCAAGGTCAATTCAACCTTGACGGAATTTGAAGCAAACGATGGACAAAAACAAACTGGACCAAAGCAGTGAAAAAGGTATGTACGTGACCAGCCCATGCTACATACACTGACATCTGACCCTCCCCCCATCCACATAAAACGCACTCATCCTAGCCTCGCCACCCAAAACAATCCCAAAAGTGGTGAGCACATATTTCAAGTACAGACGGTTTCCTATTCACTCGCCCTCATCTGCTGATCAGCTAGATGCGCGTTCAGTGTCTGCGGCTAGCGTTGTCTACAAATGGAACCAACTCATTGATATTTCCAAGAGGCTAGACAACTGCATCGGAGTCGACTGGGTCAGCAGTGCCTTAGCACACCTGGAACAAATCAACCTCCTCCAACATCAACAATCCAACCACGCGCCTCACCGATGGAGACGCTGTGCACGTAAGCACCGTGACCTCCAGCCTGCAATCATCTTCAGGCAATCTCAAAACACGCGACTAATCCATGAGCACTGTCAAACAATTTAAAGCATAATCCACCAAATGACTTGGTTAGAGGAATCAACGCCAAATCGAACAGGCGAAACCAAATTTCTTGGGTTTACAAATGAAACCACATTTAGTGCATTAATACAAAAATAATACGTGAACGAAGAGAATAAAACGATGAAAGGCAAATGATGGATGACTGCGTGAGCAGGGACAAAAATTGTTATGAAGTAGCTAAGCATTTAGCGTTGTGAGTGAATAAATAGGAGAGCGATGAAGCTTACAAATGCAGGGGACAGAAGACGACAGTCATCACTAGGAACTCAGCCACCCTCGCCTCCAATTCCGTGGCGATAACCCGGGCCCCATTAAGGCTCTTCCCCATTTCTGTCAGCCTCACTTCCTTGACAGCCGAGGTAGCCCCTTCGCCACCTAACCGTACGTAACCTGCAGTGTTGCGTTCCACGATGACGCCAAGGAGACTGAGCTGTCCAGCAGATCGTCAGCGGTCTCTGGGTTCGTGGTCGCCAATACAGTGCTGCAGCAACAGCCTCAACGTGGTCGAAGGGTGTAGGTTCAACAATGTGTTGTCGATCACTGCCTTTGCCGCATCACTTTCCTTGTCGGTAAGAAAAGTAGGGTCATAGTGAAGTGGGAATGAATGGTTAACGGAGCATGGAGGCATTATGTGAAGGAAGCAACCAAGCAGATGATAATATTTCACAATGAGACAACAAAGAGTAGTCATTAACTGGAAACCAATGACAACAACCAAAACTAACCAAAAAGTAGCATTTCTAAGTTAAGCACCATGGAGCAATCGACATCTGAGTAGAAATCACATCACGCAGACACTCCGCCGAACTTAGTGCACACGGCGGCACAACATTCACGCTTCACTTCCTCACTACGTGACAGTCGGATTCAGCGTTTTTAATTCGGTCTTGGTGAGAGAGGGTGGAACCAAATAGACGTCAAAAGCGGTCTGGATCGCCCATACCTATTTGTTCATCACTTTTTCTGTAGACTCACCAGACCCAGTTCTAACCCCACACTGAACACTCACGACCACTAAGAGGACCTGCGCTCCTAACACACACAAAATCTGTTCTTTTTTTTATGGCGTGAATTTCACAAACCCTGTTGCCATCTTCACCTCGGGGTAAAAACCTTGGCCGAACCGCACCACACTCAGTAGTCAGAGAGAAGTATCAATTTAGTGTATCAGCTTGATGTTGATAGCAATTAATGCTTCTGTTCAATAATCATCCTAATGACTTCATTCGCCTTTCAAAGGCTACGATTATAAGGGATTTAAAAAATCAAGTGCGAACGTCAACTGCGCAAAAGCCCAACGAAGACACAAGGAAGAAGTGGAAATAAAATTATGATGTCGAATATAAGTCACCGACATTTTGAAAGAGAGAAAACGCTACGACCCTACGTGTTGCATCGCCTCGCCTTCTTTCGACTCCATATATACGCACGACCGAAAGCGCGTCTAGGTAAACTAATCAGGGAGCACACTACAGAAAAGAGATGAATAGCTCACGTAACATGAATTCGCCCATCTCAATTTCAACAGGTTTACCACCGCCCAAGTGCTTGACCATTCTATCGCCACCGATTACAATATGGAATTGACATCGAGCCCACTTGAAAAATCGGGGCACTGAATGTGCAAAGTTGGTAGGGGAGGTAAGCACTTACTGCGGCTCCTGCTGCGCAACAGTCATCAAAACATCGGCTGCACCCACGGCTGAACAGGGAGACGAGAAGGGGATCAAGTATTTGACATCTCCAGTTCCACCGCAAAAGCAGCCCTTTGATTGTCCGCCTTCACACACGTACTCGTTGCCATGAGACTGTAGTCCACCGCCTCATGGAAGCACTGTCGAATAAAACTGCATGCTGTCAACATGGACGATGAAAGAGCGCACACTCTGTCGACCCTCCAATCACTGTAGAGTACAGAAGGGACGTTTTTTTGGCATTTGCAACTGAGAAACGGAAAGCGTTAACCAACTACTACTGGCGGGATGAGATTTGCCTAGGACGAAACCAAATCCCCACATAAAAAGCTTAAATCTGATAACAGGGCGCAAACACAGTAAAAATTCACGTTTTGGTATTCCGGAGACTACATCATGGTGTATCTCCTCTAACCCCAGCGCCAAATGCTTTTAATTACTATTCATTTCTTCACTCAATAAAAAGGCGCATGGGTTGCTTTATAACATCTTCAAAGTCTCTGAAAAAAAGTTGGACTTCTACATTCATTCATTAAAGTCAACACGTAATCTCAACTGGAGCAAAGGGAAGGAAGTACCATGAACCGGTTCCGCGAAAACGAACCTTCACGTTTAACTGCTAGAACAAATACAAACTCACATTTTTGCATTCACTGATGCGCTAGAAGCCAAAATAAGGCGCAGGGAACTACATCCTGCAATTGTTGTACTAGCTACCAACTTCTAACACATTTGCCCACACGTGTAGCGTAAAAGACTAAGGTTCCATCACCACAGCTTCATGCCTTTCAAAAACAATTATTGTGCAACCTCAAACGTTACCTTCTAGTCGCCTGCAATAGTTCGAAAGCCTTTTCATGCGCACTAATGAAACGCGTAACCAACAAGAAAATCCGAAAAGAACCTACACCTACCAGGATTAGCGAAGTTGACCACACTGCAACAAGGCTCCTACGCCACAAAAGGACATTGCCAATACCATTATTAAGTTAAATCAGATAACAGAATTCCACTATTTTACCACACGCGCTGCAGAAACAACGAGCGCAGCAAACCCAGAAATCCCTACCCAAACTTTCATGCCAATCTATACTACGGCACACACGCAAATTAAACAAATAACAATGTCTTTACGACTGATACTCACATATCTATTTCAGTTAACACAACGTGCAAACCAAGCACAGCAAAGGCAATCGCACCAAACCCTGGCTTTCATATGCACCGCTGGACAAATGCAAAGACGATTTGCTAAGCGAAAAGCAAAGTTTAAAAATTAGTATTGCTAACAACCTCAACACTTCAACCTGCCAACATGTTGAATAAAATTACGCAGATTTTAAAAAGCTAGCAGCACTCAGGCTTATTTTGGCATACCCCACTTTCCTATTTATAGCCTCGCACACGAAACTTACAAATCTGCATTAAATGTACACTCCTTTGCCTTATTCATTTGTGAATACCGATGTTAGCGAATTTTGTATTACTACAGGGTCGGAGATACAGGTTAAGCAAATTAGTTGACTTCTCTGTCAGCATGTTTACTGGTGTCTACAAAATTAACTGTGTTAATGATTTCATAGTAGTGCGTCAAAGTAATCAAAATGATGGCTTTGAAGGATTGTGAATAATTCTGTAAGGCAAGGTTTGCCTCTTTCTGTGTATTATGACGATTTTGTTCGAATGCGTTGTTGAATTCGGTGTTATAATGGCATTCGACACCGCATATTTATTATGTTTTGCTAGTGTAGAGGGTGCCTCCTCTCCCTCCTGGTTACCCTTGCCAGTAGAAGTCTGATTGTGTTTAGACATCTTTACTGTTATATGGGTAATAGATACAGTTAGGCGACGAATGGGGGTTCAGGCCGGGGGTCCGTCACGTTCCAAGGAGTCTCCGCGTTCCTCCGTCACGTGGTTCAAATTGACTTCCCGCCCCTGGCCTACAAAGCGCATTTAAAGAAATTAAGTATTACATAGCCCCCTCGTCTTTTGAGCGCCGTCCCCGGCGCTACCCCTATTGATTCGCTTTGGTTAAACCATCGGGTGGTTTGCCTTCTTCTACGACTAAGTAGGCTTCGTCCTCGTAGCCGACCGGGGGAGCACCTCTGTAAGGCCGGATCTTATTGTGATGGACGGTTATTGGCTGGGTACGGAGTTCCGCATTCCGGACGAGGTAGTTCGTAGGGGACAGGACCTTTACTACGCGGAAGGGATCTTTACTCCAAGGGTGGTAAAATTTGCGATGTGTCCCAGGTGGAGGAATTGGCCGATATATTTGGACGAGATCTCCTTCGTGGTAGGCAGTGAGTCGACTGTGCTTGTCGTAGTATTTCTTTTGTCGGGTATGAGACATTTGAAGGTGTCGGCGGGCGAGATTAAACGTCTTTCGTATCCCTTCTTTGAGACGTAGTACGTACTCCGGGGCGTTGTCGGTAGCCACTTCCTTGCGCGGGAGGAAAACGTCAGAGGGAACTCTCATTTCGCGGCCGGTGAGCATCTTGAACGGAGAGACACCGGTAGATGTGTGGACTGTAGCCCTATAGGCAAGAAGAGCACGTCCAAGGTTTAAATCCCAATCTTCCGGCCGTGCCTCCTTCGTGAAAGCCTTCAGTAACCCTATCAAGGTTCGGTTAGTTCTTTCCACTTGTCCATTGCCCTGAGGATGGCCAGGTGTCGTGCGCGTCTTTGCGATTCCGAGGGACTTGCACAGTTCGGTAAAGAGTCGGCTTTCAAAATTAGGGCCCTGGTCGCTATGGACTGATTCAGGCACTCCGTGCTGACAGATCCAACGATTGAAAAAGGTCGACGCGACTGCCTCGGCGTCTTGGGACTTCATGGGCTCCGCTTCAGCCACTTTCGTGAAGTAGTCAACCATAACTAAGATATATCGGTTTCCCCTCTTAGTAAGGGGTAGGGGCCCCATGATGTCGATACCCACTCGTTCGCCCGGAAATCCCGTAAGCATAGGCTGCAGAGGTGCCACTGCTGTGGAGTGAGGGTTCTTGAACCTGCTGCAAGTAATGCAGGTTCGGCAGAAGTCGTGCACGTCTGGGGAGAGGGAGGGCCACCAATATCGTTTCACCGAGGCCTCCACCATCTTTTTCTCACCGACGTGGCCCAACTGTTCATGCAGCTCTTGGAGGGCTGTTCGTATCAGGGAACCCGGAACAACCAAGCGTTTGGGAGACGTGGCATCTTCTTGGTACCACAAGACTTCGTCCTCCAGGGAGAGTTTGGACCGATGCTGCCATATCTGCCTGGCTGCCTTGCTGGATGATTTCATCTCTTCCGCAGTGGGCTTGGACGAGGATGCCAGAAACCTGTCGTATACCAAGGACGTGTCGGGGTCTGTACTCTGTGTGTTACTCCACTGATGTTTAGTCGGCTCGCTTAAAAATAGGGTTCCCACTACACCGCCATGCCTTTCCACTGAGAGGGGCCTGCGGGATAAGGCGTCTGCGTTGCTATGCGGGTTTCCTTTTCTGTACTGCACAGTGAAATCATATTGTTGCAGTTCCTCGTACCAGCGTGCAACCGAACGATCGATCTCCTTCATAGTTTTCAACCAGGTCAGCGCCTGGTGGTCTGTTCTCACTATGAACTGTCTCGCTATCAGGTAGTGCTTGAAGTGTCGCACCATTGTATAGATGGCGAAGAGTTCACGTTCTGTTGCACTCTTCTGTCGCATTTTTTTGTTCAGTCTGGCACTAGCGTAGGCGATGACGTGTTCCCTGCCTTCTTTGTCTCTTTGCGAAAGTACACCGCCCACGGCCACGTCGCTGGCGTCCGTGTCCAGTACGAAGGGAGGTGCGGTGGTCTCGAAGTTTGGTAAAGCCAAAATCGGAGCGGAGCAGAGCATACGCTTTAGTTCTTTAAAGGCTTCATCATGTTCATTCTCCCACCTGAAATTTCTTTTTGCCTCCTTCTCGGTTAGCTTGTGTAGGGGGCTAGCAATCTTGGCAAAGCCTTTCACGAAGCGCCTATAGTAGTTTGCCAAACCGAGGAAACTGCGAAGTTCCGTCTGATTAGTTGGTGTTGGCCAGGTTCTCACTTGTTTCGCGCGATCTTCAGTGACTGCCATCCCGTCTGACGAGACTGTGTGCCCCAGAAAGTTGACTGAACGGCGGAGAAAATGACATTTCTTTGGATTCAAGGTCAAACCTGCCTCTTGCAGACGGTCTAGGACTAGTTTAAGGTTGGCGTTGTGCTCGCGAATGTCTCCCCCGAAAACGAGAACGTCATCTAAGTAGATTATGCAATGCTTCGGGAAAAGCCCAATCAGTGCGGTCTGCATCAGGCGCTGGAATGTGGCTGCGGCATTGCAGAGTCCGAACGGCATGGTCTGGAATTCATAGAGTCCGTTGGGTACTATGAAAGCCGTCTTCTCTCTATCTTTTTCCGCCACTTCTACTTGCCAGTATCCCGATTTTAAATCTAGGGTGGAGAACCACTTCGATCCATGCAAAGCGTCCAAGGAGTCGTTGATGTGAAGTAGGGGAAAGGCGTCCTTCTTGGTTACGGCGTTTAACTTCCTGTAATCGATGCACAGCCGTAGACTGCCGTCACTTTTCTTCACTAGTGCGATTGGAGAAGCCCATGGTGACTTGGAAGGTTTGATCACTTCGTCCTTGATCATCTCCTCCACCAGACGGTTCACCTCGTCCTGGAGGGGCGGAGGTATACGTCTGGGTGGTTGCCAAATGGGCCTGGCCTCGCCAGTGTCGATCGTGTGTTTGACCATCCTTGTTCGCCCGAGTTTTGTTCCTTGCCATGAGAACATGCTTGGATACTTGCCAAGCAAGGAGCGCAGCTCCTTTCTCTCGCCATCGGTGATGTGCGTTAGCTGGGAGCAAAGCTCATCCAAGTTGTTGATCGGGATGGCTGCAGCTTCGAAGAGGGCGCTACAGATTGCGTCTGCGTCCTTTTTGGGCGGAGATCTGGCTGGGGTAGTTTTCTTATGCCGCTGGGTCACTAGTGTCCCTTCTGCGAAATTCAGGACCGCCTTGGTGTTACGAAGGAAGTCCACACCGAGTATAGCGTCCCAAACTAACTCGGGGCACATAATGAATGGGACTTGCCACGTTTCTGTCCCCAATGAGACTTTTAGTGACGTCTCTCCTTTTACTTTCATCTTTCTCCCCTCTGCTGAGAGAAGTTTTGCGAAGGAGGGACCCGTGCGGAACTTTTTGTGGAGATCGGGGAACGCTTGAGGGTTCACTAATGACTTAGCTGCGCCTGAGTCAAGAAGAAAACTGCAGGGGCGTCCCTCTAGCTTGCCGAAGACTCGCATAAACGGAAGAGAACCACGGGGTGATAAGCAGGATAGGGAATAATGCTGCTCACCTGCTTTTGCGGGACGGAGCGGAGGGGTCCACCGCGGACGTGTGGAACTTGGTCGTCGGTGGGTCGTGTGGAGCGACGAAGTCAGGAGGAGTTCCTGACGTTTCCTCGTGGCTGCATCGACCAGCTGGCTGAGGTCGCTGGTCTTCAGGGCCTGAAGTTTCGCGGCGATAGACGGAGGACGAACGCCGGCTTTGAACTGGACAGCCACCCACCTTCTCACCTTGTTAGGTGGGCAGCCCCTGAAAGCCCGTTCAGCGAGGATTTGCAGTGCTCCCGCGAAGTCCTCGTCGCTTTCGCCCGATTTTTGCTCGCGGAGAAAGAACTCCCTAGCAAGCGACTCCTCTCGTTGGTCAATGACGAGCTGGGCCAGAATTTCGCAGCACTCGTCTAGATCGGAGTCGGGTGAGACCCCGGCATCAACCGCTGCGGAGAACAGCTCTTGCGGAAGAGCGTGTAGGATCAGCGGAATCCTCTGCCGCTGGGGAAACAAGTGGATGTTAAACCTAACGGTTTTCATCCAATCTCCGAAATTCATCCCTTCCTTGAAATGGGGAAGGTCCGCCAACGCTGCCACCAGTGTGGAGGGTGCCTCCTCTCCCTCCTGGTTACCCTTGCCAGTAGAAGTCTGAGTGTGTTTAGACATCTTTACTGTTATATGGGTAATAGATACAGTTAGGCGACGAATGGGGGTTCAGGCCGGGGGTCCGTCACGTTCCAAGGAGTCTCCGCGTTCCTCCGTCACGTGGTTCAAATTGACTTCCCGCCCCTGGCCTACAAAGCGCATTTAAAGAAATTAAGTATTACAGCTAGTGTGCCCTTATTTGTCATTTATCATTTGTCTGTGTACCATGACTTAAGTCTGCTGGACAGTGTAACTTGCAGTCAAAAGTTATGCAAAAGCCGTTAAGAAATTTGTAGTGCTTTATCTGTCTGCGCTGCCGATTTCTGTCAAGGTCACAGAGGTGGCCATATTGCCCTAGCTGCGTGGGCTGGCCTCCGGGCCATGCCAGCAGTATATTTCCCTCTGTCCGGTGAGTATATATATTCTACCCTGCCACTTTGCCTACTTTTGCCTTAAGGGAGCCTCGGGACGCTACATTGGTGGCAGCGGAAAGCGGACCCGACTCTATAGGGTTTTTTTTTATCCCGATCTCTACCGCCTACGGCATGTTGCAGTGGTGCGAAAGAAGTGCGTGTGCTACGGATGGGCCACAAACGACGTCCACCCCCGGCATTTACCCCTTCTCCGTGTTCTACAAGAAAGCTATCAACAACTGAAGCGACACTAGCCATGGACCACCTGGGAAGTTTCGTTTCGAAGATCACCCCTATTATACTTGCCTAAGGAGATTGGCGTGCTAACGCCCCCCTACGGACATACTGATGGTCGGCAGAACCACTTATTCTGGACTTTGTTTCCAAGCCAAACGAAACTCGAAGTGCAATGCACTGTGAAGAGGGATCACTGACGTTGGTGTGAAGCATCGCCTCAATCGCGTCGAATGTCGGCGACTGGCATGGTTAGCTCGTGGGTGCTTCTTGCAGCACTGAGTATGTTGTGATGGCTGACGCGGGAGGTGTACGAAGGGGCGCGTCGGGGACGACGCTCGAAAGAGGAGAGGGGCAATGTAGTGCTTTATCTGTCTGTGCTGCCGATTTCTGTCAAGGTCACAGAGGTGGCCATATTGCCCTAGCTGCGTGGGCTGGCCTCCGGGTCATGCCAGCAGTATATTTCCCTCTGTCCGGTGAGTATATATATTCTACCCTGCCACTTTGCCTTCTTTTGCCTTAAGGGAGCCTCGGGACGCTACAAAATTAGAGCTGCACTAAATCACGGACAAAAGTACGTTGCCCTAGGCCTTATAAATCCACCTGGAAACAAACACCAAGCTTGACGATCCTTAAAACGAACGCTAATCACTATTCAAATTGCAAAATAATAGCTAAGGACTCTTGTGATCTTATTTTAACGCGTTTTAAATCCAGAATTTGCTGCTAGGTTTGTCACTAACGTTTGCCAAGAAATTTATTTTGATTACATTGTTACAGTGTAAATCTGTCACTCAAAACAAAAGGTAGGAGTTTGAATAGTTTTTTGCTTGCATAAATGCACATAAATCAGATGTTGATTTGTTTTATCGAACAGCAATAAAATGGTCAACTAGATTTGTGCGCGAAGTACGCGAGCAGTGTTTGTGTTGGCGGTCATTATTTTCGGTTAATGGGACTTAATTCGCTCGAACAAGTTGGAAGGCGGTAAGTGATTGGCATTATTACTGCTTTTAGTTTGTTATGTGTTATTAGGTCCTTTTCATGCCGATTGGCTTCCTTTGTACGCCTCCTTGCTAGAGTAAACTCGAGTGCTTCATAATGGGGATGTTAAGACGTCTTTGTTTCCCAGCTGCGAATTTCACTCGCGTCCATTATTCGCTGTGCAATACTTTAAGTAACAAACAACATTGTTTTGGCTATTTGTCAACCCGTTTGTTTTTAATGAATGTGGATTTGATTAATGAATCGTAATCTTCTTGAGTGTTTTAACTTTGCTAAGTGCTTGGTGCATGCCCATTATTTTCGCTAGAAAGTATTCATTTTATGTCTTATGGTCTATCGCTTTCAACCGTGCACTTGTCAGGTCGGATATTGACGATGCCGTCAAAAATTTATGCTTTGCGAAAAATGGAGGCATTATGAGGGTGCAATGGATGCGAATTTCGACTTGGCTATCGCCTCCCAAGTAAGCGATAGCTTCCTTATGTAAGGTCGGATTGCAAATACTGTTGTCGTCTTTGCTATGCAGCAATGGATTCGGTGTGCGTCCTTATTTTGGGTTGAAGCATGCTTGCATCACATTTTTGTGTGGCACAAGATGCGTTAGTTTTAGCTTCTTAGTTAGTATTACGTCCTCTGAGTGTTGATTGGCTTCCTTCATACGCCTACGTGCTAGTGTAAAAGCAAGGGTCACGTGATGTGACAGTTGGGGCGTTTTTTCCAACTGCAGTGCCTACTCACGTCTACTTTTTTCATTGCAATGCTGTAAGCGAGAATTTGGGATTGTTATGGCAGTTTGTAACCGGTTCGTTCTTTGGTGACGGTGGATTTGGCTTAGTGAGACAATTTTGTTGAGAAGTGTTTCAGTTCCACTGAGTACTTGGTACCTATTCATTATTTTCTTGCTAATAGGTATTCATTATGCCTGCATACCTTTCAACCCGTTCCCTTTATCCGCTTACATACTAGATAGACGTTGAAGAGGTAGATGCAGATCCTGTCAAGACTTCTTCCTTTGCCAAGAATGGCGCCATTATCTGTCAGCAATGAGTGCGGCTCCCGCCTTCGCTATCACTTCACACGTTCCTCGGGTAAGATTGGATTGCTGTAAGTGAATTTTCGCCGTCGATTTTGTATGGCTATAGATTCTATTTGCGTTTTCATTTAGGGTAGAAGCATGCATTTATCATTCATCTGTAGATCCTTTTACATTTCATGTGAGGTAAAAGGTGCGTTATTTTCATTGCTATGATATCCTTGTTGGCGGATCACACATACATATATGGAGGGCATAAGACACTTTGGAACTTCACTGCTCATTGACTTTGAGACCAGGGTTATTATTGTGCTGGTGTGATCTTTGCGAAACGTATTGTGTGGAGGGAGGGCGTCGGTGATGACTTAATGGTGGGCTCAGCTTTGACGGCGTGAGTTGGTGTCTGGGCGAGGTGGGCGCAGCAGAAGCGGAGGAAGGAGTGACTAGTGGGAGGCATTCGCATCACTACGCAGATTGTACTTTGCAGCAGTCTTAAATGTTTGCTTGTTAAGGTGTTTTCTCCTATCATTAGTTATGTTCGGAGACGTTAGCTTTGCAGCGTATGAGACATTCACGCATCGGCTCCTCCATTGTTTGCTGTTTTCCTTTTCGGATGCTACAAAATTACTGTGGCGGTGAGGTAAAATTTGATGAGTCTGTGGAATGGTAGGCAGTACGAGCTCGTGAAGTCATTGGCGGAGGCGTCTTCGTGTCGGCTGTGCGATGGGGATGTCGGCATGGACGATAGCGGTGTGTGTTGGATGGCATGGCGGTAGGTGTGGGAAGGGTGAGAAGGGCGTGGGCGCATGCTCAATAGACTAACTGGAGTGTAACACTGATGGGCTGGGTGTGGAGTGGCGGGTTTATTTTCCACGTCGGTGAGTTGCGCTGGTGATTGTGCTAACACCGAAAAGATGGAGAGGGCGAGAAGGAGAGTTGTTCGAGAGTTTTTTTTTCAAACCTGCCGTAGGTGCCCTTCTTTTCGTAAATTTGGGTGTGTGTGTGCGTGCGTGTGCATTTCTTACTGTCTACTAATTGTTTTGTTGCACGTGAATCTATGCGTATTGATATTTCCAAGGTCGTCTGGGGCCCGTTTTTAGTTTCGTAAACGTGTGTGTGTGTGTGTGTGTGTGTGTGTATGTATAGGGATCCCTTTTTTGTTGATGAGGTTCTAGGGAGAAAATTTGACGTATTTTGGTTGGTTGTTGGGTGGCAACGCTTTTTCGCGTTCGTTAGTGCAGAACAATGGAGTAGAGGAGATTGATTGGAGTAGGTAGGTAGGTAGGTGGGATGTTATTTGAAAAAGGAGGGAATGATGTTGTGGTGGTGAATGAGGCCCCACTTGGTGGGAGGGAAGGCGAGGAGGAGAACTTGGCTTTACACGGTGCTAAAGTGGTCGCGGGTCCAAAGTACGACGAGAGGGAATTTTCACTTCCTCTGGCGCATTATTATGTGGTAGGCATGGGACTTGAGTGAGTGGCACTAGGCGTCAGTTTTGTATGCAAGACTTGTAAGTGCAGTATTTATGTGCTGTAGTAGTCGGCCTCTGACCAACACTGGCTGCCTCGCCACCGTCTCTGCCATTGTTCGCAATGCTGACTACGTGACGCTTCTCAACGTCGTCGTCTTCTTCTTCGTGGTCAATCACGGACTCATCAAGCTGCTTGCCAACAATAGCACATCGTTGTCGACGGTGGCAATAATTGCAAGGGGAAATCGTGGACGTAGAAGCCGATCCATGGGAAGCCACTGGGACTACACCAGGGGCCTTTGAACCCGTCGTTGTCGACGGCGACAACTAGGGTGTCAAAGCAATTATTAGAGGAGCAGTAAATGCGATTGAGAGTTCCCTGGCTTCTTTTCCTCCTCCTCCTCCTCCTCCTCCTCCTCAGTGTGGACTATTCCTTCACGCGTGGCATAAGGAGGCAAGCAGCGGCGCGGCTGTGCGCTTGGAGGAGGGCCCAACATCATGGAAGACTGGATGGGGCGTGTGTGGTTGCCATGCGGGCGGGCGGGCGAGCGGGCGAGCGGGCGAGCGGGCGAGCGAGCGAGCGGGCGAGCGAGCGAGAGGAAAGGGAGAGGGGAACGGTACCTTGGTAAGCACTCCCCCATTGGGCAATGTATGTCGTGCATGTTGAGCGAGATCTTATCATAGGCTTGCACCACTTTTGCTTGTTCCTCGTTCTTTTTACTCTCAGGTAGTAGTCAGGTTTTGCGACCTTTAACAGTAAAGAACAACGATATGGTGTGAAGTGAAGTCGATGTGAGGCTATGCTATTATGCGCCTTCAGACCATGCATTGATTTTTCACGACTTCCACATTTGTGAGCGTTGGGTGGGGTGACTTATTGCAAAAGTGCGGTTGATAATTTGCAGGGGAAGGCGGAGGAGGAACCAAAGATGCCCTACGACTTAATGCGTGCTTACTTCTGCCCATTAAACATTTACAGTTAATGCCATGTGGAAACGTTCTAACAACTACCAATTGTTTTTTTCACATCACGCTGCTAGGTTTATAGCCATTAATCGCTTAACATTGCACCTGTGACTGCAAAGGTGCACCACTGATCAGATGCGAAAACGAAGTTTGAACTTTAATGACTGGAAGAAAGCATTCAATATGGCCAGTAAGGCAGGATTTGTGCAAAGATTTTTTTTGAAATGAAGCTTGGAGAGACGAAGAGGCAGCCATTGCACACCTAGTGATGAAAGTTTTGTCGAAATTCCCCAGAGGAGAAAGGGGAGATAGTGACCCGAGCAACCCAAGTTGGCAATAAAGTCCGTTAGCTCTGACCCATCTGTCCAAAGGATTTTGAGGCAGAAGACGAGGAGACAAGCGGGAAGCGTGCTACATCTCTACCCATTGTTCAATGACTATGTCGACAGAGGCCACCGTTTCACTACCCATAAGGACTGTATCGATGCTGTCACCTAGGTTAATAAGTTTATAACAAAATAACTAGTATGCTTGAGGATAGCGATTCAATTCTCACATGTGGTGCATAATGTTGTGATATCCTTTTCCAGAATGAATGCAGCTTTTTATAATAGGATGCAATTTTTGTAGCTATATATCAATTGTTAACTAATCAATTTTCGAATATGAACTGCGTTTTGTTTGCATACACTCGAAAAGACAAATTTTAGCAGTTGTTCAAAGGCCAAGTTCGATGGTGTGTTTTGTGTATTTCCGAAAATTCTTGATGTTGGAAGATATTTACTCGACAGTGGTCCTTCAAGTTTGGCAGTTTCAATGTCATCGGACATGTTTTGCATGCTGTCTTACGATGTGGTGGGCACGTTGCCTGTTTTGATTGCGGCATTATTTTGTCGGATAAGCTTTATTAGTTCAAGAAGGGAAGAAACTGTTTCATTTTAGGTTTCACGTGAGGTCAGTGATGGTCCGAGCCTTAAGGGTGACAAGAATGTACTTGTCTGTGGTGGCGCATCTAATGTGCTGCAAGGAATTGCTGAAAAAATGCCGAATTTGAAGTTGGAGTTCTCCGTTGCTCTCTATTCCTGTCTAGAAGTTTGTGTGATCTGTGCTGTGTCTCAATGTATTAGTCGTATATCCTTTTCCAAAGTCGATTCACAAATGCAATGTGACGGCTGCATTTTCCAAATTGATGCGATAACCACACCGGTCGAGTTCGTCGTGTTTATTGGACTCAGATATGGCTGCAGTGCCATACGAAAGGGTAGTTGAGTATTTTCTTCTCCACTATAACTTCAGTAGACGCGATCCGAACAAACCTAGACCAACGTCGGAAAGACTGGTGCGACCGCGGCGTCGGCGTCGGCGTGCGGCTCAGTCTATCGTCGCACAGCGTATCAATCCGCCGCCTTGATTAGCAATGTTTCTTTAAGTCTCAGTTTGTTCCTGCAGATTCGAGGATGTTCCTCGAATGGAGTATTTGGTGACGCAGGTGATAGGTGGATGCAAACATCGAATTTTATCGCACAGAATGGGGACGACTGAACAAAAGAAGCAGCACATCAGCCATGTTTCCTTCAAGTCTGCAAAGGACAAGTATTTCTTTGAGGCTGTGTCACCGTGGAAAGGCGTTTTGGCAATCAGCGTCCGCTGATGGAATTTTGCTGAAACTGCTGGATGACTGCGAAGTAGGGTGCAAGTGGTGCCGTGTCGTGACTGCTGCGCTGTGGAGTGGTAGGCGAAAGGGCCATGTAAACGAGTGTGATGGTTATGGATGCATGGAGGAAGTGACTCGCCGACTGATAGGTACGTATAAATGCACGTTTATTTATATTTGTAAAGTCTCTATTTATGCATACCATTTGCTTTTTATGCACGTTGATGAGGTGTAACGCCTTAGTGCGAGGTGTAGTCCTTTACATCGGCCACAGTCACTGTGTATTTTATGGGAATCCAACGCTGGTATAGGAGTAACTGTATCTCTTCTTTCCCATTTTCTACTCGTTCCACTTGTTTGTTGTCATCACTTGTTGTTTGGGTGCCTTAACCCAGCGGAGTGGTATGCTTTAATTGTTGATAGTTCCAACTTTTGTGCTCATTGACATCTGGTCATGCCGTTAGCTGCATTTATCCATTTCGCGCGTCTTGTTATCGCTTTTCGCTTAGAATAGTAGATGGCATACGTTCGTCCATTAAGCTTGTTTTATTCTAACCCAACCGTGAGAGGTCGCGCGTTTAGCGTGTTTGAATAAATATGCATATACTTTTTGAGAATTTTGATTGGAACAAGTTGTTAGCGTTCATTACAAAGCATGTTAAAGTCGTAGTTACCATATTGAGTGTACTGGATGCTGGCAAGTAGAATACGGCAATTTGCTTTATAGCAAATTAGTGTTTTCTGCCAAAGTCGGAACAGTAAAATGGGCACTACGCACAGTTGCATGAAGTGAGCAGATTCCAATGTACTTGTGGTTAGAAAGCTTGCTGCTGCTTTACTTCTTCTCATTGTTTTGTGGAGTTGAGAAGGACCATATCGTACTTTAATGCCCATTTTTACGCGCGCTCAAATTTTACTGAATGTCAAGCAATTTCGTCGGTTCCTTCTGCTGATGTTATTTGTAAGTGAGAAGAAAGGCAGGAAATAGGACACGAGTTTGACTGTTTAGTGTTCCTCGTGTAAACCACGGAACTGTGCACATTTGTCATTGTCAAAAGAAGCATCGCGAGATGCCAGCATCCGAAATAGTTGTGGGTGGAATAGTTATTAGAAGCGTGTTGTCACGGCAATGACTTGGAAGGCAACCCACTGATTACCTCGGTTTGTTCACTCCTGCTGTAGCAGTGTACTAGGTCCGGTGTGGTCTTCGCCACCCTTGTGTTAGTCGTGATAGTGAGCAGCTTTGGCTTTAGCTGTTTTTCCCTTGAGGCTGATAGTTGGCTGACGGGTCGCGGACACAGGCAAAATTGCAGGTTTGGCGTCTCCCTTAAGTTAGCCAGATTGGTATTCTTGACGGCCAATGGTTGGTGGATGTCCCCCAAGACACGGGCAAATATGGATCGGCAAGCTTTAGGCTTCGTCTTTTTGGTTACTCGCGCTCTTTTCACTTATCTGTTAATAGGATTATTTGGTTGGTGGTAGAGGTTTAAGTAGATAGACAGGCGAAGGTGAGGCGATCTACTTAGTTCGTTGTCCATGGACATATCCGCCAGGTTATCTTCATTAGCTTTGCTTCAGGGGTGTGAGGTGTGACGTTGGAACGTTTATACAGTCCTGCTTGATGTGAGTGGTCGTGCCGCCTCATGTGCATTAGAACATTTGACTGTCGGAGCTGCTAAAATTAACACCTCTCTGACGCCCTCACGATGCATTTTTCTGGGTGCATTGCTTCATCTTGATTGCATTATTGCTGCTAAGACTGCTTAGGATGGAAGTTGCTCACAGTGGAAAGGAATAGGTTGCTTCGCCGTGTTAGCTGTCTTGTTTACTTTCAATACTTGTTGCATCGTTTCAATCACACGCGCACACATGGCAGGTCTATTGTACATACTGTTGATTGACAGAGTGCTGTCGTGCGTGTGTCCGATGCAGTGGAGCTGTAGGTGCACTGGATAGTTTGGGGGGAAGGGGGAAGGGGGGTGTCACGGGCATTGACATGCCCAAGGCATAGGGGCAAGTGGTACACACGGACCTCGAACCCTTTAATGCGACGCCGACATGGGCAAAGGCCCTGTGTGGTCCAGTTTGCACCCTAGTTCTGCGTCATTATTTGGCTTTGTGTCTGTCGCACGAGTGCTTTTTTTGCGGTGCGCCGCCTTTCCTGTGGTATATGAATAGCAGTGATGAGAGCCTGAATGGCACAGTCGTCGCAAGTCGCGTCTTGTCCCCGCCTTTCCTTCTGATCACAGTATCCTTTTCCCCCATCACACCTATCATGGTGTTGTTTCGAGACGATTACTTGGCGAATTATTTTACTATCTATTTGCGTCGCTGTTCCTTTTTATTCACTTGTTTGGTCATTTAGTAGAGATGTGGAGGTAGAGTCTAGATGAGGCGGTAAAGCTAGTGTCGGCTGTCCAATGACTTTTTACGTCATTGTGTTTATCTCAATCTCTTCATCCGCCGACCCACCTACATACCTGCCTATTAGTTGGTTTTTTCGACTATCCATCTGTTCGCTCGGCCCCTTTTCGACCTGCAAAATGTGTGGCGGTGAATTTGGGCTGCATGCGGTAGGCATATGAGACTGACGGAGACGGACCTGTGGACAATGAAAAGCTATGTTAGAACGCACCTTAGTGAAGCGAATGTAAAGCTACGGGGGAGGTGCAAACACCAATTTGACGCTGGTAGATTACTAAAATTGCCGATTGAAAGTAAGGGAGGTGGGCAGTTATTAAGTCCTGTGGTTGCAAGAATGGAGGTGCTGCCGGAGATGGGATGCAGCAATGCTGAAAGGCTAGGCTAGCTAGGCCACACTAGGCACCTATGGACGTCGAAGTGAAGTGGGCCATGTCAGTGGAGAGCTGTGCTGATGGCTTTTCGTGTGGCCCTGAATCCATTTCCCTACAAAGCGTGGGGAATGGCTACTCCAACGAGTAAGCATATTGTCTGTTGCACAAGACTTGGTCTTCAAGTAGGGGATTGCGCATGACGGTGTTGGCTGGTTGAGTGTTCAAAATCATCAAACGCATGCAATGGAGTTGCGTGCCTCAACGCCGATCCAGACTAATCCACATGGACACGGGATCCATAACCGGGTATCAATGTTGTCAATCTGCATTTCTCTTAGGGGTTGCATTATTAAGTGGTCAGTGTCTATCCACAGGGTTGCAGGACTCATTCAGGGATCATTGCGTCGAACTGTGCCCATCACAATAGGCATGAGACACATCAACGAGTGCTTGACGCGTAGTGTTTTTACAATTGACCTCTGTGTCATTACTTCTCCCCACTGTGCCATCATTCTTGTTTTTTGTTGGTGGGCATGAAGTTACTCCTTTCTTTTAGCATGGGGAGCTCTCTCATTATCGTTAGAATGATTAGCGATTTAATTGTGCCGTTTTCTGTATTTTTCATAGATTTTCTATTGAACCATGCTTAGCACTTTGCGAGATTTTGGTTAAGTAGTCTTTTTTAGGTAATTTTGAGGATGTCGATTGAAAGCCAACAATTCGTTATTCCCGTTATCCGGATGGTACTACCTTTTTGCTAATTCTCTCCATTTTCGCAGTTTTCTCGTAAAACCTAATGCTTTTGAAAAGTGGTTAAAAGGCGATTGTTTAGCAAGGTGAAGTCTCTTTTGCCTTTTGTTCGCTTGCGAAGAGTAGACAACAATCCATTCACAGACTCGTGGTAGAACGACAGGGCTTTTTTGTCTCAATTTCAACTGTCGTGTGTAAATTTAATTAGGTTGATTTCATTTATGAAATTGTAAGTTGCGGTGAATCTGCCAGACCGCCTTCTTGCGTTGTTTCATTTGATTACTGTGATTTTTCTTTGTTCGTCCGTAATTTTGCCTTTCTGAGAATATGCAAAAAAAACAAGGCATTTTATTCCCGCAATTTGGTTCAGCAAGCACTTTTAGCGTAGCTTCCTTTTTCCCGTCTCCAAGCTTGCAACCAACTCATTAGTAGGTTCAAATTTTATTTTTTTCTCTTTTTAGCTTTTAACCTCCGAAATTAATGACTTTTTGGCGACTCAGACTTGCTTTCCGTTGTGAACTCGTTGTTCTGTGCTACCTTTGCCTTGAGTCTATAATTGCTTGCTGTTCTTAGAATGGGGGATTTTCTCGGGTAGATCTCATGCGTTTTATTTGTAATGGTTGTTCCTTATCCAATTGCCTGGGTGACTCCTCGATGTGTACTGTTTTTTCCCATAGTGATCCCTGCGATTTTCACTCCCATTTATAACTTCGTCCTAGGTCATAGACAGATGTAGCGTGTTTAGTATTTCTTACAACCTTTGAATCCGGCGTTTGTCTTCATGTGGTAAGATGAGTGCTTGTGGTCTACATTTCGTTGGCGCAAACCATTTGGAAATGTTTGATCCTAATTGCAATCCAGCTGACGACGACGACGACCAGACCGCAGCACGTGTGTAGCGTGGTGTACAGAAGGGACAGTTGCATGGCTATCGTATCACTTCTGCTTTTTACACATTCCGATTGTGGAGAGGATGCTTTAACAGGAATCGCACCTGAAAGTATTGAGTAGTTGTGTCAGGCAGACACTGGGAATTGTGAAGTTTGCCCAACGAATAAAGGGTCTCAGGAATTACCACTATGCGGGTAAGCTGAAGACCAACAATTTCAGGGCATCCACTGGCCGATAGACATCTACGCCTTTAAAGCGTCCAATTGATGACTAGGTTGATGCCTCCTGCTGGTACGGGTATCCAAGATTGTCGATGCCTCCTTTCACAGGAAACGTTGCTTATCACCGGGCTTCGTTGTACACAGGTGCTGGCACTGGTGTGTGCCATTCTTGATAGATGATGTCTATTCCTTGTATAGCGTGACCTATCTCTTCCTGCTTCGCGTGACACCTCTGCATGATGAGTGCTCATGGGGATATAAAACCAGCACCTCTGTTTAGACCTTATTTCCTTCTTATTTATCGAGACTTTCCCAAATCCATGCTTGCTGTTTCCGTTTCGCAGGTTCAAATGTCGGTGGTGTGTGGATTGAATGGTGACGAGAGGTCCGCTGCCCAAAGCGGACTATAAGTGTAATTTGTCGGTGTGGAAACACCGCTACCATCGTGAAGTGTACGAAAACCAGGCGTCAAGAGGGAAAGGGGACACTGGATCGATCACCTCTGTCTTCTGGCAGCCCTTTGATGTTGAAGAGCACAAACTCTCTGGATCCTGATTCCCCACTGTTCGTGATACCTACATCTCCCTATCCAAGCTGTGGTGATATCTCCACAGTGTTGTGTGTTCCTGTTCATTTTTATAACTAGCAAATTTAAAAATGTTACCCATTTGTATGTGTTTCTTCGCAAACAAGGGAACATAGGTGTTGAGTGATTTTGCGCATGTGATAATAAATGTGCTTTTTGATGGACGTAGTCGAGGTGTGTGAGGTGAGGTGGTGCCCTGCGATATGCCAGAAGAGTCTCCAGATTGTGGTGGGGGTACAGCGGTCACATTTTGCTACGACTGAGTGATTAAATAAAAATGACTGTTCAGCGCACCACCTTTGTGTTGATTGGTGAGTGAGTACACAAAATATGCGTAATGGTTTAGGCTAGGTTTTGGCAAGTCTAAGCTGATTTGAATAATAAATTGTAATTACTAAGACAGATTGAGATGACATGTTATCAGACGGCTAACGTGGTGACTTCAATTAGAACTGTTTTTATATAATGGAGGGTATTTTGGGCCAATGGGCCGCCCAAAACTTCACTTGTGTCCACTTCCGTATGCCAAAGCAACTGCAAGGGCAATGAATAAATTTTACTGAATATAGACATACGAGTATGATTAGTGATGGATTTTATTCCAATCGTGTCTATGAAACTTAATCATTTGGTCATGCATGCCAAATGTAATGCATCATCTACCGTTTAAGACCGGAAATAAATGCACTTGAGGTTCATAATTTCTAACACACAATTCAACTGCAGATCGTGTATTTTGTTAAGCAGCACAAGTCTTGAAGCTAATCAAATCGCTCATCATTGTGAGATCATCAGCGGTGACTGCTTTCCACCTTTTTGGTAAATTGGGTCCTTTGATACACTAAAACGTCATGATTTCGGTAGGAGAGGCATGAATTTCACTGGAACGCGTCGCATCTGACTGGAGCATAATTTGCTGATCATGAGGCCTCTACCTAGCGATTCAGGGTTAGAATTCTGCCTTTGGCATCACTTTACATGTAACTCAGGTAAGAATAAATTACATTTTATGATTCCTTACCATGCTTGTCGTGCATAAAGTAACAACAGCTCTTTACTATGCATTGCTTTGCTTTTTATCCAAGATATTAGTCGTTAATGCGCAGTGAAATCGCTTTATACAAATATCTGTGGCACGCATATCTCTCAACTACGTTAAAATCTTAGTCAATTTAAGTTATTGAATAGCTTTAGGGTTGTAGCTAGAAGCCTTCAAACAAGGCGAGGAAAGGAGTTATTTACGAAAGAGCTGCTCACCGCGTTCGACCGCCATCGGAGAGGTCAGAATGCTGTCAGATTTGTACTGGTAGCCTTGATCAATGTAAGCATAAGGCATAACATGGGTGAAAAGTGGCAAGCGCTTTGTGCTCGAAGTATTCCTTACTTTGGTCTTAAAGTGATTCCAATAAGGCCCCGACCGTTATCTTGTGTGGTGCCAAATACGTAGGTCTCCTCTGAAACTATGGCATTTGGTGTAATGCGGCTCTACCAAGAGTGTGCATGAACAAACAACCAGGGTGAATGGATATCGCACTTCCGCATGGTTGGTTCATTCCAATCTAACGTTGATTAGGATTAGGCCCCAAATGGTGGGTTACTTGCGTCTCCGCGAAGTGCAGTTCGATTGTAAGACATTTAATGCTTAGAAATGAACACAATTTAATGCAAATGATTTTAATACGTAAACTAGGCTGCCTTAAGTAAATAGCTGAGATCCACTTTCTTGGTTTTCCACCCACAGTTATTTAATCTTGTACTCAGCAGTTTCTTTCGTCGCTGGTAGCTGCGATGTTCCTCAAGTTATGCAGCAAAAATTTGGACCTGGACGACAGTTAAGTGGACTATTTTGGCGAAGGAAGCCAAACTAACGCAAGCATATAGAGCTCCGTTATATTTTGTTTACTTAGATTCAGAATCGAACTGAATTGTAATTTAGCAGCTTAAATCATTTATTAGTTACTTGCGGCAGTTCCCAAACCAAATTATAAAAAGTAAGGTTCGGCCGATGACGAGAGCGCCTAGTTTGACACAGATAATTGATAACCTACATTCAAACAGTCGGGTACCTCTGCGACCAAAAATGTTCCCAATTGAAAGTCATAAGCTCAATTTTATTCTGTAAATGCTTCCAACAAGTGTATAGAGCAAAACTCTTCTCTCTCTTTTGATCCAGAACCGGTCAGAACTAAAACTCAACATTCTGGTTTTTTTCTTTGGTTGTTTGCGGTAGTTTTTGTTCGCAAATCAATTAATTCTGGCGCGTCTGTTATGTAGGATTTCCGTTTTGGCAAAGAAAGTTACGGCAGTTCTCGTTTTAAAATCGGACAACGCAGGTGTGGCCGATGTGTGGGGAGGGTGTCGATCGGGACAAGGAAAGCTGGGACACTCGGCTTCAGAGACGCGTTCTCTTTTACCTCTTTTGATCGAGAATTGCTGACAATCGAGATTCGGCAGCTTACTTCTTTTGGAAACTTATGCAGAATTTCCTGTTATAAAATCTGGCAATGTAGGTGTAACCAAAATGCAAATTGTCTATATTGGCAAACAGAGTTGAGAGAATGCGGAAACAAAGGAAAATATGAATATAGGGAGGAATTTGTACACTCAGGGCAAAGGTAAATTGGTTTGTGTTTGAGCATATGGGACAAAGAAAGTAAAGCCGATTAGAGTAAATCAGGAAGTGCAGTCTTAAGAATAGATTGTTTGAGAGAGCAGGAAGATATTCCATGCTTCCCAAACACTTGTCTTCCTTTCTCCTTAATAGTATTATGCAGGGGATTCGCTCTTTCCATGCATGCTCCTGCTTCCCCTTCCTTCTTACCCACGATCCATCCGTATGCTACTCTCATTCCTTACTTTGTTTGCGCACGTCGTTTCAATATTATCGCATCTGGTATTCAATGTAAATCACATAGAAAAAAGACTATTATTTGCCTCTTCTAGTGTGTTACTCGAAAAGTTAAATGTTTTTCGCTAAGCCAGTTTCTTTATATTTTACTCACTCACATAGCTAGATGAGTGGAAGAATGAATCAGTGTAGAAAAGGATGGGAGAAAATAAGGAAGAAATGAAGGACATTGCACCGTAGATCCATACGCACGACTT
>JADWOT020000003.1:10866422-10897422 GCA_036345935.2 Taenia hydatigena
CCTTAATTGTCATGAGCCCATTAAACTCGGAATTCGCGAACATCATCCGCCCCTTCACCACGTGGTTCATTCAAACGATCCTCCCCTTCCCTTCCACCACCCCTACTATGCGAAAATTGGCCACTTCTAGGCATCTTTGTTACAAGCTATGACGAGGGCGTCCTGGGCTCAGGAGAACGACTACGCTGGTCCACGACCTGATTAAAACTTGTCCTCCCGCCTCCCGCCTCCAAGCACATTCAATGCACATTTGCAATAGTATTTGCGGAAAATTTCAGTGATTTGTAGAAAGTCTGCAAGGAATGCAGGTGCATTAGTTAATAATTTACTTGCAAAGAGAGACCCCAGATCGCGCTTTTCGCAGTACTCCTTCAATTAAATCAACATGATTTCGTCTTACTGTGCCACATGGCATCGACGCATCGGTCATAGCATCAAGTGGGGACATCAAGGAAAGTAGATTGTCTCAAGTGAATCACTTGAAGTCAAGACTAAGGCAGACACAACGCTCGACCAAAATAAACACATTGGGCAAACGGAAGAGACTGCGGCCACCTCCTCCGGCGAAGACAACACTGCCAAACATGCCCCATCAACCGAAATTGAGAGTTCAATCAACAACAGATGACGCATATGAGAAGTTCCAAAACGCATAATCTACCAACTTGTAAAAGCGCCTGTCGCCTGTGCACTCATTCGGACGCTCGATGCCAACAAATGAAGCAAGTGAAGAAAGCACAACATGGCAAAGCAAAAGGAGAAGACGATGCTTCAGCAACCATCAAAGCTGGTGCTTGGCAAGCAATGTCGGCCGTTCCAAAACTACCGTGGCATTTATCAGTGATTTGTTACAGGTCAGAAAGCATTTAGAGATTCGTCTTCACAAACACTGCCACTGAAAGATGAGAGTGAAATTAACAAACAGCTTCCCTTCGCAGACTTAAAATACAGCCGACTGACACTTTGATTTTCAAACTGAAAATCAACCATGGCAATTGCTTTCCCAGAATGCAATACACAAATCCGTCAAAGTAGGCAAATACTGACCCATGATTGACAAGTTGTAGGCACATTGTGGTAAGCACACGCCAGTCACAACCTTTCAACGCAAAAAAGACAACAGTCAATTTCCATTTCCTACCAAGGTCAATTCCACTTTGACGGAACTTGAAGCAAACGATGGACAAAAACAAACTGGACCAAAGCAGTGAAAAAGGTATGTACGTGACCAGCCCAAGCTACATACACTGACATCTGACCCTCCCCCCCCAACCCTCCCCCCTTCCACATAAAACGCACTCATCCTAGCCTCGCCACCCAAAACAATCCCAAAAGTGGTGAGCACATCTTTCAAGTACAGACGATTTCCTATTCACTCGCCCTCATCTGCTGATCAGCTAGATGCGCGTTCAGTGTCTGCGGCTAGCGTTGTCTACAAATGGAACCAACTCATTAACATTTCTAAGGGGCTAGACAACTGCATCGGAGTCGACTGGGTCAGCAGTGCCTTAGCACACCTGGAACAAATCAACCTCCTCCAACATCAACAATCCAACCACACGCCTCACCGATGGAGACGCTGTGCACGTAAGCACCGTGACCTCCAACCTGCAATCATCTTCAGGCAATCTCAAAACACGCGACTAATCCATGAGCACTGTCAAACAATTTAAAGCATAATCCACCAAATGACTTGGTTAGAGGAATCAATGCCACATCGAACAGGCGAAACCAAATTTCTTGGGTTTACAAATGAAGCCACATTTAGTGCATTAATACAAAAATAATACGTGAACGAAGAGAATGAAACGATGAAGGGCAAATGATGGGTGACAGCGTGAGCAGGGACAAAAATTGTTATGAAGTAGCTATGCATTTAGCGTTGTGAGTGAATAAATAGGAGAGCGATAAAGCTTACAAATGCAGGGGACAGAAGACGACAGTCATCACTAGGAACTCAGCCACCCTCGCCTCCAATTCCGTGGCGATCACCCGGGCCCCATTAAGCCTCTTCCCCATTTCTGTCAGCCTCACTTCCTTGACAGCCCAGGTAGCCCCTTCGCCACCTAATCGTACGTAACCTGCAGTGTTGCGTTCCACGATGACGCCAAGGAGACTGACCTGTCCAGCAGATCGTCAGCGGTCTCTGGGTTCGTGGTCGCCAAGATAGTGCTGCAGTAACAGCCTCAACGTGGTAGAAGGGTGTAGGTTCAACAATGCGTTGTCGATCACTGCCTTTGCCGCATCACTTTCCTTGTCGGTAAGAAAGGTAGGGTCAGAGTGAAGTGGGAATGAATGGTTAACGGAGCATGGAGGCATTATGTAAAGGAAGCAACTGAGCAGATGATAATATTTCACAATGAGACAACAAAGAGTAGTCATAAACTGAAAACCAATGACAACAACCAAAACTAACCAAAAAGTAGCATTTCTAAGTTAAGCACACAAAATTTGTTTTTTTTTTTTGGCGTGAATTTCACAAATCTTGTTGCCATCTTCACCTCGGGGTAAAAACCTTGGCCGAACCGCACCACACTCAGCAGTCAGAGAGAAGTATCAATTTAGTGTAGCAGCTTGATGTTGATAGCAATTAATGCTCCTGTTCAATAATCATCCTAATGACTTCATTCGCCTTCAAAAGGCTACGATTATAAGGGATTTAAAAAATCAAGTGCGAACGTCAACTGCGCAAAAGCCCAACGAAGACACAAGGAAGAAGTGGAAATAAAATTATGATGTCGAATATAAGTCACCGACATTTTGAAAGAGAGAAAACGCTACGACCCTACGTATTGTATCGCCTCGCCTTCTTTCGACCCAAGATATACTCACGACCGAAAACGCGTCTAGGTAAACTAATCATAGAGCACACTACAGAAAAGAGATGAATAGCTCACGCAACATGACTTCGCCCATCCCACTTTCAACAGATTTACCACAGTCCAAGTGCTTGACCATTCTATCGCCACCGATTACAATATGGAATTGACATCGAGCTCACCTGAAAAATCAGGGCACTGAATGTGCAAAGTTGGTGGAGGAGGTAAACACTTACTGCGGCTCCTGCTGTGCAACAGTCATCAAAACATCGGCTGCACCCACGGCTGAACAGGGAGACGAGAAGGGGATCAAGTATTTGACATCTCCAGTTCCACCGCAAAAGCAGCCCTTTGATTGTCCGCCTTCACACACGTACTCGTTGCCATGAGACTGTAGTCCACCGCCTCATGGAAGCACTGTCGAATAAAACTGCATGCTGTCAACATGGACGATGAAAGAGCGCACACTCTCTCGACCCTCCAATCACTGTAGAGTACAGAAGGGACGTTTTTTGGCATTTGCAACTGAGAAACGGAAAGCATTAACCAACTACTACTGGCGGGATGAGATTTGCCTAGGATGAAACTAAATCCCCACATAAAAAGCTTAAATCTGATAACAGGGCGGGAACACAGCAAAAATTCACGTTTTGGTATTCCGGAGACTACATCATGGTGTATCGCCTCTAACCCCAGCGGAAAATGCTTTTAAGTGCCATTCGTTTCTTCACTCAATAAAAAGGCGCATGGGTTGCTTTATAACATCTTTAAAGTCTCTGAAAAAAGTTGAACTTCTACATTCATTCATTAAAGTCAACACGTAATCTCAACTGGAGCAAAGGGAAGGAAGTACCATGAACCGGTTTCGTGCAAACGAACCTTCACGCTTAACCGCTAGAACAAATACAAACTCACATTTTTGCATTCACTGATGCGCTAGAGGCCAAAATAAGGCGCAGGGAACTGCATCCTGCAATTGTTGTACTAGCTACCAACTTCTAACACATTTGCCCACACGTGTAGCGTAAAAGACTAAGGTTCCATCATCTCAACTTCATGCCTTTCAAAAACAATTATTGTGCAACCTCAAACGTTACCTTCTAGTCGCCTGCAATAGTTCGAAAGCTTTTTCATGCGCACTAATGAAACGCGTAACCAACAAGAAAATCCGAAAAGAACCTACACCTACCAGGACTAGCGAAGTTGACCACACTGCAACAAAGCTCCTACGCCACAAAAGGACATTGCCGATACCATTAATAAGTTAAATCAGATAACAGAATTCGACTATTTTACCACACGCACTGCAGAAACAACGAGCGCAGCAAACCTAGAAATCCCTACCCAAACCTCCATGCCAATCCATAATAATACGGCACACACGCAAATTAAACAAACAACAATGTCTTCACGACTGATACTCACATATCTGTTGCATTTAACACAACGTGCAAACCAAGCACAGCAAAGGCAATCGCACCAAACCCTGGCTTTCATATGCACCGCTGGACAAATGCAAAGACGATTTGCCAAGCGAAAAGCAAAGTTTAAAAATCAGTATTGCTAACAACCTCAGCACTTCAACCTGCCAACATGTTGAATAAAATTACACAGATTTAAAAAAGGTAGCAGTACTCAGGCTTATTTTGGCATACCCCACTTTCCTATTTATAGCCCCGCACACGAAACTTACAAATCTGCATTAAATGTACACTTCTTTGCCTTATTCACTTGTAAATGCCGATGCTAGCAACTTCCGTATTACAACAGGGTTTGCGAGATAAGTGAAGCAAATTAGTTGACTTCTCTGTTAGCATGTTTACTGGTGTCTACAAAATTAACTGTGTCAATGATTTCATAGTAGTGCGTCAAAGTAGTCGAAAAGATGGCTTTGAAGGATTGAGAATAATTCTGTAAGGCAAGGTTTGACTCTCTCTGCGTATTATGACGATTTTGTTCGAATGCGTTGTTGAATTCGGTGTTATCACGGCATTTGACACCGCATATCTATTATGTATTACTAGTGTGTCCTAATTTGTCATTGATCATTTGCCTGTGTACCATAACTCAAGTCTGCTGGGCAATGTAACTTGCATTTAAAAGTTATGTGAAAGCCGTTAAGAAATTAAAGCTGCACTAAATCACGAACAAAAGTACGTTGCCCTAGGCCTTATAAATCCACCTGGAAACAAACACCAAGCTTGACGATCCTCAAAACAAACGCCAAATCACTATTCAAATTGCAAAATTGATGGCTAAGGACTCTTGCGATCTTATTTTAACGCGTTTTAAATCCAGAATTTGCTACTAGTTTTGTCACTTACGTTTGCCAAGAAATTTATTTTGATTACATTGTTACAGTGTAAATCTATCACTCAAGACAAAAGCTAGGAGTCCTAACTAGTTTTTTGCTTGCATAAATGCACATAAATCAGATGTTGATTTGTTTTATCGAACAGCATTAAAATGATCAACTAGATTTGTGCGCGAGGTACGCGAGCAGTGTTTCTGTTAGCGGTCGTTATTTTCGGTTAATGGGACTTAGTTCGCTCGAACAAGTTGGAAGGCGGTAAGTATTTGCTATTTTTACTGCTTTTAGTTTGTTGTGTGTTATTAGGTACTTTTCATGTCGATTGGCTTCCTTTGTACGCCTACTTGCTAGAGTAAACTCGAGTGCTTCATAGTGGGAATGTTAAGACGTCTTTGTTTCCCGGCTGCGAATTCCACTCACGTCCATTATTCGCTGTGCAATACTTTAGGTAACAAACAACATTGTTTTGGCTATTTGTCAACCCGTTTGTTTTTAATGAATGTGGATTTGATTAATGAGTCGTAATCGTGTTGAGGAGTGTTTTAACTTTGCTAAGGGCTTGGTGCATACTCATTATTTTCGCTAGAAAGTATTCATTATATGCCTTATGGTCTATCTCTCTCAACCGTGCATTTGTCAGGTCGGATATTGACGATGCCGTCAGAAATTTATGTTTTGCAAAAAATGGAGGCATTATGAGGGTGCAATGGATGCGAATTTCGACTTGGCTATCGCTTCCCAAGTAAGCGATAGCTTCCTCATGTAAGATCGGATTGCAAATGCTGTTGTTGTCTTTTCTATGCAGCAATGGATTCGGTCTGCGTCCTTATTTTGGGTTGAAGCATGCTTGCATCACATTTTTGTGTGGCACAAGATGCGTTAGTTTTAGTTTCTTAGTTAGTATTACGTCCTCTGAATGTTGATTGATTGGCTTCCTTCATACGCCCACGTGCTAGTGTAAAAGCAAGGGTCACGTGATGTGACTGTTGGGTCGTTTTTTCCAACTGCAGTGCCTACTCACGTCCACTTTTTTTCATTGCAATACTGTAAGCGAGAATTTGGGATTGTTATGGCAGTTTGTAATCGGTTCGTTCTTTAGTGACGGTGAATTTGGCTTAGGGAGACAATTTTGTTGAGAAGTGTTTCAGTTCCACTGAGTACTTGGTACCTATTCATTATTTTCTTGCTAATAGGTATTCATTATGCCTGCATACCTTTCAACCCGTTCCCTTTTTCCGCTTACATACTAGATAGACGTTGAAGAGGTAGATGCAGATCCTGTAAAGACTTCTTCCTTTGCCAAGAATGGCGCCATTATCTGTCAGCAATGAGTGCGGCTCTCGCCTTCGCTATCACTTCACACGTTCCTCGGGTAAGATTGGATTGCTGTAAGTGAATTTTCGCCGTCGATTTTGTATAGCTATAGATTCTATTTGCGTTCTCATTTAGGGTAGAAGCATGCTTTTATCATTCATCTGTAGATCCTTTTGCATTTCATGTGAGGTAAAAGGTGCGTTATTTTCATTGCCATGGTATCCTTGTTGGCGGATCACACATACATATGTGGAGGGCGTAAGACACTTTGGAACTTCACTGCTCATTGACTTTGAGACCAGGGTTATTATTGTGCTGGTGTGATCTTTGCGAAACGTATTGTGTGGAGGGAGGGCGTCGGTGATGGCTTAATGGTGGGCTCAGCTTTGACGGCATGAGTTGGTGTCTGGGCGAGGTGGGCGCAGCAGAAGCGAAGGAAGGAGTGACTAGTGGGAAGCATTCGCATCACTACGCAGATTGTACTTTGCAGCAGTCTTAAATGTTTGCTTGTTAAGGTGTTTTCTCCTATCATTAGTTATGTTCGGAGACGTTAGCTTTGCAGCGTAAGAGACATTCACGCATCGGCTCCTCCATTGTTTGCTTTTTTCCTTTTCGGATGCTACAAAATTACTGTGGCGGTGAGGTAAAATTTGATGAGTCTGTGGAATGGTAGGCAGTACGAGCTCGTGAAGTCATTGGCGGAGGCGTCCTCGTGTCGGCTGTGCGATGGGGATGTCGGCATGGACGATAGCGGTGTGTGTTGGATGGCATGGCGGTAGGTGTGGGAAGGGTGAGAAGGGCGTGGGCGCATGCTCAATAGACTAAGTGGAGTGTAACACTGATGGGCTGGGTGTGGAGGGGCGGGTTTATTTTCCACGTCGGTGAGTTGCGCTGGTGATTGTGTTAACACCGAAAAGATGGAGAGGGCGAGAAGGAGAGGTGTTCCAGAGTTTTTTTTTCAAACCTGCCATAGGTGCCCTTCTTTTCGTAAATTTGGGTGTGTGTGTGCGTGTGTGTGCATTTCTTACTGTCTACTAATTGTTTTGTTGCACGTGAATCTATGCGTATTGATATTTTCAAGGCCGTCTAGGGCCCGTTTTTAGTTCCGTAAACGTGTGTGTGTGTGCGTGTGTATGTATAGGGATCCCTTTTTTGTTGTTGAGGTTCTAGGGAGAAGATTTGACGTATTTTGGTTGGTTGTTGGATGGCAACGCTTTTTCGCGTTCGTTCTGTGCTGAACAATGGAGTAGAGGTGATTGATTGGAGTAGGTAGGTAGGTAGGTGGGATGTCATTTGAAAAAGGAGGGAATGACGTTGTGGTGGTGAATGAGGCCCCACTTGGTGGGAGGGAAGGCGAGGAGGAGAACTTGGGTTTACACGGTGCTAAAGTGGTCGCGGGTCCAAAGTACGACGAGAGGGAATTTTCACTTCCTCTGGCGCATTATTATGTGGTAGGCATGGGACTTGAGTGAGTGGCACTAGGCGTCAGTTTTGTATGCAAGACTTGTAAGTGCAGTATTTATGTGCTGTAGTAGTCGGCCTCTGCCCAACACTGGCTGCCTCGCCACCGTCTCTGCCATTGTTCGCAATGCTGACTACGTGACGCTTCTCAACGTCGTCGTCTTCTTCGTGGTCAATCACGGACTCATCAAGCTGCTTGCCAACAATAACGCATCGTTGTCGACTGTGACAATAATTGCAAGGGGGAATAGTGGACGTAGAAGCCGATCCATGGGAAGCCACTGGGACTACACCAAGGGCTGAAAAAATTCCGAATTTGAAGTTGGAGTTCTCCCTTGCTCTCTATTCCTGACTAGAAGTTTGTGTGATCTGTGCTGTGTCTCAATGTATTAGTCGTATATCCTTTTCCAAAGTCGATTCACAAATGCAATGTGACGGCTGCATTTTCCAAATTGATGCGATAACCATACCGGTCTAGTTTGTCGTGTTTATTGGACTTAGATATGGCTGCAGTGCCCTACGAAAGGGTAGTTGAGTATTTTCTTCTCCACTATAACTTCAGTAGACGCGATCCGAACAAACCTAGACCAACGTCGGAAAGACTCTGGTGCGACCGCGGCGTCGGCGTCGGCGTCGGCGTGCGGCTCACTCTATCGTCGCACAGCGTATCAATCCGCCGCCTTGATTAGCAATGTTTCTTTAAGTCTCAGTTTGTTCCTGCAGATTCGAGGATGTTCCTCGAATGGAGCATTTGGTGACGCAGGTGATAGGTGGATGCAAACACCGAATTTTATCGCACAGAATGGGGACGACTGAACAAAAGAAGCAGCACATCAGCCATGTTTCCTTCAAGTCTGCAAAGGACAAGTATTTCTTTGAGGCTTGTCACCGTCGAAAGGCGTTTTGGCAATCAGCGTCCGCTGATGGAATTTCGCTGAAACTGCTGGATGACTGCGAAGTAGGGTGCAAGTGGTGCCGTGTCGTGACTGCTGCGCTGTGGAGTGGTAGGCGAAAGGGCCATGTAAACGAGTGTGATGGTTATGGATGCATGGAGGAAGTGACTCGCCGACTGATAGGTACGTATAAATGCACGTTTATTTAGATTTGTAAAGTCTCTATTTATGCATACCATTTGCTTTTTATGCACGTTGATGAGGTGTAACGCCTTAGTGCGAGGTGTAGTCCTTTAGATCGGCCAGAGTCACTGTGTATTTTATGGGAATCCAACGCTGGTATAGGAGTAACTGTATCTCTTCTTTCCCATTTTCTACTCGTTCCACTTGTTTGTTGTCATCACTTGTTTGGGTGCCTTAACCCAGCGGAGTGGTATGCTTTAATTGATGATAGTTTCAACTTTTGTGCTCATCGACATCTGGTCATGCCGTTAGCTGCACTTATCCATTTCGCGCGTCTTGTTATCGCTTTTCGCTTAGAATAGTAGATGGCATACGTTCGTGCATTAATCTTGTTTTATTCTAACCCAACCGTGAGAGGCCGCGCGTTTAGCGTGTTTGAATAAATGTGCATATACTTTTTGAGAATTTTGATTGGAACAAGTTGTTAGTGTTCATTACAAAGCATGTTAAAGTCGTAGTTACCATATTGAGTGTACTGGATGCTGGCAGGTAGAATACGGCAATTTGCTTTATAGCAAATTAGTGTTTTCTGCCAAAGTCGGAACAGTAAAATGGGCACTACGCACAGTTGCATGAAGTGAGCAGATTCCAATGTACTTGTGGTTAGAAAGCTTGCTGCTGCTTTACTTCTTCTCATTGTTTTGTGGAGTTGCGAAGGACCATATCGTACTTTAATGGCCTTTTTTACGCGCGCTCAAATTTTACTGAGTGTCAAGCAATTTCGTCGGTTCCTTCTGCTGATGTTATTTGTAAGTGAGAAGAAAGGCAGGAAATAGGACACGAGTTTGACTGTTTAGTGTTCCTCGTGTAAGCCACGGAACTGTGTACATTTGTCATTGTCGAAAGAAGCATCCCATGATGACTGCATCCGAAATACTTGTGGGTGGAATAGTTATTAGAAGCGTGTTGTCACGGTAATGACTTGGAAGACAACCCACTGATTACCTCGGTTTGTTCACTCCTGCTGTAGCAGTGTACTAGGTCCGGTGTGGTCTTCGCCACCCTTGTCTTAGTCGTGATAGTGAGCAGCTTTGGCTTTAGCTGTTTTTGCCTTGAGGCTGATAGTTGGCTGACGGGTCGCGGACACAGGCGAAATTGCAGGTTTGGCGTCTCCCTTAAGTTAGCCAGATTGGTATTCTTGACGGTCAATAGTTGGTGGATGTCTTTTTGGTTACTCGTGCTCTTTTCACCTATCTGTTAATAGGATTATTTGGTTGGTAGAGGTTTAAGTAGATAGACAGGCGAAGGTGAGGCGATCTACTTAATTCGTTGTCCATGGACATATGCGCCAGGTTATCTTCATTAGCTTTGCTTCAGGGGTGTGAGGTGTGACGTTGGAACGTTTATACAGTCCTGCTTGATGTGAGTGGTCGTGCCGCGTCATGTGCATTAGAACATTGGACTGTCGGAGCTGCTAAAATTAACACCTCTCTGACGCCCTCACGACGCATTTTTCTGGGTGCATTGCTTCATCTTGATTGCATTATTGCTGCTAAGACTGCTTAGGATGGAAGTTGCTCACAGTGGAAAGGAATAGGTTGCTTCGCCGTGTTAGCTGTCTTGTTTACGTTCAATACTTGTTCCATCGTTTCAATCACACGCGCACACATGGCAGGTCTATTGTACATACTGTTGATTGACAGTGCTGTCATGCGTGTGTCCGATGCAGTGGAGCTGTAGGTGTACTGGGTAGTTTGGGGGGGAAGGGGGAAGGGTGGGTGTCACCGGCATTGACATGCCCAAGGCATAGGGGCAAGTGGTGCACACGGACCTCGAACCCTTTAATGCGACGCCGACATGGGCAAAGGCCCTGTGTGGTCCAGTTTGCACCCTAGTTCTGCGTCATTATTTGGCTTTGTGTCTGTCGCACGAGTGCTTTTTTTGCGGTGCGCCGCCGCCTTTCTTGTGGTATATGAATAGCAGTGATGAGAACCTGAATGGCACAGTCGTCGCATGTCGCGTCTTGCCCCCGCCTTTCCTTCTGATCATAGTATCCTTTTCCCCCATCACACCTATCATGGTGTTGTCTCGAGACGATTACTTTGCGAATTATTTTACTATCTATTTGTGTCGCTGTTCCTTTTTATTCACTTGTTCGGCCATTTAGTAGAGATGTGGAGGTAGAGTCTAGGTGAGGCAGTAAAGCTAGTGTCGGCTGTCTAATGACTTTTTTTTTTCAATCTCTTCATCCGCCGACCCACCTACATACCTGCTTATTAGTTGGTTTTTTTCGACTACCCATCTGTTCGCTCGGCCCCTTCTCGACCTGCAAAACGTGTGGCGGTGAATTTAGGCTGCATGCGGTAGGCATATGAGACTGACCGAGACGGACCTGTGGACAATGAAAAGCTGTTAGAACGCACCTTAGTGAAGCGAATGTAAAGCTACGGGGGCAGGTGCAAACACCAATTTGACGCTGGTAGATTACTAAAATTGCCGATTGAAAGTAAGGGAGGTGGGCAGTTATTAAGTCCTGTGGTTGCAAGAATGCAGGTGCTGCCGGAGATGGGATGCAGCAATGCTGAAAGGCTAGCTAGGCCACACTAGGCACCTATGGACGTCGAAGTGAAGTGGGCCATGTTAGTGCAGAGCTGTGCTGATGGCTTTTCGTGTGGCCGTGAATCCATTTTCCTACAAATTGTGGGGAATGGCTACTCCAACGAGTAAATACATTGTCTGTTGCACAAGACTTGGTCTTCATGTAGGGGATTGCGCAAGACGGTGTTGGTTGGTTGGGTGTTCAAAATCATCAAACGCATGCAATGGAGTTGCGTGCCTCAACGCCGATCCAGACTAATCCACATGGACACGGGATCCATAACCGGGTATCAGACCGCAGCACGTGTGTAGCGTGGTGTACAGAAGGGACAGTTGCATGGCTATCGTATCACTTCTGCTTTTCACACATTCCGATTGTGGAGAGGATGCTTTAACAGGAATCGCACCTGAAAGTATTGAGTAGTTGTGTCAGGCAGACACTGGGAATTGTGAAGTTTGCCCAACAAATAAAGGGTCTCAGGAATTACCACTATGCGGGTAAGCTGAAGACCAACAATTTCAGGGCATCCACTGGCCGATAGACATTTACGCCTTTAAAGCGTCCAATTGATGACTAGGTTGATGCCTCCTGCTGGTACGGGTATCGAAGATTGTCGATGCCTCCTTTCACAAGAAACGTTGCTTATCACCGGGCTTCGTTGTACACAGGTACTGGCACTGGTCTGTGCCATTCTTGATAGATGATGTCTATTCCTTGTATAGCGTGATCTATCTCTTCCTGCTTCGCGTGACACCTCTGCATTATGAATGCTCATGGGGATATAAAACCAGCACCTCTGTTTAGACCTTATTTCCTTCTTATTTATCGAGACTTTCCCAAATCCATGCTTGCTGTTTCCGTTTCGCAGGTTCAAATGTCGGTGGTGTGTGGATTGAATGGTGACGAGAGGTCGGCTGCCCAAAGCGGATTAGAAGTGTAATTTGTCGGTGTGGAAACACCGCTACCATCGTGAAGTGTACGAAAACCACGCGTCAAGAGGGAAAGGGGACACTGGATCGATCACCTCTTTCTTCTGGCAGCCCTTTGGTGTTGAACAGCACAAACTCTCTGGATCCTGATTCCCCACTGTTCGTGATACCTACATCTCCCTATCCAAGCTGTGGTGATCTCTCCACAGTGTTGTGTGTTCCTGTTCATTTTTATAACTAGCAAATTTAAAAATGCTACCCATTTGTATGTGTTTCTTCGCAAACAAGGGAACATAGGTGTTGAGTGATTTTGCGCATGTGATAATAAATGTGCTTTTTGATGGACGTAGTCGAGGTGTGTGAGGTGAGGTGGTGCACTGTGATATGCCAGAAGAGTCTCCAGATTGTGGTGGGGGTGCAGCAGTCACATTTTGCTACGACTGAGTGATTAAATAAAAATGACTGTTCAGCGCACCACCTTTGTGTTGATTGGTGAGTGAGTACACAAAATATGCGTAATGGTTTAGGCTAGGTTTTGGCAAGTCTAAGTTGATTTGAATAATAAATTGTAATTACTAAGACAGATTGAGATGGCGTGTCATCGGACGGCTAACGTGGTGACTTCAATTAGAACTGTTTTTATATAATTGAGGGTATTTTGGGCCAATGGGCCGCCCAATACTTTACTTGTGTCCACTTCCGTATGCCAAAGCAACTCGGCGGAATGGATTGCCACATTTTTGTTGATGCTGCAAGGACAATGAATAAATTTTACTGAATGTAGACACACGAGTATGATTAGTGATGGATTTATTCCAATAGTGTCTATGAAACTTAATCATTTGGTCCTGCATGTCAAATGTAATGCATCATCTACCGTTTAAGATCGGAAATAAATGCACTTGAGGTTCATAATTTCAAACACACAATCTAACTGCAAATTGTGTATTTTGTTAAGCAACACAAGTCTTTAAGCCAATCAAGTCGCTCATCATTGTGAGATCATCAGCGGTGACTGCTTTCCACCTTTTTGGTAAAATGGGTCCTTTGATGCACTAAAACGTCATGATTTCGGTAGGAAAGGCATGAATTTCACTGGAACGTGTCGCGTCTGACTGGAGCATAATTTGCTGATCATGAGGCCTCTACCTAGCGATTCAGGGTTAGAATTCTGCCTTTGGCATCACTTTACATGTAACTCAGGTAAGAATAAATTACATTTTATGATTCCTTACCACGCTTGTCGTGCATAAAGTAACAACAGCTATTTACTATGCATTGCTTTGCTTTTTATCCAAGATATTAGCCGTTAATGCGCAGTGAAATTGCTTTATACAAATATCTGTGGCACGCATATCTCTCAACTACGTTAAAATCTTAGTCAATTTAAGTTAGTGAGTAGCTTTAGGGCTGTAGCTAGAAGCCTTCAAAGAAGGCGAGGAAAGGAGTTATTTACGAAAGAGCTGCTCACCGCGTTCGACCGCCATCGGAGAGGTCAGAATGCTGTCAGATTTGTACTGGTAGCCTTGATCAATGTAAGCATAAGGCATAACATGGGTGAAAAGTGGCAAGCGCTTTGTGCTCGAAGTATTCCTTACTTTGGTCTTAAAGTGATTCCAATAAGGCCCCGACCGTTATCTTGTGTGGTGCCAAATACGTAGGTCTCCTCTGAAACTATGGCATTTGGTGTCATGCGGCTCTACCAAGAGTGTGCATGAACAAACAACCAGGGTGAATGGATATCGCACTTCCGCACGATTGGTTCATTCCAATCTAACGTTAGTTAGGATTAGGCCCCAAGTGTTGGGTTACTTGCGTCTCCGCGAAGTGCAGTTCGATTGTAAGACATTTAATGCTTAGAAATGAACACAATTTAATGCAAATGATTTTAATACGTAAACTAGGCTGCCTTAAGTAAACAGCTGAGATCCACTTTCTTGGCTTTCCACCTACAGTTATTTAATCTTGTACTCAGCAGTTTCTTTCGTCGCTGGTAGCTGCGATGTTCCTCAAGTTGGGCAGCAAAAATTTGGACCTGGACGACAGTTAAGTGGACTATTTTGGCGAAGGAAGCCAAACTAACGCAAGCATATAGAGCTCTGTTATATTTTGTTTACTTAGATTCAGAATCGAACTGAATTGTAATTTAGCAGCTTAAATCATTTAGTAGTTACTTGCGGCAGTTCTCAAATCAAATTATAAAAAGTAAGGTTCGGCCGATGACGAGAGCGCCTAGTTTGACACAGATGATTGATAACCTACATTCAAACAGTCGGGTACCTCTGCGACCAAAAATGCTCCAAATTGAAAGTCATAAGCTCAATTTTATTCTGTAAATGCTTCCAACAAGTGTATAGAGCATAACTCTTCTTTCTCTTTTGATCCAGAACCGGTCAGAACTAAAACTCAACATTCTGGTTTTTTTCTTTGGTTGTTTGCGGTAGTTTTTGTTCGCAAATCAATTAATTTTGGCGCGTCTGTTATGTAGGATTTCCATTTTGGCAAAGAAAGTTACGGCAGTTCTCGTTTTAAAATCGGACAACGCAGGTGTGGCCGATGTGTAGGGAGGGTGTCGATCGGGACAAGGAAAGCTGGGACACTCGGCTTCAGAGACGCGTTCTCTTTTACCTCTTTTGATCGAGAATTGCTGACAATCGAGATTCGGCAGCTTACTTCTTTTGGAAACTTATGCAACATTCCCTGTTATAAAATCTGGCAGTGTAGGTGTAACCAAAATGCAAATTGCCTATATTGGCAAACAGAGTTGAAAGAATGCGGAAACAAAGGAAAATATGAATATAGGGAGGAATTTGTACACTCAGGGCAAAGATAAAGTGGTTTGTGTTTGAGCATATGGGACAAAGAAAGTAAAGCCGATTAGAGTAAATCAGGAAGTGCAGTCTTAAGAATAGATTGTTTGAGAGAGCAGGAAGATATTTCATGCTTCCTAAACACTTGTCTTCCTTTCTCCTTAATAGTATTATGCAGGGGATTCGCTCTTTCCATACATGCTCCTGCTTCCCCTTCCTTCTTACCCACGATCCATCCGTATGCTACTCTCATTCCTCACTTTGTTTGCGCACGTCGTTTCAATATTATCACATCTGGTATTCAATGTAAATCACATAGAAAAAAGACCATTATTAGCCTCTTCTAATGTGTCATTCGAAAAGTTAAATGTTTTTCGCTAAGCCAGTTTCTTTATATTTTACTCACTCACATAGCTAGATGAGTGGGAGAATGAATCAGTGTAGAAAAGGATGGGAGAAAATAAGGAAGAAATGAAGAACATTGCACCGTAGATCCATAAGCACGACTTCTTATCTCTATGCCTCAATTTTTACCACTCCTTTGTCTCTTTCTGCTTAAAATCCTTATTACTTTGCTCCTATCGATGGCGAATGGAGCGCCATTGCCTTTCTCATCAGAAAAGCCTTTTCGTTAACCCAATAGCAGTCTTTAGGGGTGATTTGTCGGTTCCTTAAACCTAAATTCAACCGTGCACTATGCTTGCTGTGCTGCACTTACTTTTCACGTCTCAAATTCCCAATAAAAAGCAGCATAAGGAGAACTGCTGGTGTACAACAACTTGCTCAACATTCATGTGCCACTGCGGAAGAACTGTAGCGCGGTACGCACGTCCAAGCTTGACTAATTTGGACTGAGCCAGAATAGGCAAGATTAGCGACCTAGGCTGGATTGTGACGAGCTCGAGTAAGGCGCCTTATACGTTGCTATTTAAAATGACCCGCCTAATCAATTCGACACAACTCATTTCATTGAGAGTAGAGGTGTTCACTATAAATCGCGCAGACAAGGCACGCTGACTAGAAGTAGACCTAATGACGTCTTGGGAATGAATGGAGAGGAGATCTCTTGTCTACGCCTCCTCTCTCATGTGCTCTATGCACTTACAGGTATTGCGTCTTACCTAATGTCATACCGTCTGTGCTCCTCGCATAAAATACATACGGAAAAGAGGAGTGAATGATTCCTACAATTTAGATTCTTACTCGACACTCTCACTTATTTCAGATTAAAGTGGACTCGGCACATGTGATTGGCAGGACTCATGCACCATGTGAAGAAAATTTGTCTCCTGCAAGACGCAATACGTGTGAGTGAATAGAGTGCAGTAGGCGACAAAGGAGACAGTCTCCGAAGATGTGTTGGAGTAGGACATGAGAAAGGAGGCGTAGACAAGAGAGAGTGCTTGCCTTTCCATGTGTGTTCTGATCCCTAGTATCTGCGAGAAGGAGAAGACCTAAACTTGCATGACATGAGGTTGTATCGAGTTGATTAGGCAGGCCAAATTAAAATACTAAGACGGACTTAAATTTAATACATAAGACGCCTGTGGGGACGGGGTATGCTCGGTAGATGAGAGCTTAACGACCCGCCCCTAGCTATTACTATTGAGCTAACGAAGGGGCATTTCTGATGCGTACTCCTACTTCTGTGCTTGGAATAATTGTTGTTTTGCATTCGGAACGGCAATTGTGGGCTATGCGTTTTTTCGGCAGGAGTTAGGTAACATGAATTTTCAGCTGAATGAGACAGGGAATGATTAAGGTAGATGCGAAGAGATGAAAACTCGCTGGAATAGAAGGAGTAAGAGTAGAGATGGACAGAAAAGGATTGAAAGTATAAACGTTGCAGGATGACTCTCCACATTGCTCTGGTGTAGCCTTCTTTACTGCTTCCCATATTTCTACCATCTATTCCTGAACTGATTTAATCGCTTACTCATCTGGACACGTGTCTAGGCAAAATTTGAAGATTTCTTCCCAATGACACGTGAACTGCCTAGTCATAGCTCTCTTTCCATGTGATTATGGTGGATATCGAATATGAAAATATTGAAATGACGCATGCAAGTGAATTTCGGGAGTGGAAGGTAGCACTGGTAGAGGAAGGGGTGTTAGCATCAAAATTCACCCCTAATTTCTATGATATCTATCTGTTTTCCCCCTTTCAGCATCTCTAAAATTAAGGATTGAAAGCCTTGGAGTGATGAGGTGATGGAGAGGGTTGCGACGGAAGTAAAGGATACAATGACGGCTGGGGACAAGAATGAAAAGAGGCAGGAGAGAAGCACCGACGAATAACTGAATGGCATGAACGGCAAGGTGGTAAAGGAAGAACAGCATTTCTGACAGTTTGTCGTGTGGTAGATTAATTTAACCTGACACGTGTAAATCGATTGCAACACGTGCCGTGTGGTGTCGCTCAGTGCCGTCTAGGTGTGGACGTTGGACAGAACTACTAAGAGGTGGTTTTGAGGGAGCTGGCGCCACTCACTTCTGTGCTTTCGTGACTTGATTAAGTTATGTGCATCTTAGTGCATGCAAAGGAGGAGGAAGAGAATGAGAAGAACCACCGATGCTAATGTGCTTTGACTTAAATGCGCTGCCTCGTTGTGACTGCTTGTCCTCGGCTTTTCTTGAGAGGATGCCTGTTATGCAGTGACAACGCATTCCTTGCGATTACTATGGCTCGAGCGAAGGTGCGTTTCTGCCGATCAATCTAATTCCATACCAAGATCCATTGTTGCCTTGCACCAGGGAGTACAATGGTGGCGAGCAAACATCACCAACCTGGGCGAAGCAACGAAAGAATGATTGGGTACGAGACGAAAGCGAGAGGTTTACGGAGGGTAAGTAGAGGAAAGGATGGGAAAGGTCAACATGGGGACGTCTCTGCATGGTGCTGGGGCACTGAATTTCTTATTTTTTTCTTTCTGCATGTTCTTAAATTTCTCCATTGGCCCACTTTCCTAGCCATGTATTTAAGTGGAGCATACAGAAATCAATTTTGTGGAAGGAATATGAATTCCTTCAAACGCCACACTCGAGGACGCTACCCATATTTCTACCCTGATTAGTGAAACACACGAGGATATCAGTTGTGACGAAAATTAGGATAGGGGGAAGGAAGGGAAGATAAAGCAGGGGAGGAGGGGAAGCTGGTGGCATACGTTATCCATAGTCTTTAAACTTTTAATCTCTTCTGGTCTTTTGACGTTAAAACGGTGAAGTGTAGGATTGGGGACATCAGAGAGATTGAGAGGGAAGCAGTGGCGATGGAGGCTGAGAAGTAGACCAAAGGTGAGCAGCTGACAAAGGAGTACTGAAGCACTGGTGAAGAATTGAGTGGTTGAAACGACGATAACCTGGGAAGCAAGATAAATGGTGGAAGGCGACAGAACGCCGTGTGATTGTTTTTTTCACTTGATTGGTGGTTCGTGGTGTCTGGTGGTTTCTTAGAAGCAAATGTCATTTGTCTTTGTGCTTCTTTACTTCAGCTGACACTCGTGCATTATTGCGCGTGTGCCTTAAATGCTTCGCATTATGTCGATTGTCATAACTTGATTTCCTTCCCACCATGGCGATTAGATAAGAGTGCGATGGAGAAGCAACTTAAAAAGCTGTACTTTTCCTTTTTTGGCAGCACAAGAATCGGATGTTGGAGTGCTAAGAACTCGCAGCAACAAATAACAGTGATGACGAAACAACCGCTAACACTTACATCAATTAGGAGAATTGTGAAGGCTCGCCAAATAAGTGTCACCCATGTGGGATAGCTAAAAACATGCTTTCAAATCTATCAGAATTACCTTTGCTTCTATTGCATGGACCGTAAAGTTGCGCGATGCATTTCCGATTGCTTGCTAACTGAGTGACTGTCTTGCGATGGGAAGCAGTTTTGCATTGCAGTGATGGGTGGTCAGACTCACAAATCATTCGGCCATTGCCTCAATAGTCTGCGTTTCATATTTTTTTCAATCGCGAACATAGGCGTTCCCTACAAGTCCCTCCAGAAGACCAAACCTTTGCCGCTGCAGTACATCTGATTGGTAACATTTGAAGAAATTGTGAAAACCTGATGCATGGCAGCGCAAGACCTCTTCCGGCAAAATAACCATCTTTAAGCCTTTGCGTTTCGATGAGATCTAGACACCGCATTAGTTATTTTCTCCGTTATCCTTCACGTCCTTTTAAACGATGTCCTTCATCACCTCATGTCGTGTGATGATAGAGTGGATTGAATAGGTATGGAGATCTGAGAACTCGAAGTTTGATGGAAATGATGGTAATGGATTTCGAGTTGCCTGCTCCAAGAGCACAAGTAATTTAGCGATGATATGCCTTCTTCAAGTGCATTAGTCAACCTATGTAGATTATGTTTGCAGACTGTAGAGAATCACTAAGAATGACACCATTGTAAGGCAAAAATTTGGTTGTAGAGGTGTACAAAATGTTGCCTACTGGGATCGAATAACATGCAATTTAGCATTTTGGACATTTGTCAAGTCTTCATTCATCACAGATTTGCATTTCGCCTTAAGCAACAAAATTTTACACAAAAAGATCTTTGGTTCTATTTGCATTGAAAATGATTATCTTCTGTTTTACTTCAATTGTGCTTTAATAAAGGCCATTTATCTAATTGGACCACTTTTGCTAATCGGTTACCCATTGTGCTTACACTGACCTCTACATAAAGCGAAGCAGAATGACCTTTCACTTTATATCTTTGTGGCACGAATATTTTCAACTGGATTTACGCTTTTAGACAAGATCCCAAGTCAGAAGGCAATGATTGGTCAACCTCCGCCAGACCGTTAATTTCACAACCATGCCAACTTCTACTGCGTCCAATCAGCGCAGCGCAGCATGCGCGTAAATGGCTCATTTAAGCCAATCGCCTCCGAAGATGTAGTGGGCAATAACGCAGCATTGTGTGTGCATTGGGCATCTTTGGATTTTGCGAAACCCTTGCCTGACAATTTTCGCAAGCGTGTGCACTTGCAATGTTCTCCACAATCAACTAGTAGTATGAATATCGCCTTTTGATAAGGCTCTGCAAAACCACTGAACCTGCCAGAAATAACGAGCGCATCGGCTCAGTGTCATGTGCGAAAATTCCTTTTAGTTGCACCCTAACTTATTTATCTTTTTAAAAAATGCATATGAACTATAAATGAATTTCTATCTGATGAGTACGGAAATTCTTCTTTAGCTAGATTAACGCCGTTGCCTTGACAACAAACTGGTTAAAAATCAGGTAATCCTAGTTTCAAAGTCGTCCATATGACGCATTGCTTAGGTCAGTTTTCCAAATCAAGCATTTAAGCTTCTGTCTGTGTGTTCTCAATTGTTAATCCAAACAAACTTTGAAGTGCGTAAATCACATCTCCACTGAGTGACGGAACAAATAGGTGGTAATGAGGATTTGTTTCAATGCACTTTCCATATGATTGACATTCAATACACCCCAATCAAAGGCGCTTCAACTTTGATCCACTAATACTAAAACACGGTACTTCAGCGTTTGGTCACAGTTGCTATTATGCTAATAATAAGTGCAATGACGTTTTTCTCATTGACAAAATCCATGCAACTTGTTGCCGCCTCAACCTCGATGCCATTGACTTGTATAGACTATGCTAGTATAAGGTTAAAAGTAGAAGAGGGATTCGAACCAGATGCTCGACACAACCATGAGATGAGTTGGCTGATTTCGCTGAGTAATTTTACTGAATAAAAGTGTAGAGCCTCCTATTTTCACTCAGCAGTGCCACAAGTTATTGAGCTGTGCAATTTTCGAATCGTAAATTTGGAAATTAGGCGTAACAGAATCTGCACTGCTTATGAGGTGTGCCAACAATTATCTTGGCGATTTGCGCACGTGTCTGCTGGATGCTACTGAGGTCACCAGCCAGAGAGGAGATAATTGGTAGACTTCTGAGAGGGCGGCATAATACACAAATGCAAAGAGTGCGCGATGGCACGGCCATTCTGTAGTTGTCAAGTGAGCATATCGCAAGGACCACCTGAGAAGGAATCTGCGTGGGGCCTAATCCTGATCGAAAGGAGAGAGGAAGGGAAAACAGGCACGTGAGCGAAAACACCATTATCCAGGATGTTTGAGGATCAGCAATTAAGTGCAACTTTCGAAAAGTTGGAAAGAAAAGCATTTTAGGTTCGCAGGCACCTGAAACACCGATCTTTTAATAACGCGTGCCGGCTGTGATCATGTCGACATTTAGACTCATCGATTTCTGCTTTACTGAAAGGGTTCTGGAGGCATCTTCGAACGTAAGACACTTTACCGATGTTAACCAAACTATTGGTTAAACAAATCTGTGCCTTGACGGTAAAATGAGCCAAAAATTTTGGATTAGACCGCTCGCTGATGCTTCAGTTAGAGGGATCGAGACATCCACCATCGTGTATGACAGAAGAATTAAATCTTTGCTTATCTCATCGCAGACATCAAGGCATGAATGAGCACTTGACACATAAATGTAATGACAGCCTCTACTTACATGCAGGTGCACATGTTCTTATTTCACTCCTTTTGTTTGTACAGGTGCGTCAATGCGGGATGCCCATTTGTACCCAAAGGAAGGACAAAATCGCATGATTAACAATTAGCCGTATCAGCTTTGTCACCGATCGTGCAACATCAAGTGGAACAGGGAACACCTGCTGCCTCACAAAAGGCGGAAGAGACGGTCTCTGCTCTGGCGAAATCTCCAGTACTTTCAAGATCCACTTCCCCCTATGCATTCGCTGCAAAACAACCACGAAGGCAAACAAACCCAACTAAATCCTTCGCCACTAAAACGGCTGAGAATTGATGAGGCTGCTTCAAGTGAATAGGATATCTTAGGGGCAATACCTGTACATTCCACAATAATTCCGAAATCGATCAGCTCTCCAAAGCCTGTACGACAACAGACATCCTGCATCGACTTGTCTTCGTCTCCAAAGCATAGTGGAAGCTCAGGCCAACCTCAAACTACCACTACGATGCACGAATTCCCCAACGCCAAACCCACTCCTATTTGACACCTCATCAGAGCTAAGTCAGCAGCTGCTACAGCCACAGGTGCAGCCACAGTTCTCACCGCCAAGCACGTGTCAGCATCTTCCAGCACACATCTTATCAGTTCCAAATTACTCTCTCCTCCAGCAACTTTCTGCCGCTGCACCTATGCCTGATTCAGCAAGCTTTTTTACACTGCCAACCGCAGAACAACTTCAGGTACGCCAGACAGTATCTGAGGCACAAAGACAAGGCTGACGCAGGGTTCTCTTTACTCCGTACCAAATTGGTGGGATGATGAAATACTTTAACAAGAAAAACTACATCAATATGCATGAACGCAAAGAACTGGCATGTCGCATCAACTTGACGGGGACTCAGGTTAGTCAAGCATTAAAGTGTTAAAAGAACACGTTTAAAAGACAGCCATTAGTGTGTAGTGATCAGTTGTCTACGATTGAGTCGTCAAAATTGGTCATATTTTTGACCCTTCTGTTAGGTGAAGATGTGGTTCCAGAATCAGCACTACAAAACAAGGAGGGCTGGTGAGAAATTTCTAGCAATGAGACGCCTCTAACACAACCAAATGTTCGCGCCCCATCAACCGACCCGTGGGACAGCGGCCTCAGTGAAGGCTTTGGAATTGCTGAAAGCTCCCAATCACAACAGGAGCCCAGCAAACAGCATCACCATTGGAGCAGGTCCCTTCAGGATAAGGTGGTGACATGCCGTCGAGGCACAAGCAGCAATTGTAGACACTGGCGGTGCTGCTTGGAAATCAGCTTGCTGCTGAAACAGATCAAAGGCAGGATGGTGAAGATGAGGACGTCAAGAAATTAGTCGAACTGATAAAGCGAGTTATTGGCTTCCTCTATGGAGCGTCTGCAGACTGGCCTTCGCTGTCATTCATTTAGTAGCTATGATAGTGCTTTGCTCTTTCAACTGTTTTGTGGTCCTCATAACATATTTTGATGGCAACCATTTAGTGCGCCCTAATTCTTTAAAAATGAATAAATAAATAAACTGATGTCCTTTAAAGATGTTCTCGTGGGAGCTATGCGTGGAGTTGGGAGTCGCTAAAATGAATTGTTTTGGAGATTAGAGTCCACACAGGTCCATGTATCACATACATGAGCGATAACAACGCTTAACCCATCGAAGCGGTCGACGGTGATGTCTATCAGAGTTGGGTCCATGTTCCATGTCACTTTCAAGGCCCACAAATCAGATCACTTCCCGAAATGCCGTTTTGCATGGACGAAATAGCTTGATCAGTACTTGGAATTTAAAGCCTCATCACGTTAGCATGGTTCCATTAGTATCCATCTGATTACTGATGGCTTACAAATGGTTAAAATTTCTTCCTTTTAGTAATTGTCCTCCGATTCACGTCCTCGTTGAGACCTATTCTTTTGCAAAGCCTGAGTAAACGCGTAGGCGTGCAAACGCATCCCTCGGATCATTGCACAACCCCGTTAACGGTCCCACCAATCAGCACACAGCTAGGGGTAGCAACTATGGGGCAGGTAGTCTAAAAGCATGCTTGACACAGTCGCGACAAGCACAATCAAAGGATGAATAACCGCAAGAGGGTCTTTTGCACGAAGCCGACCCCGGTGCTCATTTGATCCAGTTTGCCTCACTTACGAAGGTTGGTCTACTTTTGAAAGACCTCTTTACATGTGAATTGCCTTGCATTCAAAAGAGCGATGTCTAAATACACTGCATAACAGCGATGAGGGAATGCGTTGTGTAGCGTGGCGACCAATACATCCTTCCCTTCATTCGGAATATCAGCTATTTAGTTTGCTATTACTATCATTCAGGGTGATCATCACAAACACTTGCCTAATTAAATAACCAAGTTTTCAAAAACTCAACGTTTGGAACGTCATTAGACCAGAAAACTAGCAAACAATTGGGCCGCATGATGAAAACTTGCCTGGATTGCCTTCACAAGATTGGTATGAATGGGAATACCTAAACAACGGTGACAAATGGGAATTAGTCAACTGCACTACTCGAGTCACTGACTCTACCCGTCTGTTTGGAGACCAGAAGGGTTGGTGGTGTTGGTTGGTGGACGAGAACCAAATAACCCGATTTCTTCCATTTCATGACTCCACAGTTCAACTTGTTACCACGCATTCACTGTCTGCCTGAATGCCCCTCGAAGTAAGCACAACACATACGTTCATTCTGATTTAAACGGTTTCAGCGTGATCTTTTTTGAGAGGAAACGAAAGGTAAAGAAAAGATGCGCGACCAAAATTTTGGCCCATTTCTTGCCTTTCGAATCAAGCACGTCAGAATGGAGAACAATTGGCGCATTACTTGTGGCCAAAAACACATTTTCTCACTTTTACTTGACTTAGGCGCCTACAATTGTTATTCCGGCGCATCAAGGTATTAAGCAAATTGCATCAAAACATTACAGCATAATCATCAACATCGGAAATCAGCATCTCCATTTACTCTCTCATCCACTCTCACTGCCAGACGCTGTTCTTGGGCTCGTTATAGGGTCTCATTTCGAGCACACTTTAGCAGAAGTCACGGGAGAAGTAAAAATATCGCTTCTGCAACGATGTGAGTTCATACAGTGAGGCCAGCTATGCCAATATCGGACTCGCATCCTTCCAACTTCACATCGCTTTATGAACCCACATCGTCGTTTAAGCGATATTTTCCTCTTCTCGTGACTTCTGTTGAAGTGAGTTCGAACCGAGACTATTGTTCCGATACCTTGAAAGACCTGATTATTTTAATTACCATCTTTGGAAAAATAATAATGGTGTGTCAAATGTACTTATGAAGTAAAGGGCAACTCGTGAAGTTCTGAAAGTTCTGGATGGCAGAACAGCATGTAACGTGTAAAACAACAAGGCAAAGTTGTCTACCTCGGTAAAGTGAAAGGCCACAAATTCTTTTATAACACACTCATTCACAGTTTAGCTGCGTGTCATATAGCCATTTCCTTCGGCTTCCAATCCCTGGGCTGAAGTGTCAATGAGGAGAAGGTTCACTCGAAGCAGCGACAGCACTGATGACCGTGCTATCTGACAGGACTCAGGACACTTCAGTGAATCGCTCCCCAGGATCATCGGTTCTGTTAGTCGCTACCTTTTATCCACGACGCAACCATTGTAAGCAACCTTCTGCCAAAGCCAAAATACTTGCGCGCATATTGCTCTTTTTTAGACCAACTAAATTTGTAGTTCACCAAACAAACTGCAAATTCATTCGTTTGGTCCTTAATAAACTATCAATCTTCCCACGGTTTTGTCGTTGATTACACAGGAAAGAGTGGCAATTTGAGATTGTCTCTGGCGTGCGCGAAGCCATTTGACTGAAAACCGTCAAATTGTAGTGCTGTGACGAGAACATCACCACGTGACAGACGTCTCCACGCATACATGCCCGAGAACTATTCACCCTCCTCCTTCCAACCGCTTGCCTTTTGCTATCTCTGCATTTAGGAAGACATATTTTGGCTTGAATCATGATGATGCAAAGCAAACTGACTTCGCGACAAGTTCTGTTCCCTTTCCTGATGGGGTAGTTGTTTGATTTTGTGTGCACCTCACTGCCAGCCACTACTTGAAAGATAGCTTTGATGTCAAAAGCAATCGAGCGTGATCTATGCCACAACACAGCAAAGATTCAAAAGCTCTCACGCGTTATGATGGATATCAATAAATTCCTTTCGAAGGACGAATTCGGTCAAAGCTATCTTTGGCTCTTAACTATCAATGATAAAAAAGGCGACGTTTAACTCCTACTAACATCCCGCTCACCTTCAAAATTGCACAAATCTACCCTAAAGTGCGAAAAAGCAACGTTCAGATTCACGATGACAATCCACGTGGAGGTCGATGGTAATGATAGTGTAGGTTAGCGACCACGCACCGAAAACTCGATAGCATAGCACTCGAGTTGGCTTCGCCGCCACACATTTACTGTCAGCATTAATAGCTCGTGACATGAGCACGTAAAATTGCGTCCATTGTGATTTTAAACAATGTCAGTGCGGTCTCTCCTAGGTTAAATGGTGTGAAAATGAATAAAAGATGTGGGATTGCAAGGTTTGGTATCAATAACAGCCTTTTATTTGCAATTGCATTTGATGTCTGTCAGCCGAAGAGCAGTGACACGAAGTCTGCACTGCAGAAAAGCTGACGACAATACTAGATGTGGCTAAAACAAGCAACAATGAGGCTTTGAATGTGAAATTCGGAGGTGGCCAAGTGTATGCTGCCAATGGGAGGGCAGGAATTGTGCACGACGAACTTGGGATTCTTTACAATCTAATTTGCCATGGGAAAATCAACCGAGACATAGCAACTAAGTCGTTTCTCCTAGACGACAATGTGGATTCCAAAGCATGCCACCGAATGATTTTGACCTTCTTCAGCAACGAGCCGCACTTGATTGGGGCAACACCCGTTTTCATTGACAATTTGACACATCGTGGTGATGGAATCAAGCATAACTGAGAGGAGGGCAGCTGACGCATTAATTGTGACCCACAACAGATCTCTACTTTCCTTTCCCTTAGGCCTTCACAAGTGTTTGTTCAATGCCTTCCTGAACTGCATGTCATTGATTTACTTCAAAGACCTATATGGTTCTCCTAGTAGTTTACTGTTTACACTTCGGCTTGGGGCTTCTAAACCAGCGAAAATGGGTACAGGACAAGGGAGACAAATGATATTCCTGCAGTAGGAAACTTTGTTGGTATTTAAACCTATGCCTCATCCAACCACTGTCGACCTTGTCTTAGCCAGTGAGTAAGAAGGAGTTTCCTCCTCCCATTTCTCTTCGAAGAAAATGTCTTTTGATCGTGCGCAAACTTACCAGCAAGCAGGAATTCAACTTCAGGACAAAAGGTCAGAATTGTAGAGCATGCAGGCCCTTCATCTCATTGTGCTAGATATTTTGAGCCCCTTCACACACTTACAGATCGTAAAAACAACATCTTTCTATCTGCATTCAGCAAGGCCATTTCCACTTGTATGATGCATTGAAAAGGACACCGAATTTCGCATTTCGTGGCATAAACCAACATACATTGCACCAGCGTTAGATAAAATGAAAAGGAAAGTCAGCACCAAAGGAAAGAAGTGGAACTGGTAAGGGGCACAGGTAGGTGTTGGCATAGCCCACTTCACTGTATGAACTCACATTGTCGCTGGAGCGATATTTCGACTCCTCCTGTCACCTCTGCCGAAGTGTACTAGCACCGAGATCATAAAAAGGACCCGAGCACAGCGGCGACCAAGAAGAGTATGCGCAAGAATGAAGTAGAAAGGCTGCTTTTGATGTGGATAAATGTCTGTCACCTGATGCAATTCGCTAAGTGCCTGGAAGCATCAGATTAACTATTGTGAATGCTTAAATCAGGTGGAACTAAAGACTTGATTTTCGGTTACAATTGATGTAGCAGTTGCCCTCCGTTCTGATGCACTTTATTAGAAGAAGCAAGAAACTTGCCAGAATGTCGGTAAAAACCAATGTTGTCTCAATCATGATACAGCTCGGTACCTTTCCTTGCAAAGAAAAATAATAAAGGATCTTACTTTCCCTTGCCGTATTCCATTTGGTCAAGTTTGTGGTTGCCGCAGTCATCGCTTCATGACAAGTAGAGACTAAGCCCCAAGGATCTGGAGGTTCATATTCATTTCATCTCATTTTCTACTCCACCCACTTTGTGTAGCAGCGATGCAATCCTCGCTTACTACGCGAAGGTCTTGTCTAAGAAGAACCCAAGACCACCATCCTACCTACCCAACAGAGAGGAAAGGCTTGAAACCAATAAGGAGTTAGCAACGAGGTGCATGTAGAAAGGTGTAACAGAGTGCGAAACCCTTCGGTTGTTGATTGTCTCCCAAGTCCTATCACTTGTATTACTCACACTCTACCAACGTCAACTTTTGTCATTTTGCGCCCTGGTTGTCAAATCAGTGCGTTCTACACAATCGAGAAAGTGGAAATAAAGCACATCGTACTTTTATGTAAATGGGTTTATTCGTACTCTTTCGATCAGCTGCGCCATCCATGCGAAGGTATAAATGAGGACAGTAACCGCCTTACGACGATATCACGAGACTCCGTGGCAAGTGCACCAACGCAGAATGCAAATGAAAGCGTAATCAAGCGCACCAGGGGACACGAAACCAGAAGAGAATGCTGAAATGGGATCCGACCTCAAATACAACCACGAAAGCCACCTAGTCAGGTCAAATCTCACACAGCACCTGCATCACTTCATTTCAGACCACCTACACCACCTCCTCTGCCACTCAGTGCTGGTGAATTTTCTTCACCTAATTTCCATCACATCACAAGCGTAGTTAGCTTGAAATCAAGTGCTGTAGATGATGTGCTGGATTTCACTTGCCGCAATAATTCCCACGTCTACGCATACAACTGAGCTTCTTTTCCTGCAAGCACTTCTGGTTTGATTACAACTTCCTTTGCATTCTTCGCTGCTATTAGGCTCGTCAGTGTGGCCAGTGTGGCACTTGAGTGTCGCTTCCTTCTCATCAAATGGCACTTCACTCACCCAGTTGATTAAAGGGATGTACAAATGCACTCATTCAGAAGAGGTGTAGATCCACTTCAGCTTCAAATTCCTGGTTGTAAAATTCGGTAGGAAGGATGTTGGTGGCACCAGTTTGACTGCTAGAGGGCAAAAGAGGGACTTACGAAATTAGGTAAAAGTTTGTGGGAAATGAAAGTTGTAGGGCGCAGAAGACAATTCACAATCTACATCTAAAGAGTTTTCTTCATTTTAAGTTTTACAGAAAGTTAGGGAGTAAAACGCTGTTTTGTGCGCTCTACACTGCCTTTGCTCTCCTCTATTCTTGATTAACGAGGTGACTGCTACAACTGAGGGTTCTGCTCATCGACTGAGAATGTGAGACTTTCATCTTACCTAGACAGGCAGCGGTGACATCGAATAGATGCATTAACTTTTACTTGGAGGCATTTAATTGCCATTACAAATAGGTGCCTGCTACTCTGAATGTAAGTTTATGGGAATGTCGTTATTTTGTGTTCTGTCAAGGTGAGGGACTTCAACATGTTGTACTTTTGCCTTACCGTGCTATGGACACTCGCCTGCCTTAAGCATACCCCAATAGCGTCGCTTTGCCAACTCAGAAGTTGTAGAAATATGCGACGTCTGAGTGGGCAAGGGACGAGGCAATTCAATAGACAGCAGTAAAAATGAATAAAATATGCGCAATTGCAATGTCGGATACTGACAGCACCCGCCCAATTGCAAAATCATTTGATTTTCGTCAGCTAAGGGCAGTGATGGGACACCTTCACCGCAGAGGTGCTAACGAAAAGACGATGGAAATAACACCTTGGCCCTGCCGAACGAACACCGCCTTGTAAGCACACGTTGCTGAATTCCTCCAATTCCGCACTGCAGCATGTCCAGCACATCATCCACCTTCATTGAATTTCTAGCACAGACCTGCATTTTTAGTCAAGCTTATCAGATCGCACAAAATCGGCGAATTTGAAGAATTTCGAAAATATCTCACTTCGCTTTTGAGGCAATCACAACGGCTTGTTAGATGTTTCGAGCCAGTGCGCAAATCGCATCAGAACGTACCAACACATTCATCCACATCAAATGCATGTTGTCTACTTCGCAGTCATCCTATTCGACTGCTAACCACTTTGCCAATTCCAATTTATGGTCTCGGTCCAAGTACTCTTTAACGGAAGTCACGAGAGGAGTGAAAACATTGCTTCAGCGATGATGTGGGTTCATACAATGAAGTCAGCTCTGCAATCACCTGATTTTCTTCATCCAAACTCCATTCGGTACCGTTTGGTATCGTCTAACGGCAAAACCGTGGGAAAGATTGGTTGATAGTCTACTGGGGACCAAAAGAATGAATTCGCAGAATGTTTGCTGCCACGCATTTAGTGTCGGTTTAAACAGATAGTGATGTGAGCGCAAGCTTTAGTAAAAATAGCGGTAAAGACTATAAAAAAGAAGTGCGATCGCAATGTCGGGTACAGATTTCAGCCTTGAATTGCAGTCGCGATTAATATCCGTCAGCCGAGGAGCAGCGACACGAAACCTGCACTGCTATTAAACTGACGAATCGACTGCATTCAGTTGGTAAGCACGAAAACGAGGCTTTCAATGTGGAACTCACAGAAATGATCAAGTGGGCACCGAACTTAAAGCAACAGGAATTAAACACGGTAAAATTGCGACATTAATGATCCCTTTGTCTTAGGATGGAGGAGCGAGACCTTGCTCATGTCTCCTAGATAACAGTGCAAATTACAGAGCGTGTCGCCGAGCCAACACAACTTTGCATACAAACGCTGCTGACTTCTTTCATCCCCACACCACATCATGACCGGCATATCAGCCACCTCTGATACCACTGACGCATTGACTGTGACCCAAGAAGCAAATCTCTATTTCCACTCTCCTCGAATGGTTGCACTACCTCGTCCATTCTCACCCCTCGTTTGATGAGCTAATGCCAAATTTATAGTCTCGGTTCGAAGACACTTCAACAGGAATCACGAGACGAGTAAAAATATCACACCAGCGACGATGTGAGTTCATGCAGTGTAGTCAGCTACGCCAACACCTGATAGTCCTTGCTCCAACTCCA